>WMHX01000148.1:0-418666 GCA_013420875.1 Thelonectria rubi
GGGGGAGGGGGGGGAGGGGGGGGGAGGGTGAGGGACAAGGGGGCCTGGGGTATGCACGATGGACATGGACTGAGAGGTACGTATCCCAGGTACGTACGGATGACGATGGATCGTTGGCGATGAAGTCGGACGGGCGAGAGACGCTCGGGGCGTCCTGGAGCCTTGGACATGAGGGCAACCCATGGTTGTTACAAGGCTCTCGGGCTGCTTCCAGGGAAGACTCGGGCTCCAATCGATTCTCTCCAGGTCCCCGAAGGCTCCTTGCCGTGGGAGTTCTGGTCCCCGATCCCGGTGGCATCTGGCATCTTGGCCCATCCCACCGGTTCCCGCCCGGTGATGACTGATGATGCTCGGTCCATAGCCAGACTTCCCCTTCCACCTTGGCTGTTCGGATGCTCCCCGTCGTTCCTGTGCCGCGCACGACGAAGCATGATCATGATGCTCACATTCGACGGCCCCCAAGTTGGTGGTGGTCAAGGACCAGCATCGCTCGTTTCCCTCAAACCAGCCCCATGCTGTTTGAAACTCGAACTTGTCCTGTCTTGGCTGCTACTTGCGACGAAAAGACGAAAAGAGAGCGTCGTCTTTGTCGTCGGCGGCGGCGGGCGGCTGCGGGCAGTGACCTCGTGGGTTGACTTCTTCCCGGTCGCTGCGGCGGTTGATGACGATGCTGAACTTGTTGTCGAACAGCCGACGGGGATTTTTCCCGGCGGGCTCGTGTGAGCCAGTCGTCTCCAGTTCTCCGAGATTCTGCATGTTCCCACCCTTTTTTCCCAACGGCGGCATGTTCCAGCTTTGCAGATCCTCCTGTTGCTCTCCCCATGTCTCTGCTCGTTTTCGCTTCCACCTTACTGGCCGAGAAGAGCTTGTCGGTTTTTTTTTCCTAGTCCGGGCTCAACCAACCATGGCTCAACACCAGTTACACCGCAATCGTGATCATCGTACAGTACCGAATGGAAGTAATTGGTGGTCTGCATGCAACCATTATCAACGCGAGGTGCTCGGACTTACCTGTCACCAAGCCCTCGATCTCATCTCACATGCTCGCTCTCGACTGTAATTCGTCGAGTGCCCGCTTGAAAGGTGCATCGCTTGCCCCTCATGATAACTCCACACACACAGGAGCCCGTGTGTCAGTGTCATTGTGTTCCAAAACAAACGCCTCGCGGCTTGCTGCCTCCGTCTCTCCCATCTCGACAGATCACGGACTGGTTCTTCTCGTTTGCGGCACCCGGCTCCTCGCCACGATGGGGCCTCTGGACTTGAATGAATGGTCGGGGAACCAGGAGATTGGGCCGGAGTCGCAGAAATGGACTGCTAGCGCTGCTCTCTGCTTCTTTGCCTCCTCTCTCTTGGCTGTGCCTCTTCGGACTGTACGAATATGCGTCTCCCCGAACGAAGAACCGCGTCTGTCCCGTTCAAGTCTCGTTTTGGTGTCCCGTCTTCATGCTGACTCGGATCGGGCTGCTCGTTTGACCGAGACGGCCAGATCGTTCCTTCCCTTGATCACTCTCCGTCTCGGCTCCAAAGCTCCTTCTCATGGCACGGGCAACACCCCTGCCTGAAGTTCGAGTCCCAATGCCCCAATGCCCCAATGCCCGCCCTGCCCTCCTCCGTCCGTACCTTGTACCTCCCGACCCAGCGCCACATTCCAGAGAGGCACGCCATCGTGCTCAAGGGCGCCCGACGGCAACGCCATCTCGGGTTAGTGCCCTCTCGCTTCGCTGCCTTGCCCCATTGCGGCCGTCTGCCCCTCCCCTCCCTCAATTGGAGCAACCCACGCACCTTGGCACTCTCGCATCAACCTGAGAGCCCAACGAGGCTTGCGTGATGGGGTGGCATGCGCCGGCACTTACCCTGGGGAAAAGCCAAGACAGACGACGACACACACGCACGCACGACTTCAGCCTCGATGCATGTGATGCTGATGCTCCCGTCATCATGGGCCGGCCAACCACCAACCCCGGCCCTGTCACTGTCCGCCACTTCCCACCCGCACATGTCCTGCGCGACCAGGCATCCCAACTGCTCGTGCGTCCCGCATGGAGCTCTGCCCACAGTCCGCGATGCCACGGCATTGAGAAAATAGGCGGCATCTATTTCTGTCCTTTTGGGACTGGTCGTGGTCGGTGCTTTCCTGTCGAGTCCCTGATTTCCCCTTTTACTTCTTACAGCAATCAAGTTGGCTTGGCTTGGCTTTCCACCCTGGTCTGGCCTGGTCTGGTCTGTTCGTAAATGAGAAGAACATTTGGAATTGCCTGGGACGTGCTTGTCAGAGGAGTGCGAATGATTGATGGAATTGCTTTGATTGATGCGAATCGCCCATTGATTGATTGTCCACGCCTTAACGCTAACGGGCTTGGGACAGCTTCAGAGTCCCAACGCCCGCCTCCTTGGACCTTGGCCCTTCTCGTCTCTAGTCGCCAGTTATTTGTCGTCTTCCCCACACTGTTGGTCACTGGTTTGTCTCTTGTCCTTTCAGGCGAGCACTCGAGTCCTCATTGGCGGCGATCATCCCCTCCCGGTCCTCCACCCCCCCTCCCTCCTTCGCTCCGCTGCACTTGCGTAGACGAGCCGTCAAAACCACCTCAGCCCCGTTGACTCTCTCTGTCTGTCTCAGAGTATTTCCCCGCGCTCGCTCAACACCAAAAGCGCATACATACTATTCATTTGTGCGACCTCGGTAGGTACTCAGATTAGGTTCCCGGCTCTCCCCCATCTTGGAATCGCCACAATCGAGATGGCCCTGGCAGAGGCCCCTCACGTCGGGGCGTAGAACCAGGGCTCCTCCGTCTCGCGGTAGCGCCGTCCTGGGAACTGCATAGGTACCGGAACCGTACCCTCAAAAATGTCCATGTTAGTGTCCAGGGCCTTCAAGTCGCTGGAACCAGCAGCGGTGCTGCTTGCCTCGTCCCTGGTCTCCGCTCCCGCTTGGACGCTCTTCGCCCCGGGAACTCGAATCACCACGCCGCACTCCCAGTTTCGACAGCTCATCTTGGGCCGGCCGGTTGCTCGATCCCTGACTAAGCGGCCCCTACTCGCGTTCGGTTTACTGTCAGTCTTGAAATGCACCAAAAACCCATCATCGGGATGCCCGGGCGTCTCACCATGCGCTCTCTGACAGGTTTGCGCTCCCAACGTATGCCCAACCCGGCGAAAATTGTTCCGCTTCCGCTTCCGCTTCCGCGGCTCCGACGTCGAGGTCGGCCGCGTCGGCACCTGTTCGGGACCCGCGGCTCTTCCTGTTCGTCGTAGTCTTGCGGACGAATATCATCTTGCTATGCATCAACAATCCTTCACGGGTGTTGACACAATCGCGAATCAATTCGGTGGGGAAGCTTGGTGCGTGCCACCATTTTGCTTGCACGCAGATGGTGCCCGCAGCCTACGTTTCGTTCGCGTTAGCTAGCGTCCATCCTCCAATGTGCAGTTGGCCTCTCGGTCTCTCGTTCTCTTTCGCGGTCTCGCTGGCTTGTGATTGTAACGCACCCTTCGCCCTCCCCGACTTTGGGCCACCGTCTCGTCTGTAGGGAAGTAGATGTTGAACTGGTCCTTGAGCGGGTGCGCCGTCGCCGTCGTTCTCTGCGCTTTGGCCTTTGTCGCACGGCTCAGCCTCGAGTTGTATTCTGTCATGCCATCATCACCTGCAACAGCGTCAGGCCACCCGTCGTTCCTTAGACAAGTCTAGATCGTCCATCACAATCATGTGGGGCTTACCTTGACAAGCCTTGTACATGGCTCCGACCAAATCGTTGTTGATGGCTCCAAGAGATGCGCACTGGTCCCCCGAGTTAGCATCTTTCGCTGGCTCGTGTGGCACACGGCGGCACACACCACTAAATCCACCTTGACAGGGTCGCTCGTCGCCAGTCCAAGGGAAGCCACACTGGCGCCGAGCCCACAGTATCCTACGAACGAGCTTGTGAGCTATCACTCGTACGAGCCTGGGTTACACAATGCGACGACGAACCTATTCGCTTCCACTCGTCTAAGTGACCTCCAGGGCTGCAACGAAATCAGCATGTGCTGTGGGCCGTGTCGAGACCAAACATCGAGTGGGCCTACATAGTGTACACAAAGCGAAGATGGCTCGTTCGTGAGAAGTCGTAATTCGCCAGGCTGTTGACCAGTGCCTCGTCAACACCCGTGGCCTTGAGAAATCGGCCGAGCTCGTCACAGAATGCGGTTGGCTGGTGCTCTGCTGGCCTGGCGAGTCGAGGCAGATCGATCAGGAAGACCATCTGAGATTCGGTTAGCCATCCAACAAACAAGCGCTCGCACGCCGTCTCCCCGAAGGACTGACGTTCTCCATGACCCCCGTTTCGCCCCAGTCGTAGGGCACCAAGTTGCCTGTGGGGACAACCACCCGGAGGTGGTCTGGATATCTTAGCAGCTGGAGTTTGGAATGCATCGACCCAGGTCCATTCATGGCGGGAAATCGAAACTTGATGTTTGGTGGCGCATTCGATCGCATAACAGACTTCTGTATTGCATGGTTCGTCAGCATGCGGGTCTGGAACCAGACAAGCCCACACGGGGCATTACCTGGGCCTCATCGGCTGCAAAGGCCAGCAGTATCAACTTCGTCTTGGCCAGATCGACCTTGGAGAGAATCCATTCGTCGTCCCACTGGAAAGAGCTGAGCACGGCAAGAACGAGCTTGTCCTTTTGCAGCACCTCCTCAATTTTGATGTCCTCCGACGTCCGCGGATATCCCCGGGCCCAAGTCCTCTTGACGACCCCGTTCGTAAATGGAGGGAGGCTGGGAGGATTTGGTAGTTGGAGGGGTGCCTTGCGCTTCGGAGGTGGCACTTCGACCACATCATCATCTGAGGAGACATCTCGACGCCGCTTGGCTAGTCGATGCAACCTTTCCGCTTCCATCTTTTTACGATCCAGCGCGAGCAAACCAGTGCTCGCGCCACCAGAGCCGGATGGTGGGGGGTCGGACGGGGGCTCCTTGGATTCTGCAGACTCGGGACGTGATTCTTGGTCCTTCAACGAGAGGGCAATGGCATATCGCAGTGCTTCGTCTTCATCCATGTCTCCATCGCTCTGCGTGAGGTCCACGTGATCTGCGGGCATGGCGTTGCTAGTCGTCTTGCAGAGTTTCAGGGGAGGAAAATGCTAAAGAAGAGGCCAGGCTGGCGTGATGCTTTCAGGGTAAAGTCAATGGCAAACAAAGTCGAAATGGGTTTTTTTTTTCCCGAAAGCACGATGTTGATAGTTCGTGGAGCGTGTCTTAATAATGACCTGAATCCATCCCTGCAGGCCCCCCTGGGTGTACTACGCGTAGTCACGTGTCTTCATGTGCGTGTCTGCCGTCTGTAGATCGAGGTCTCCAGGACTACAGATTCCCAATTTGCCGGTTTCAAAAAAAATAGAGACACGCAGAATCATCCCGCAAGTACGGAGTATAATTCCCGCAAGTAGTGCATAGCAATTAACGTACTCGAAGAACTGTCACACGGTAGACGCCAAGATAAGACATCAATTACGCCTTCTCCCTGCGTTCACCGCCAACTCAGGCTTTCCTGTTGCATACCGGGTAGGCTCAATGACGTAAACGAAGCCGTGACATATAGAAACGCGCTGTCCTCAACACAGACCGCTGTGGATTCTACTCCGGAGTATACCTTTCACTTATTCCTCTAAGTCATATCCTTCAACGATGTCATTCCCCAACGGAAAGCAGCACGTTGTGGTTGTTGGCGCCGGCGCCGCAGGCATGGTATGGTTGAGTAGTCCCGACAACGAATTCATGCAGCCGCGCAAAGCTGACTCATATCCAGTCATGCGCGGCCACCCTAGCAAATCACCCGGAGAAGTTCAAGGTAACTGTAATCGAGCGGAGCGACATAGTCGGCGGCCAGGCCACTTCAATCGCTCTAGACGAGCAGAAGTTCGGCGCCAAGTGGATGAACAATGGCGTTCAGGGAGGATCTCCTGTAAGTCGCTATATTGCGCAGCCAGAGTCCCGGAGAGGGTTTTCTAATGGTTCCTTCTGTTAGATTTTTAAGCACACATTCAACTACTTCAGCCAGTATGGCCACGACGCTCAAGAAGTCCAGCTCCAGGTTTCCTTTGGCCGAGGAGAGGATGGTTTCTGGACGAATTGCTTCCCCAGCAAGCTGGTTTCACAATTCTCCTCTGACATTAAGAGATTTGGCTTCTTCCTCAAGGTCATCAAGTGGACGATGCCCGTCTTGGGCCTCGTTCCAATTCGTGTCATGCTGCGTGCCTTCTTCTTCAGTAGGGAGTTTGGCGACAAGATGGTTTACCCTCTCATCGCCTTGTTCCTCGGCACCGGAAACCAGACGGCCAACGTTCCGTCTGCCATCGTTGAGCGACTCTTCCAGGATCCCAACTTGAAGTTGTGGGACTACGACTCGCAGACTCTTCTCCCGAACTTGCCCACCATGGTGACCTTTGATCATCTGCATGTCTTCTACAAGAAGTGGAGAGAAGATCTCGAGACGAAAGGAGTCGAGTTCAGAACCAACACGGCCGTAGAGACCGTGCTGGAGAGGTCTGATCGCAGTGTCAAACTCCGGGTCAAAGACGGTGGCGACCAGTCGAGCGACTTTGTGTTCGACAAGATGGTTCTGTGCGTGTTGGCCGACGATGCCTTGCGCCTCCTGGACAAGACAGCAAGTTCTCGGGAGAAGGTGGTCCTTGGGGGCGCCAAGTTCTACGACGACATCACCGTCACCCACACCGACTCGGCATACTTCAAGAACCACTACGAAACCGACTTCAAGCCTGAGCTTTGTGCGGACCCCGAGACCGAGGACCAGAAGAAGCGAATCGCCTTCTCTAAGGGCGAGGGCGACTCTGGTGGATTCCGTCCCATGTACTACACGTACACGTACCAAACAGACCCGCGGCTGATCGAGATGTCATTCAACTGCAGCAACTATCAGCACCAGCTCAAGCGAGCAAACATGGAGGCGGGCGATGGCTTTGAGCCAGTCTACCAGACAATCTTCCTCAACAAAGACCAGAAACGGTTCTGGACCATGGACGAGATTGACGAGACAAAAGTCATCAAGCGCAACTGGTGGCACCAGCTTGGCCATCGGTGGCAGCACTACTTGCGAGTCGTCCCCGGCATGATGTTCCTCCACGGCAGGAAGAGTACCTACTTTGCTGGCTCGTGGACCTTGGTGGTAGGCTATCTCGCGCCCGCCCATCGCTCACGACTGTATGCTAACATGAGCCGTCAGAATATGCACGAACTTGCCTGTGTAAGTGGCATCGCGGCAGCGTACCATCTGGGTGCCGACTACGTCAAGTTTGATGATTTTGCCGAAGATTTCTTTTCCAAGTACCTGGCGCTCTCACATGGTATGGTCTATTCGCGTGAAGAGAAGCGAAGGCAGAAGTCGAGGTGAAGGTGTCATGACCATGGAAGCGATTCCCAACGATAGACACTCGTGACAAAAAGATTACAAACTTCCACTAGCACGGCAGGGACAGGGCAGAGCGACGTCAGATGACAGACGAGGATTCCCTTATATCAGGCATGATACTGTACAAGTAGAAATACACGCTTGCAATGATGCCATGCCCGTCAGCAAAGCACATCTGCATCATCGCTCAGCCAATTCTCCTATCGAATAGAAACCCTTGGGTATCGTCAAAAAACCAGTCCAAAAGCAGATATCCCACTTTGAAGGAGCCGCATATCCCGTTACATCCACGCTGAATCCGCTACCCCTCAAGCCCATGGCGAACAGAAAGTGAAATGATTCTCCAGCAGTCCCCAAGTTTGGAATATATCCATGAACCAAAGAAACAGTCCGATACGTTCATGACCCCGTTGAAACTCCCCGCCAGTTCAAGACCAACCAAGCCACCCCCAGAAAGAGCGAGGAACACCATCGGCACCAACGCCATGTTTCATGTATACCATAATCAGAAGATATGCGCTCAGCAAAATAGAGATGTCGAATACCAATACTGAAATCGCTGGCTAGAAAACGAAACACGCTGGCTGCATGATTCAAGAAAAAAGCCGTCGTTGAGTCTTGGGAGACTCAGCAGTCAGATTCAACCCGAGAAGTCGTCGAAGATTATCCTCCATTTCTCGGTAGTTATTTGGGCGAGCATTTGCGTTTGACGCAGAAAACAGGCCGTTGTCGTGAGCTTGTTGCCCCTGAGTTCTGGGGGAAGATAGTTCGTTGGGAGCAGAGCTGGATGTAGGCAAAGACGGTGGTGCAGGAGCGCTCGCAGTTTGAGAGGAGCCACCGAGCAGATATCTCTTGAGAGCTTCTGCGGGGTCCTCGCCAGACTCCGGGGCAGACGACTGTCGCGGAAGCGGCGGAGCAGTCGCAGGGCAGTTGGTGCCGCCAGTTCGAGCTGCGTTGATTCGCTCGTGATACGGCGTAGAGAATGCAGGGCCGACCACGCGACCTGGAGTTCCGTACAACTCGGCTCGGTCTATATCGGGCCGGTACCGCTGTCTAGAGCGAGACGACTGGGAAACGGACGATGGCTTCTGGGTGGCATTTCGCTCAAAGGGGGATTGGATGGAGGGTGAGTCGGACGCGACGGTCGAGGGTCTAAGGCTTGCAGGGCTTCCTCGGCGTTCGCGCTCTTGCTCTGCACGATGTGCACGGAACATGAAGTCGAGAGGAGACTCGTGGGCTATGGGAGCTGAGGCTTGGCGAGAGGGCGTAGGAGCTTCTGTATCGGTAGGAGGAGAAGGCTCTTGGAGTGCCTCGCGCTGAGGCTTGACGCTTGGCGAATCGACCGATGACTTCGCCATGAAACTGGGAATCGGGAGCGCAGATGGTGCAGGGGAGCTGTGGAAAGTAGCGCCAGCGAAAGCTGGGCCAACCATGGACTTCATCGAGGACGGAGGCAGAGGCGGGGTTTGGCGACCGGGCCGGGCAGGCTCTGGGGAAGTCGGGGCGTTCTTAGACGCAGCTCGGGGCTTGTTTCGAGAGCGCTGCGTAGATTTCGGGTTACTTGCATATTGGGAGGAAGGGTCGACACCTGGCTTCTGGGGAGTTCGAGGGTTGTGGGCGATTTCAACGTTGACTGCGTCGTTCTCCGAGGCATAGGCCTTATAGGCGGCCGCACGGCCGCTGCCACGGGTGTTGCGACGGCGGGCAGGCGTTGTCGACTGAGAAGGTTCATGCATTGTTTCCGGGGCGAGGGCGATAAGCCGGGGGGGGGGGGGGTCCAAGACTGGGAGGATGGATAGGCTGGGGTTGAAGGTCGAGAGGCTGGGGAATGAAGGCGATTGCGACTGTCACAACAAGGCGAGTCAGGCGGTTTAGGAGATGGGAGGTGGGATTGAGTGTGGATGCGTTGGATGCGTCGAGACAGAGGAAAATATCGGGAGGGAGGCTGCAAGTCTAGTAGGCGACTGACTTGATACGATCATGATGCAGCGAAATGTAGATGGATGGATGAAGAAGTGGAAGAAGAAGAGATCTCGGGCAGCGGGCGCAGACCGGGGATAGAAGTACTACGTGCTAGGAATCGACGGGAGGCAATGACGATGAGGGTCCTCCAAAGTTAGGTCCAGGGTCAGGCGCTTCCATCACACAGCCCAGGCGACATGAGACGTTGGCCAACTACCCTACAGCCGAGCGTCGGAGGGAGCCAGTGGTGATAAAGGCGAGCAACTTGATAAACAGTCCGGTGCCGTTGATAATTTCCAAACAAAACCATATGTTTGGTTTGATACATCTATGATGTGGCATAAGGCCTCAATCGAGTCATCAACCATCTTCTTTGTTCATCCTTGAGTCAGCCAAATGCCCGCGAGGCAACACCTTCGACCCCATATTTCTCAGCCCGCTTCAAAAGGCGACCAGCAAAAGGACCGGCAACTGGGGCGCATCTCGCCAATCAGCAGCTCCGCTCTCGGTCAATCATGATCGCGGGCGTCTTTCTTTCCAGGGCTTCGTGCACCAGTCTGCCTCGTCCCACCATCCAGCAACCATTACTTCAACCTCGCGGCTCAGAATAAACAAACAAACAAACTAAAACGTTTCGTGACCCGGCCCGTGATATTTTTGATTTCTCGCATCTCTGCAGCGACGTTCCCAGGCCCCTGTCGTCGCTGCCCGCGCACTGAGGCGTCCATACATAATTAATTATCGGCCACTGCATCCCACAGCCCGCCCACCTTGCTAGCTCTCCATCCCCACCCCAGTTCTCTGACGCTCTCAACCTTACCCGTCTGCCTACCTACCTACCAAGAGATCTGGGCAGGCACACCGAGCCTCTCAACCATCACCAAACATATCGCTTGCCGTTCTCCACTCGATTTTGACTACACTCCATATCCATCACCGCATTCATTACAATTTCCTCACCGGTAGCCGCTGTATCTCCAATCCATAGCCTCGTCAGGCTCCAGATCCCACCCCGACCGCGACCGTTGCTTACCGACCCTACGACCCTACAACCTCACCCTCGAGCCCGGAGCTAGCCCACCATGGCCGACGTCGAGATGAGCGATGCCCCCGTCGCGAACAAGGTCGAGGACAAAGGAAAGGCCATCGAGCGTAGAAAGAAGTTTGAAGTCAAAAAGGTACGGTCCATGTCACACGCCACATTGCTTGTTGGGCACCCTCCCACTGACACAAGGTCGTATAGTGGAATGCCGTAGCCCTCTGGGCTTGGGACATTGTTGTTGACAACTGTGCTATTTGCCGGAATCACATCATGGATCTTTGTGAGTCTCAGCGAGCCTCCTCCTCTGCGTCAAGACGGCCTCTAACCATCAGGACAACAGGTATAGAGTGTCAAGCAAACCAGGCATCCGCTACCAGCGAAGAATGCACCGTCGCCTGGGGGATCTGCAATGTGAGTTGGACCCGACCCTGATTTCTACACAGACGCAAGCTAACAGACAACCCAGCACGCTTTCCACTTCCACTGCATCTCACGCTGGCTGAAGGCCAGATCGGTCTGCCCCTTGGACAACAGAGACTGGGAATTCCAGAAGTACGGACGATAAACGAATAGTCATACAGAGCAAGCACGATGTTTCGTGAAGAAAACCGAAACGCGAGAATAGGTGGAGGATAACAGTGCCCTAGGGTCGCCGCTGTAGAGGATTATACACAGCTACCCGAATTTTGACGCCCAGAACGGGCCAGGCAGGCCATTAAATCGATTTGTTTGCTGCCAACTCCGCTGCATATCCTGCTGACAACCACTTGACTGGATTTTTCTTGTAAAATGGCCATGCTGGCACGACGACGACGAAGACCAAAGCCGCACCCCCTAATCCCCCAACCAGGGAGAGCTTGATGTCTTGTAGAATGTAACCGATGATGAATGCGAGGGCCTGTGCCGCCGAGGTTAGTATATGTGATTAGATTATGATATGTATTGTAGTATTTCGTACCCCGACGAGAATGAGGAGACCGGTGGCAACCAGTTCGACGAGCTTCTGGCCTTCGAAGTCCTGTTTCAAACACAGTTCAGCAACGTCACGTAAATATGTGTGACGGGAAACCGTACAATCTGCGCATCGACGGTGTCGCGAACCAGCTCGAGAACGTCAGCCATGTTATTCGAGGTTTATGGCTTGGTAATAAGGCTGAATGTTCGTATCGGAGATCTGCCGACGGATTGGCAACGACGGATGGTCGGGAGATGGCTCGAATTCGGAAACTGCTGGGGTGGTCGCGGTATTGTGTCGTTGGGATGAGGTATCGTTTGACGGTCTCGTACGGTGAGCTCTTCTCTTGTTCTGCTAGTTGATGGCTTCGCGCCGGGGCGAATTGAGGACGAGGTGTCCACAATCGTATTGGTCTGGTGGTGCAGAGGAGAAGCTTCCCGATTTGGTTAAGCGCCACGTGTTATGCCGACATGGAAAATTCATGACAAAGCGGAGGGAAGGCTAACAGATGTGTATGCAACCACTTGTGAAGCCTGTTAGCTCAGGCGTGCTAAATGAAAACGTGCAGGGGACGACCGAAAGACCAGGGATGAGAGATGATTTGGTGAGATTCCATCTAATAATAACAATGACATTGACAACAAAACGTCATCAGGTGAGCTCGTCCCTTGGCTATTCCTCAGCAACTGTAACGAGATTTGTACCTAATATTGATGGTTTTCTCGCTGAGTTGTCGTCGTAAGAAAACGACTCGTATCGAGAACCGAGGAGTCAATGTCACGTTGTTCGTCGTACAGGAACAAGCTGGAAGAGAAGAGCCTCGGGTTGAGGACAAACCCAGGCGTCCCGGTGTACGGCCGGGAATAAATCCAGATGGTGACTCAGCTGCGGACAAAAGGGTCCATGCCCATTGGGCCTTTGGAGACCCAACCTGCAGGCATCGTTCCCTGTTTGTGGTTTCGTCTGCGTGGCATCATGAGTTCACCTGTTATAAGAACTTTCAACAACTGGAGACTCCGAGTCGAGGCTCGAGGCCTCTCGGAGTCACAGTCCGTCCGGCTTTCCATCTGTGGCGCCTGTGGCGGCAGTCATTGGCACGGATCAGAGTCTAATCCAAGCGCAAGTGTATCCCCTGTCGGCGACCGTGCAAGGAAGGTGGCGGTGGCTGGTGAACTGGCTTTCAGACGCATTCCATTGGCATGATTGGCTGCACATCATGCCTGTCACCTCCCTGGTCTGCCGGATGCACAATTTTTCGCCCGTTCCTGTCGGGCTGCTGCTTCCTTTCATCTGGTCCTCCACCTTTGAATTTGTCCCCTCTCACACCTTTTTTCCCTCTCGCACTTCAACAACGTCTTCTGTCGAGAATCGACACACAAACACGTTAATTATTATTCTTGTGTTCTTCCTTTGTCAGTTCTTCGGTTCGGCCCCCCAATCGAAGACCCAGAGGATCACCCCCTTTTCTTTCTTTGACCCTGCCGATAGGAGTCCAATTTTGGCCCCTTGACCCTGTTCGTCATACGAGCCCCTAAGAACTACGAGCCTTGGTTCCAACTCCCCGTTTTCGCCTCGACAGTATATATTCCGATCCAACCCAATCTCGAGAGCATCAACAGTCAATGCCCCGGACCCTCGACACGAATATTACATCCACCTCCTCAACACAGAGCGTCAGCGACTCACCCGTCTCTGACTGCCTTCGTTATTCGAGCCTTTACCGTTGTGCGTCTCGAGCTCTTCAGTAGAAGGTTCCCAGGCTTCCCGCCTCGACCCGACCAAGCATTCAAGTTGGCTCAACTCGCTATTCTCGTCACCTCCCCTGCTTCGCCTTTGGGTCCCGGCTTCTGGGTCTATAGCGGAGTGAACAAGAAGCCCCCATAACTGGTTAAGGCATTTTCGATTCCCAGCATCTTTTTTCGAGACACATCTGCTCTCCTCGTCCCCGATTACATCTGGCTGCACCCGCCAGATTATTGCTCGCGGTTTGACCTAATCCAAGACTCGGCGCGCCCCTGCCGCGCCGGGCGTGACGTCTGTCAAGGACTTCCAAGACGCCATCACCACAAAGTATGGGACTGTGAACCAGAATCCCCCGATTAACCTCCGTCGCCTCCGTTCTTTCCAACATATCCTCCCCCGTCAGCGACTTACGGACGCTATCTCGAGATATCCCGAACAGACTTGCTCGCAAATCGCCCATCATGTCTGACCACGAAGAGAACGCTTCCGTTCCGACCTATACGACCCCCATGCCTGAGCTCGACGACCACCGCCACCAGTCGGTGTCGGCTCAGAGACAAGAACGCCCCCGTCGTGGCACCTTTGATAGCCTGTACGGCTCTCGCCAGATCGAGAATGAACAACAGCTCACGACGCCCGTTATCCGGGTTCGTGACTTTGAGGAAGCTGTCATCGACGAAGAGGCCGGTGACGTCTCCCCAACCACCCGCCGCACCCGTCGTCCGACGATCGACTCTTCGGATGGAAGATCCATTTCGCCCCCAAACTCGGTCAAGGCCTTTGCTGCCGCCCGTCGACGAGAGCGAGGCATCTCCTTTTCCGAGTCGCGACCAGACCTCGACGACGGCGTGAGCCGTGCCATGTCGATCTCGAGCAAACGCAGCTTCCGCAGCAGGCCTCGTACCATTGACGACGACGCTGCAAGCTTCTCAACCAACAAAACTGCCGAGGAAGATGTGTGCTTTCCTCCCAAGCCAACACGTCGCAAGGACCAGCTGGAGATTAATTTTGAGCTTCTCGAAGAATTCATCCAAGAACAAGCGGCCAATTCTCTACGTGTCGCTAGCCATGATGAAGGCTTGGTGCCTCCGGGCTTCGACGACTTGCGAACCCAATCTGCCGAGGGTCGCCCCGCACAGCTGGCAACTATTGATGGTGATATCTTGGATATGCCGTCTGAGGACTCGGTATCGCGTGAGAAGACGGCTGGCTCGGCACCCGAAAAGCCAACTCAAAAGCCTCAGGTGCCCCCAGTGGATAGCAACCGCTTCAGCTTTTTCTCTTCCGCATGGGAATCAACAATCCATGCGCCCGAGCTCGGAGATCTGGTTCTCCCGGGAGAGGATATCCGTGGGCTCTTCGAGTTGCCGGAAGATGAAGAGGACGGCGTTTGGTGGCTTAACATCACATCGGCAACCAGGGAGGAGGTCCAGGCGATCTGCAAGGCGTTTGGCATCCACCCTTTGACCATCGAGGATATCATCACTCAGGAGGCCCGAGAGAAGATTGAGCTTTTCCCCGCGTACTACTTTACCTGTTTCCGCTCCTTCCACGTCGTTCAAGAGCCCGACGGTATAGAGTACGAACCCTTCAACATCTATGTGATTGTGTTTCGCGAGGGCACCCTGAGCTTCAGCTTCGCCCCCAACTCTCATGCGACCCAAGTCCGGAAGAGAATCACGGCTTTGAAGGACTACGTCTCTCTGAGCAGCGACTGGATCTGCTACGCCTTGATGTAAGTAATGATTCAACCAATCTTATGAGTCGAGTACTGACGAAAGTGGTGTGTAGCGACGACATCGTCGACTCCTTTGGCCCCCCAATCCGCCAGATTGAGCTTGAGGCCGATGCCATTGAGGACGAAGTATTCGTCATGCGTGAAGATGACTCCAACTCGTTCCTCCGGTCCATCGGCCGGGTCCGGAAGAACTGCATGGCCTTGCTTCGACTCCTCGGTGGTAAAGCGGACATCCTGCGAGGATTCACCAAACGCTGCAACGAGAACTACAAGGTGACACCTCGCATGGATATCGGGCTCTACCTCGGTGACATCCAAGACCATGTCGTGACTATGGCTACGAACCTGGGTCACTTTGAGAAGATTCTTTCCCGTTCTCACAGCAACTACCTGGCAACGCTTTCCATCAACAGCATTTCTCAAGGCACTGAGACGAACCAGGTTCTCAGCAAGATTACCTTCCTCGCGTCGGTCCTCGTCCCGCTGAACCTGGTGAGTGGTCTATTTGGAATGAACGTGCTTGTTCCCTTCAAGGACACCCCAAACCTCGGTCCCTTCTTCGGCATTGTCGGCTTCATGGCTCTCATGTGTGTCATGATTCTGCTCGTCGCTCGACGAATGCGCTGGATCTAAGGAGTGTCCCTGGGGGTTACTTGCCCTTGTCTTAATACTTGGCCATCCAACGTGGCACCAGTGCTGGAGCACAACACTGTCCATATTCTATGTGTCCGCTGTTCCATTCTCTTGTTTAGACCGGGTATGTACACACTTGGCATGTTCTATAGGTAGACCTGGGATATGTGCATACGAGTTTGCAGTCGGGGTATGGTAGTGGAGGTAATGCTGGACTGGTTCTTATAGATCTACTCATCATTCGATTGGTGCCACCCTTATAACTGTAACGAGACCGAAGCAAGTCCATGATGCCACAGTCCTCCGAGGTTCCAAATCGCGTGCAGAATATAGGCTTCTCGACTTCCTGAAGATGATACCTAAATAGGTAGAAGAATATTTTTTGACAAGTCTATGACTTTATGTGCCTCCCCCTACTGCCATCGCTCGTCCCGTGCGTCCACGACGGCAGTCAGTCCTCTCCGTGTTGATCCTGGAAAACGGAGACGTTCCCAAGATTCGCACAGAACTCCACAGATGCAATGTAGATACACAGCTACTTACTCATATTAGCAGCTCACATCCCAGTCGTGAATGTCTACTTTTAGTAGGTATGTGGTGTTGTATCCGTAAATCTTCCAAGACTCTAAATGTGGACCAGTACCGTCCTTTCCAGTCTCTTCATTGGCCCGCTTTCAACCACTCATCATCCAACATCGTTCTTTTCGCATCTAAAATCCTGACAGCGCAAAACCTCTGAAACCACCAAACCACAAACCACCGCGACAATGAGCTCTTCCATCAACCTCGCCAACGCCGATCTCGACAAGCTCAACGATCAGGACAAGGCCGAGCTGCGCCAATTCCTCGCCAACGAGCAGCAGCGGTCCCAGATCCAAGCCCGTATGCCCTGTCCCCTTGCCCTTCTTCTTCTCCATCCGGGCAAACCTTCACCACGGTTATGCTAACGGATTCGTTCCCTGCTAGAAACGCACAACCTCACCCAGATCTGCTGGACAAAGTGCGTCACCGGAAATATCAAGAACTCCAAGCTCGACAGCTCCGAGCAGGGCTGCCTGGCCAACTGCGTCGATCGATTCCTCGACATGAACTTTTTGACCATGAAGCACCTCAACAGCATGCGCTCCTGAATCAATTCCCATAACCTCTGGCCCCGCACCTACTATTCTGTCCATCCGGCAATCCAGGGGGAAGCCTGCCGCGACGAGGGCATATCATGGTATAATACGCTGGAGAATGGGCAGAAGACGTGGAGGGGATATGTACAGTATAGGCGGAGAAATCTTCGGGCACGTCAGGACCCAAGTCGGCAAATAGAACAGCTACGCCCTTGGCTGTAAAGTAAGACAGTTGGACCCCTGGATCAGGTCAATCCCAGAGTATCGGGACGCCCATGTATTACTATTAAGAGCTCCAGTCATGTAAATGGACACGAAAGACCTCTCTAAGCTATCATCCAGTTCCGTGACACGCAGATAGGACATGCACAGCTCTCACGACAAAACCATCAACTTCACAGATGACGTTAGGCATAAACTGATTGGTGACTGGGCGGTCTGGAATTGATCATCATTTTGACTCTAAACGACAAGCTCTTAATTGCGCCTTTTTACCGATGCCCAATGCCGTGCATTTTTCAGCAGACAAATCCAACCCATAGACACACCAAATCACAGCCAGCCCAAGCAAACCACCTTAGACCAGAGAGAGCTTGTTGGCAGCGATGTCGAGAGCATCGACGTCGGGGGTGAGGCGGGCATAGGCCTTCTTGGAACCGTCGGGGCTGACGAGTGTTAGTTTCATTTGCTCGGCCTTCATTACCTGCCAAACGGGCAAAGTACATACCGGATCAGGGTGTTGATCTTGACGGTGTCGATGTCGTAAAGCTTCTTGAGGGCAAGCTTGATCTGAGCCTTGTTGGCCTTGACGTCGACGATGAAGACGAGGGTGTTGTTCTCCTCCATCTTCTTCATGGCGCTCTCGGTATTGAGAGGGTGGACGACAATCTTGTGCTCATCGAGACGGGGCAGGTGAGGGACCGACTTGCGAGGGTACTTGGGGTTTCGGGAGAGGATCAGGGTCTTGGGTCGGTGGAAGCTGGTGCTGAAGCGGGCCTTGATCTTCTTGTGGGAGTTGGACTGTGGGCGTCCAGTCAGCTATCAAAGCACTGTGACGAAAAGTGAAGTTCGCAACTTACGCCCTTGAGAGCAGCCTTGGCAGCGGCCTGAGCCTTCTTGGATCCCTTGGGGGCTATATGACATTGCGCATCAGCAATCGCTCTTTTTCAGAACTCGCAAAATCTGCTGCTGCATGATGCGGAAGACGACGACGACGACGACGATATCGGATATCGACCATGTCAAAACCCTCTCAAGTCGACCATCGCATCTTTGTCGGTCCGTATTTGCGTATTTGCGTGCAGGCGAATTTCGCGATCGGGGCCATCTCATGTCGTACCTTTCTTTCCCTTAACGTCCTTGGGGGCCATCTTGTCGGTTGTCTAAGGCACAAGTCGGGGATGTGCTGTGTGATGCTGTCGTTGGCTGGTTGAAGAAGTCAAGGCAAAAAAAGAAATCGGCGCGCAAAAGTGAAATTTAGTGATCCTGTGTGGGTTTGCGATTAGGGTTGAGTGAACTGGAGGCATTGATTGGCTGAATTGGCGGCTATCTGATGTCACGTGACTAACCTTTTCTAAACGGTTCTTGTTAGTCAGCGTCGCTCGCGTCGGTTTGTGAGAAACGTTGGAAGCCCAAGAATCCCGTTGGATTGCCAGCACAACGACATTCTGGTCAGCATGTTCTTACGATTCTGAGATAGAGTTTCGGTCGGTCTGGATCCGCAACATTGAGTCTATACCAGTCTGTCTTGGTACGTATCAGATCGTACACATCACTTCAAATCGCCAAAAGCTTGGACTAACATTGTGAGGCAGACCTTGATACGAGTGAGACCAATTGCGGTACTGTTTCGCTCAACACGCCATCATGGCGCCGAAGAAGCCTTCGCGGATGAAGAGCCTGGCCAGCAGCCGGCCCCCTACAGCCAAATCATCCCGGACAATGTCTCGCAAGGCGAGCCGTGCTCTCATCAACACTCACCACCAACTTGACAAGCAACGCCGTCAAGCCGCAGCAAAAAGTGACAAGGAGGCCGAAGCACGCATCACGGCAGAAATGGAAAAGCTGGGTGGAATAGATCAGTACCAGAAGGCGAGCTTACAGGGCCAAAGTCTTGATCGTGGGGGGGACACGTCGAAGGTGCTTCTTCAATGGCTTCCGGTCACCGAACTCAAAAAACGAAACGAACCGCTCAAGATGCTCGAAGTTGGCTCGCTGAGCACCCGAAACGCCTGCTCTACCAGCGGCATCTTTTCCATGCAACACATCGACCTCAACAGCCAGGAGCCCGGAATTAAGCAGCAAGACTTCATGGAACGACCATTGCCCAAGGACGAATCCGAGATATTCGACATCATATCCCTCAGCTTAGTTCTGAACTTTGTGCCTGAGGCGGACGGTCGAGGTCAGATGCTTTTACGGACGCTTTCTTTTCTTCATGAGGTATCCGAAACCCCATTGAAAACTGCAACGGGGCTTTTTCCGTGTCTCTTTGTGGTTCTTCCTCGAAGCTGCGTCGACAACTCGCGCTACTTTACGGATGCAAGATTCGACGAGTTGATGGCAATTCTAGGATACTCCCGGATGAGGACCAAAATGACGCAGAAATTGGCATACTCGCTTTGGAAACGAGTTGGTCCTTCGCCTGGGAAACTCCCCAACTTTTCGAAAAAGGAGATCAGCCCAGGGAGAACTCGAAACAATTTTGTCATCAGCCTGAAGTGCTCGTCATCGGTATAAGGCGGAGAACACCGACCAAAGCGTGGAGAAGGACGAGATGCATATGCACCAATGCCCAACTTACGATCTGACCTCCAACGTCGAGGAGGCAATGGCAGGAAAGCCACTTCAGCGTTTATCCGCACACGTGGGAATCGATATCGAGACGAACAACAACAACGACAACAGCAACAACAACAAGACTACTACGCGATCTTGGCACACACGACAGCTCTCGCTCAGGCTGCTCCAGGAAAGGATTTGCAACATCAAGCATGGCACTGCTGATATCCAAAGACGCTGATGGCCATGCATGCGTGATTGGTGGAACACTTTGGGTCACGAGTGGTCGAGATTGGGTGGATGTGCCGTCTCGGATTGGGGACTAGAATCCCTAGTGAGTCGCTAATAACGAATGCCCGCATGAGGGTGCCACACCACCAACCCCTCTCCGCTATCGACCTGCAGCTACCGTCACTGCGAGTCAAGAGTGAACTCGGACAGCGCAAGCTGGGTCAACGGATGGTCAGGCGGCAAGGGCGCGTTGCCGGGACGAATAACGGGTAAGCTGCGCATACCCGACTTGACTGCAGCTTCGACCTCGAGGATATTGTCGCTTAGGAACAGCCACCTCTCCGGGCCAATATCGGAATAGGTTGACAGGATCTTGGCGTAACTGGCCACGTCCGTCTTGGGTCCCGCATTGACTGTGTCAAACCAGCCAGAAATGAGGGGTTGCAGGTCGGGCGGCGCTGCATTGGTATGGCCAAAGAGCAGCTTCTGCGCGGGGACCGAGCCTGACGAGTAGATGATGATCTTCTTTCCAGCGGCATGGGCGGCATTGAAGAAAGGCGCCACGTCGGGAAAGAGGGGGGCACGAATCTCGCCGGAGGCATAACCCTGTTGCCAGAGGTGGCCCTGGAGAGCTTTGAGGTAGGAGATCTTGACGTCTCGGGCTACGAGATCTCGAACGTGGGCCTCCAGCGCCTGACGAGAGTTGCGGTACTCTTCCGGGAAGGCATTGCGGTACGAGGCAAACGCAGGTTTATCCCATTCCTGGTCCAGGACCTTGGGAAGAGCTTCGAGGGCATAAGGGAACTGCCATGGATGGTTAGCAACGTCGACAAGCACTGTGGCGACACGATGTTGGGACAGAAGGGTGGAAGCAGGGACAAAGTCGGTGAGACACGAAGGGTGGCAGTGGTGCAGGTCGCTGAGGGTTGCATGCATCCGAAGCCTAGCGCGGGGGCCTGGACCTCGGAGCAACAATAAAGGTGTGGCCAGGGGTTCTTTCGGCCGGAGGAGGTTGGGGAAGGGATTTGGACGGAGGTCCGAGGGGGACGGAGGTGGTCAGAGGACGGGGTATGGACCTCGGGGAATGGATGGCGGAGGTGGGAATGCTTACCAGAACGTCTCTCACAAAGGAGATTGGACAAACGGTGCCCTCTACAAAGGGTACATGTCAGCGTTTGAGTGTTGTAGGAGGAACACGATGCGTTGACGGGGGGTAATATGAGAGCCGTGATGGTGAGATACTGGCATGCACCCAATGCCCATAGGTGACTCTCGCTGTTGAAGTAAGAGTCGACTCTACAGGTAGCAGAGAAAGCTACTACACCGATAAAACAAAGGCAGAGGCAAGACAGAGCAAGCAAAAGCTTGGCTCGACAGTTTCGTCTCACCAATATCAAAGACGAGGACGTCTGTTTCGGCAATACTTGGTGCCATTGTGTGCAGCCGGTGCGTTTCGGTGAAAACAGAATCAGGCCGAGGATGACCAACAGGCGGTCAAGTGTTCAAAGAAGGCGATGGACACGGAGAGAGCTCCGAGTTCGAGTTCGAGAAGGCCAGAGAAGTCCTTGGCCGAGCAAAATTTGTTTGGTTTGATCGTGATCCCTGCCGTGTTTGCGATCAAGTTTCCTCGGATGGAGTTGGAACGGCGCACCGGGTGGCCTGGGTGTTTCTCGCTGGATGCGGGCGGGAGCTGGTTCGAGGCTAGCAGCGAACCAACTCTCCAGACGGCAGGCTGAGTGACGGCGTTGAGGAAAAATCTTCCGACGGCTCAGGGGAGGCTGGGAACGGACGGGATACCGGCTCGGTATTGGTGCGTTGAAAAGTTGTCTCTACGATGGGAGAAGGGTATTGGCCGAATGAGCGAAGAGGACCAGGGAACGATTACCAGATTGGAAAGGCGGTCAAGAGACCAGAAAATCTAGGTGGCAATCCACTTCGAAGCCAGCTCAAGGTGACAGCTCACACACACACACCTTAGTGAAGAGCAAACGGTCTAAGCTTCTGTTGCTCCGTTTCAGCCCAACCCTTCACCTCGGTCGGGTATTCAACAAACTAGTTACTCCGTAGTTTGCTTGATGCATAATTCTCGACAATCCACCGGCAATCTCACATCTCTAGCACCGAGGGGCATTTGTGGACGAGTTGCCGGGCGGTGAGAGAAAACAGAAGGAGGAAGAGCGTGGCTCAACCAGGGACTGTCCTTGCAATCTCAGACGTGCATGATGATGGAAACGAAGTACCGACAGGTTGCTAATCATAGCACCCCAGTGCAGCAGGTACATCAGTGGGACCCGGCCGCGATCCTGGTCCGAGTCTGTTTGGTGGGCGAAGTCTGCGGTGGCGGTCCCTGAGAGAGGTCCCTTGGGGGAAAAGCCCCTGGAATTATGGGGAGCGTAGCAGATGGAAGGCAAAGGACGAGAGATGACTGATGAAGCCTTTGCTAGACTTTGATGAGAGGGGCTCTTTGGATAGAGTCGATCCGTTTCACCCGTCATCCGCCAGGCTGGCCAGTTCATGCAGGCAACCGCCAACAAAGCGGGAACGGATTCATTGATGATGTTGGATAATAGTTTCCGACGCGGGGCCAGGAGCCAGCGGACAGCGTGTGTTTCTGTAGAGACACGGGACAGTATTTGTTTGCTGCTCCGTTACCCTACAGCTGCACTCCGACGGATGAGGAATTGGGGGTTGGGAAGAAGCAATTGCCTGGGTTACGGACACCAATGGTGCTGATGCGTCTGCATTCCGCGCCGTCTTGCTCCGTGACACACGTTTGCCGGTCATTGGGCGAAGCTTACGAAGTAGTATGTGATTTGTTGTCATTTCCAATTGAAGCGCCGACATAGGAACTCGGAATTGATGAGTCAACCTGTGTGACTGGACGGAGGCAATACGGACCGCCGAGGCACCCACCCACTCGTGGTGACAAACAGGGCGCAGTGCAAACAGGTGCAGGGCGCCAGAGGGAGGGCGGCTCATCTCGTTCGAAGATGCCAAGTGGTCCAAAACGACCCCCAGGTATCCTCTGTACAGTACCTGGGCAGTCGCCTCCATGCAAGTACACCACAGTCCCGTCTCCAGCGGAAATGCTGTGCATGCAATTGCAACCAGAGATGCACCCAAGATATGCACCGCTCGCCCCGTAGCTAACCCACTCGCTGCTGTACGTAGGGTGTCATGCCGTCCAGCCAAGATACCCACAGTGGCCTGTTCAAGGGACTTCCAGGGTGATCTATCAAATTCCCTTCGCCTGGCCCTCTTGCGAAAAAACAATCCCATGACTGCACACGTTGGATTCCTTCAAGTCAGGAGGATGCGTGCACTAAGTAGGTAGATGCCTCGCGGAGCCGTTTATCCCCTCACATTGAGTAATTGGAATTTCTCGTGCATTGATTTTCAGCATTTGACTGCCCGTTGATTGTTCGACGTCGCACCCCCGGCTCGGCAGGGCCCACTCAGAACCTCAGACAAATCAGGGACGCCCAGGCACGAGGGCAAACATGCAATCCAACACGAGACACTTACGACATTTCTCCCAACGTTGTTATTCTGAGGCTGGTCTTTGTCAATACGGATACGCTGAGTGCAGGATAGAACAAGACACCTGGTTTCCGTACCGGCATCGCAAGCCGGTTGTTTTTGGTGTTTTCCCGTTCTACCCGGCTTGTACGTACTTCTCCAGTATGCTTCATCACGACACCTTTCCTTCGCCGTGGCATCCTCGACCGTATACGGAGTACTTGGTATGTAGATATGTGCCGATCCGCCATTAACGGGTGTGTGGCATTCGTCCGTATCGACAACCACTACATACCAAGTTGACAGGATTGATTCAGTCGGTTACGCAGCGAACTCTATCATGACGTTGGAACGGATACATGTTGCGTCAAGGCCCCCTCCTCCGACCTTCCAACTTGGCACAGCATTCGTAACGGTGTTTCGGTTGTCAATGCCCCTTCGTACATAGTTAGGCGCGCGCGTCTGAGACGAACGGCGGGAGGATGCTCTACTTCGTACAGCGACGACTCCGTCCTGACATGGATGGGGTGAAGCACTGACTTGAATTGTTTACTTTCTGGGCAAATGTCGTCGCTTGTCTGCTTCTCGTCGCAGGCCAGTCGGGCAACCCTAGACGAATCGGCTGACGACACCTCTCGGACCACCCAGTGCTTCCGGTAGAAGCTTCTAGGAATAGAAGGCAAATGCGGGATTGCTGCAATGCCGTCTCGTCTTTGCACATCAACGGGCCTCGAAAGTAAACAATGCCATCGGCTGGCTATCAGCAAAGATAGGAGCTTTCGTCTGGAATGCGTCTTCATGCAGGAGCCAGGGGTGCATACTGGCTCGTCACCCTTCTGAGACATGGCATGCTTCCTCGCCTCTCCCTCCCTCTTCTGCCATGACGCTCCTCGCGCCCTCGGCCCCGCAAAACGCACAACGAGCGACCACTAAGCCGACAAGGGCTCAGCGCCCGCCCGTCTTGAACAAGAAAAGCTGGGGGTACCGCTCGAGGCCGGCGCTATCGAAGGCCCAAACTCCAATGTGGCCCGTGGCGCCGACGGGCGGTTGACCAGCAAGGGTCCTGCGACGAACCGATTGTGATGCTCCTCTGGGATTAGGCCGTGGGAGCGCGTGAGACTCTGGAGGATTCGGGAATGGAACAGGGACAATTGAGGTTGGAAGAGAAAAAGGGGGGAGGGCAAGATGGTCTCTCAGATTGAATCTGGTGGCGAGAGGCTCCCCGCGAATCCGTGAGTCTGCAAAGTTATTTCGAGAGAAGCTGGCACATTCGGGCATGGCCTCGAGCTTGTTTACAATGGTCGCAACTAGCAATGGGGACAGAGTAACCGACCTGTGATAAGCGGTAGCGCAGCAGATCAGCGCTGACTCCTTGGGGGGCCTTTTTCGGATGTGCCTTGGGTCCTGCCTGGTTGATCCGAAATTTTCGTTGGGGCGTTCGATCTTCGTCTAGTCTCTTCCTTTCCTGGAAACCTGGGCCTGGTTCCTAGCTGCTCCCGATCGCGTCGTCCCGCAAAGCGGTCACGCTCTCTCTTCCCGCATCTCATCAGTCATCAGGTACAGCATCAGTCATCCAGCAAGAGCAAAATGTGTCCATCTCGGTAGTCAGGCCGACCTCGCCCTTCCCTCGCCTCGCCTCGCCCCCCCCGCGACCGTCGCGGTCTCGCCCTGCGCCCCTCGGCTTCCCAACTGGTGCCACGCTCGAACAGCTTCGTTCCTCACCCATCGCGACCACTCGCCTTGCTTGGCCACACACCCTCCCTGGAGCCAGCTTGGTCCAAGTTCGTGATGGGATCTGCAGCCCGCGGTACGTGGCCGGTAGGTCGCTGGGATACCAGACGGCCAGCGCGAGGCGACCTCGTACCCAAGTACCGAGCGGTGTGCCCGCTATCAGGATCCGGCTAGCTAGCTCTAGCACTGACCATTGGTCGTCTCGCGGCCAGAATGGCGAGCTATACCGTGTGAAGGCTAGCAGGACCGTGCCAAGATGGCTGAAGCGCACCGTATGGTCACGCTGGCCAAAGTGTCATTTCCCTCCCGACCTCCGAAATGAAGTCGTCCGCACGGCGGCTGCTGGAAGGTACTCGAACGCCCGCGCAGAAAGTGCGGGGAGGACACGTACCAGTGCCCGATGTGACACCCTCCCACGCATGGAGGGGGACAGAGACATTGCCCGCCGTGCGCGAGAGCCATTGCCCACAGTGTTTACTCGCGTGGGCTTTGGTGAGCGGGCACAGTGCCGCGCAGCTGGTTGCTAATCTTGTCTGAGACTCTGAGCAAGCCATCACGTCACGTCACCCACCACCCATCCATCCTCCCTGCCTTCCTCCCTTGCGTCCTTGGTGGCTTGCCTCCCTTCACAACGCAACGCACGTCCCCCGTGTCGACATGCACAGTGTTTCAAAGGCTCCACGCTCGTCGCTCGCCGTGCTCACCATCAACCATTCACCATTCACCATCCAGAGTCCCGTCCGCTGAGACGCCGCCCCGGCCGACGTTTGTTGCTCTGCTGCCGACGACGCAGCTTCCGCTGCCGGGGCCCGCTGCCAGAAGTCCGGCTGAGACTGAGGCGCCGTGTTTATCGTCGGTCGCCCGTTTGCCTGTCCCTGGCCATTGAGCAGTGCAGACCATTACCCCTGGCCGCCACCCTTCATGCCTCTCCCTTCGTGGCATCGTCCCACTGTAGCGCCACGGCCGGCCGTCGTGTCTCTCTCTTCTCGACTCTGATGGCTCGTCGCTGCCGGCGTCCCCAAATCCTCAAGCCTCCTGCGTGGTTGGAGTCCGGGGTTCCTCGTGTTGGGGCGTCTGCTCTCGCTCGAGTCGCATCCGGTCTGTTTTGGATCCCGGACGCGAGGTTCCCCAAGCACGTCGTACTGTGAGAGATGATGTCTTTTTGTCTCTGGAGGCATGTCACCCGGGGGCGACAGTTCGTGGAGGACTGACTCAAGCCCCATTGCGTGCTTAGCACCAACTGGAAGTTGCCATCTGCGGTATCTTGCGCAGCAAGGAACAGTCACGGTGGTCGCGAGACCGGCCGACGTGCCTACCGTGCGAGATGGCGAGGCAGGCGTCGAGTACCGCTCTCAGATCGACCCGTACCCGTACCTGACGCTTGTCTTCCGTTGTGCCTCCCCTCCCGGCCGCCTGCCTCTCAGGATGCCCCGACGGTGGCTTCTGGGTCGCCCGGGACCCCGGCACGCAGCAGCATGACTGACCCTGTGCAGGAAAGGCTCGACTCAGTAGACTGTGCAGACTGTGCAGACTGTGCCGCCTGCATGGCCGGTGGGCGCCGCCTTTCCAGAATCGACTCTGGCCCATGCAACCACCAGCTACACCGACGCCCCCCCCTCACCCAGTTTTATCATCAGTTTCGGCCGTGCATGGCGAGGTCACACCCCCCCTAATCCCAAATCACTAAGTTCCCAAGCAGTTCCCCCATTGCAGAATCCACGGCCGTCCATCTCCCTCCACCCCGTTCCATCCCCATCCTCCACTCTCCATCACCGCCATTCCCTCTTCTCGTCTTCTCTCCTTACCTGTTCCTATTCCTATTCCTACCCTTTATTACATCTCCCTTCTATCTCGCCTCTCTCCTTCCTCTCCTTTGCACGCATTCTGCATTATCAAAGACCTTCTTTCTTCTCGAGCTTGCCACCTCTTTCATCGCTCTACTCCCGACTCCCTTCAACCTCGCCTCGCCTCGTGTCCGTTTCGCCACCCATTCCGAGCAAGCCAACGCCGCCGCTGCCACTGTTCTCAGTACCATCCGACAAAACCACCACAGCGACCGCGATCCCTGATCGAGAAGAAGAAGTGTCCTTGACTTGTTGTTTTATCGCTGCTTAGTAGTCGACGTTTAAGCCACGAGTCTCGCCCGCTTTGCCTTACGTGCAATTTGTTCCGTTGCCTATTGCATCCAACCCGTCTAAGCCTCCTGGCCGACTGACAACGCCCTGCCGACTTCGGCCGACTGCCAAAGACTCAATTCGCATCACAAGGGACGTCTAGTTTCGAATTGGCCTGTCTGCGTTGTCTTCCTCGACATCGCCAGCTCAGCCGCTCCGGTTCTCGCTCCTCGGCCTCCTAGGCCCGCGTGACTCAACTGCTCCGGCTGAGTGTCTTCGACTCCTCCCCGGGTGAGCTCCGCTCCCCTCTGTTCCGGTGCCAGCTTGCCTGGTCCGACACGTCGACTCATCGGCATCGTCGAATCCGGTTCTTCAGCATCGTTGTTACTCCCATCTCACAACTCTGCTACTTATCTCCTGGTCGACCCCGTCCTCGGTCGTCCTCTTTCAACCAACCTCAACTTGTCAGAGTCATTCATTACAACCACCACAAAACGCACCCATGTTCTCATAACGAATCTCCTTTCCATTGTCCCAACCTACCCGGCCGTTCAGGTCCTCGACCCTCGCCGTTACGACCGTTCCATAATCCGATTCCCTTTGTTCAGCCTTCTCGAACCCTTCCAATGAGCCTCTGATTCCTCCACGACTATCATCAACCTTCAACTACTTGACGCCTACTTGTTTCCCTGTCCGACCTCTACCACGACTCTTGTACATTCAATACCCCTCGAACATCAACTCTCCCGGGTCCGGCTCAACACATCGACTGTAACCCACACCTTCGAAGTCAACCCTTCCTCGACAACTGCTTTTTTTCTTTCTTTTTTCTTTTTCCCCCGTCTCTTGAGAGCTTTCGAACACTCGCAATAACTTCAAAAACATTCACCTGTACGACTATTATATTCTTTTTGTTCCTTTTTTCAAGCCTTCTTCTCTTCCATCTCTTATCATGGAATGCCTCAAAAACAAGTTCGCTGGTGGTGTTCTCCTCGGAGGACGCTACCAGACCATCTCCCCTCTCAACCATGGCTCTTTCGGCATGGTCTTCATGGCTCAGGATCTCATGACCAATGAGACCGTTGCCATCAAGTGCATGACGAAGCGGTCAGCCGCCTCCGACTACGACATGGACTTTGCCGTCGACGATCAGTCTGAGGAGCTTGTTCTGCACAGCCGTCTCGCTGCCCACTCGAACATTGTCAACCTCACGGATTCGTTTGAGACCGAGTCTCACATCTACCTGGTGCTCGAGTACTGCGACCAGGGAGATCTCTACGAGGCCATCCGCACCGGCCGAGGCCCCTTGGAGACGGAGCACGTCCGCCAGTTCATGCTTGAGCTTGTGGATGCCGTCGACTACATTCACTCCAAGGGTGTCTATCATCGCGACATCAAGCCCGAGAACATCTTCCTCGCCCACGACGGTGCCATGAAGCTCGGCGACTTTGGTCTCGCGACGACGGCCAAGTGGTCCTATGAGATGACGGTGGGCAGCGATCGGTACATGGCTCCGGAGCAGTTTGACTCGGCTGGCGCGGGTTACTCCCCCGCCGAGGCGGACATCTGGGCTATTGGCATCTGTCTCCTCAACATTCTCTTCTCTCGCAATCCCTTCACGACCCCGACCGAGGCCGACCCCTTGTTTCTGGACTACTCCAGGGACAAGCAGTCTCTCTTTGACGTGTTCCCCTCCATGTCGCAGGACACGTACGAGGTGATTGTGCAGTGCATGAACCTCGACCCTAAGAGACGATCGTTGGTCGGTGCCCGCGACGCCCTTCTCCGCGTTGTCAGCTTCACCTCCCAGGATGAAGTCTTCGACGACTTTTGCAGCGCCGAGAAGGCAACCGTGGCAACGGCCAACCGCGAGCCCCTCCGCACTCCCTCGATCCAGTCTCCTCAGCTCGAGATGGGTGCCTTCCCCTGGGCCAAGCACCTCCACACCAGCCCTCAGTCTGGTCGGCAGCTCAGTGTCATTCGTGATGACGAGAGCTACACCGAGGAGCTGTTCCCCAAGTCCGAGGCCACTTCGGACTGGTGCTCGGCGTCGACTCAGACACCTGTGTCGTCCATGGCTGACTCTCACCTTGGCATGTCGATGAAGTCGCTTGCCATCAAGCCGAGTCGACCTACCAAGGCGTCGCGCATGGCCGGGTCTCTCCCCATCACCATGGCCAAGCCCATCGCCCTGTCCATGTCGACGGTGTTTGGCCGTGGCAAGGAGGTGGTGTCCAAGAGTTGGAGCGACATGTGGGACGAGGACGAGGAAGAGGAGGAGCAGGAGCGCGAGAAGCAGGTCGAGGCTTTGCAGAAGATCAACTCGCGCTCCTGGAGCCAGGAGAGCAAGGAGGAGACGGTAATCGCAGAGGAGCATGAGCTTTTCCCCGTCTCTGATGTCCACGGCATCAAGGGCGACGTCGACGACGACCTCGTCGCCGACGGTTTCTTCTTCCAGGCTGCGCCGGCGCCCAAGTCTCACGTCACCATCACGCCTCGGTACTCGCCTCCCCCGAAGCGAAGCCAGGTGGACAAGTGGGAGGCGCTGGGCGAGCGACGCCGCGGGCAGCCTGCACCAACTTTGGATTCTTTTAAGTCGCTGGACTCGAAGCCGCGACGACATTTTGGTTTTGGATACAAATCTTACGAAGCGGGCGTTTGGGATCATTCTAATTACAACAACAAACTTGGGAACAATATCATCATTAACAACAACAAACAACTCAACAATCATCACCACAACAACAACAATCACCATCAGGAACGGGTCAAGGAGTGCCCATGGAACAAGGGTAGAGATTGGACATGGCGTCGGGACAAACGCTCTGATCTCGGGGACGTCGAGTGGGTTGGGGGCTGGTAAACGGGACTGAGTCTCTCTACCAGCCTTCAATGTTGGTTGGGCCGTCTTTTCTGCCGAGGCAGGGGAGACGTGAGCCGCAACTCACTTTCTGTGTATTAGATAGAAATAATGGCCGAAATACCAGAAGTTACCCACTCACACCTACTCTGCTGCCTTAATCTCTTGTGATGTCTTTGACTTTGGCTACGGATGTGACGTGAGGTAATTACCGGGCGAGTTCGGGGAGACGGTGTCGATCCCCCTCTTTGCTGCAACGACATCACATGTCACTAGGTTGATGCAATAGTGCTCTGGCATTCGCGGTATCAGATAGATGGATGCCCTCTCATTGCCTGTATCCGTACAGATAAGAAGGGCCATACCCATTGGGGCGCTGTGCGACGATCCCCTTTGAGGTTGTGTGTGTCGGAGATGGCGGGGTAAAGGTAACACGGGTGTGGAAGTCTGAGAGTTTCCCTTCCTTCACACAGTGGCACAACTTTTCCTGCCCTCGTCTTCTTCCTCCTCCTCCTTGGAATGTTGGATGCATGCGAAATGGCGTGGTAAGTCTGCCTAGTCCCGGACTTGCCATGCCGTCCCCCCCCCCCAGCACGAGACGTGTGAAGCTATTCACACCTTGGACTGCCCGGGGCAAGTATGTGAGGTATGTACTATGTAAAAGCATCATCTACCGAGGGCAGATGCCGCCGCAAAACATACGACCATCGTTTCGGCCAGTGCCGAAAATCGCATGCCCTCTGAAAAGAACGAGTGTCGCAGATATCAGGTTTTTTTGCCCCCCCCCCCCCCGGGTTTTGAATCATGCCCACCCTTCCCTGCACCATGGGCACTGCGCTGCATGTTGCAGGTATCATCATACAGTTCTGCATGCATGCATCAGCTGTTGCAGAGGCCGGGGTGGCGCCATGGGGGGACGGGCTTTTCCATGCGTCTTTCCCGCGTTTCCCGCCTTGTACTCTCCGTACTTGTATCGCAAATGGGCAGCATGGCGGCATTCGTTTGCTTGTGCCCGTGGCCGGTGGGCGAAAGAAGCGCTGTGTCGGCTTGATAGGCGATTGGCCGTCAGGGCGAGGTAGTGTGCTGTTGTACAGAGTACTTTGAAACGTTCCCATCTTCTCGTACCTACGAGGAGGTGTAGCACTGGTGGGTATGTTGCAAGTATCGTCCAAGACAGACATCCGATCCCCTAGTATTGTCTTCCCAAGTATTGTCTTCCCAAGTATTGTCTTCCCTAGTATTGTCTTCCCAAGTATTGTCTTCCCAAGTATTGTCTTCCCTAGTATTGTCTTCCCAAAGCATTGTCTTCCCAAAGCATTGTCTTCCCAGTGTACAACTCCACACCATCTACGCAAAGACCGTATTCCTTGCTACGATTAGTCATAGAAGGAGAAGCCTCCCTTCCTCACACATTCGACTTGTACAGAAGTTTCCCTAATCGGCGCCAATGAGGTGTCTGGGCAAGAATGTCCAAATCGTCCCCAAGGTGCCCAAAATACCAAAGACGATCAGGAGAACCCACGAGGCCAGTCGTTCGCGAACAGGAATGTCCCGCCAGAATAGCTTCAGGTGGAACGAGATGGGCAGAATGATGGAGATGAGAGTGCACAGCGCCGCCCCCAAGAAGGCACACACCGAGTCGAAGGCCGGCACGGCAATGGAGATGACGAGGAGCAGCAGGGCCACCGTGATGCGCACCATGACGCGGATCGTCTGGACCGTCGCAGCCGAGCCTTGTCCGTGACGGTGGTGTTGCTGGTCTTGATGAACGCCGCAGATGACGTCGAGAGTCGTAATGATGGGACGGGAGTTGAGGGGGATCTTGGTCAACGGGATGATGGCAATGAAGATACACATGAGAATGGTGAGGCCTTCGGGATATCCCGACGTCTTGAGAATGTTGGACGTGATTGCCTCGCGAATCCCGTCGCCAAACATGAGGACGCCAATGACGGCCAGGCAAGTATCCAACACATACTGACACGACGAATTAGATACCGGTTCGCTGCTCTGATAACACTAGGCCGACTTACAGAAAAGCCAAAGGTAACATTGACCGCCTTCTTCCACTTGTATGGATGGCGCATATCGCGGTAAATCTGACTCCTCTGTTAGTCCATGACTCCGGCCATTCGATTCGCAGTTGATCCATACCGAAGGAAAGACGGAATGAGCGCCCCAAGGGCTAGCAAGAAGTCCATATGCCAGGGGGACGGCGAGCCAGTTCTCGGGAAGCAGGTATGTCACGGCTGGCTCGCGGAGTGAGCCTGGCGTGTCTGGCTTGACGAAGCCATCCACGACAACGATGCAAACAACTAAATTACCCATGAGCGCCCGTAAAAGACTCGTTTCATGGCGGGGAAAACTTACTGCAAAAGGTGGAAAAGATGCCTATCACGCTGGTGTAGCTCAGGAACCGCAGGGGCATGGCATTGAGCATCAGGACGAGGCCTCCCGCAACGCACTTCCAAATATTGACCGTGGCGAAACCGGGGAGAAGGAGATTGAGCGAGTCGGCGAACAAGATGACGAGTGCGACATTCGCACTGATGAGCTCGAGGGTGAAGAGGGCAGACACAACAACCCTCGCGCGGGCCCCGAACGAGACGTAGGCCAAGTCCGAGTAGGTGATGAGCGAGGGATCGTAGTCCATGCATTTGGCCAACAACTTGCCGGTATGCGATGTGACGGCAGCCGTGAGGGTGAGGATGAAGAGCCCGGGGATCCATCCCGCTATGCGAAACGCCAGGGGCAAGCTCAAGAGGCCGACGCCGATGATGGCGTTGATGGAGTTGAATACTGACTGAGGCAGCGTGCTCTGACCCTCGACAGCCAACACGACCTTGTCGCCCTGCTTCAGCTCCTTGACGAGTATGGGTTGGTGTTCGCCGTGCGCCCCCTCGTCGTCGTCCCCCCGATCGCCCCCCCAGACCGAGCCGTGTCCGATGGAGATGCGATGGCGCATCGTGCTGTCAACGGTGCCATAGTGAGAACCATAGCTGCCGACGATTGACGGAGCCGCGAGGTGAGGCGGAACAGCAAAGATGCTGGACCGGCTGGGGCTCGAGGGAGATCCGGCGAGAAGGGCTCCCGTCATCTCAGGGTCCAGCAGAGGCTTGCTCTCGCGTTCGCGGAAGCCATCGGCTGCGAGATCAGGCAATGTCCCATAGCCAGCGCTGCCCTCGTCGGCGTGGCCCGAAGCTTCGAGATGTTGGCGCAGCAAACTCGTTTGTGGTTGAGAAGCACTGGCGTCAAAGTGGCTGCGAGAGTATTGCAAGTCGTCGGCGTTCTGATCCGGGGCAAAGACGAAGCTCGGGCGACGGGGTATGACCTCGGGGAAAGCAGCAGCTCGCTGCCAGCTACGAGCAAAGGACCTGAAGCTGTTCACCCCGCCAATGCCAGCAATGGCGGCGAGGTGGTTCGTGACGGAGGACCTGTGAAGCCATTAGCATGCCCGAGTCGCTCCTTGGACGGAGAGGAGTGTCTTATACCGTCTCCGCCTGATGAATGCGCCAACGCCATTGGCTCCCTCGACATCGTCTTCATCGTCGTCGTCCAGCACAGCTTGCTCTTCGGCAAGGGCACTTGATGTTAGGCTGCCAGAAGGCGAAGGCCTGCCGTCATAGTCGTCCCAATTGGAAGGGTTTCTCGTGATTTGAGGCATTGTGTCCAGCCACAGGTTGAAAAGGAAAATTTCTCAGACTGTCGACGATCGCCGGCGCAGCTGCTCGCTGCTGTACAGTACCCTCGCCTTGTGCTATGTCCCCCGCACACAAGAGGCAAATCTGATGGCACGGTGGCGAAGAAGCACGGGCGCAACGGATAACGGCCAATAGTTCGAGGGAGAAGAGCAGAGCTTTTGAGGGAAAATTTCGAGTTCGCAAGTGACGGTCGAGGAAGAGGAGAGTGATCGTATGGCAAGATCGGAGGGAATCGAAACACGCCGGCTCGTTGTTGGGTTGGGAAAGACGAATAGTCGAAGATGAAGCTTGCTCGAGATGGTCAACTCCAACAACCACAACCACGACAACCACGACAAGAAGATGAAATGTGGCAGCTGGAGAAGTAAAGACGACGGGCCAGGTCCAAGGAGAAACAAACTTCATCCGCCTCTACAGATGGAACAAGTCACGCGTCTGGTCAACGCTGGCGCAGCGGGCGGGCCGAGACGGAGGGCGTCTTGACGGCGCGATATGACGCTTATCGCGAAATCCAGGGAATGGGATGGTGGCTCGGTCAGATAGATAATGATGCCCCAAGATCCACAAGAAATGGCAGCATGACCCATGGAACGAGATGGTAGATGGGGCTAGCAACAAGAGGCTGCGACCGTTGAGGACAAGGGCCCGTTGGTAGTTCAGACGTTCGTGCCGTAATCTGTGGCCAGAGGGGTTGATGGAATGAGATCCACGAGCCCGCGGGCGTCATTGTCGAGGACCTGTTGCCATGTTGGATCGGCATGCAGTTATACAGTCCACAAGCTGGTGATGCCCGACGTGCCCTGGTCTTTGTCTTTCGTCGCCATCTTCGTCTTGTGCTGCCACTCTCCAAGCTCAAGAGCGAAACCGTAGTCGAACGGAGCCGCTTCCGTGTGTTAGTCTGTTGGTTGGTGGGCGGGTGTCCTGGCGTGAACCGCGGGGAAGACGAAGCCCACCGCGAGGTCCAGTGGGAGACGTGTGATTTGACGAGATATGGAGATGATCATTCTTTGACTAGGAACAGTTCGGAAGGTCGGTACGGCTCCCTGTATATCTCCGACTGGGAGGGCGACGCAAAGCGTAGCACGGCAGTCGTGCCTGACACGGATTCGTCACTGATCGATCGCCGTGGCCGAATAGGTATGCGTGGTAGGTTGCTCCAAACGCCGACACAGTCTGCTCTTGTCAAGTGCCGAGGACTCGTACGAACCGTTCTTTCACGTCCACCTGGAAGCCGGTTTGAACGTGGTGGGGAAACGACGGGCCATGGTCGAGTCTAGCACTCGAACGAGGGAGCGCTCCGAGGAGCTGACCAGACTAAGTCATCTGCGGGCGTTGGTGAGCCGAAAGGACCTCGAGCTCTTAGGTAATGATTTGCCCAAGCCTGGAATTTGCATGATTCGAGTCGAGTCTTGTTGGCTGGCATATGTACTAGGTGGTACGTAGTCGATTGCCTGCCCCTTCTCATTTGACCAGTGGATGCCGTAGATAAGAGAAGTTGTGAAGCCTTCAATGTCTTAGACAGATGGAAGCTGCATCGTTATCCGGGCTTCTTATCTTATCACCCCGTCGCTCCGTTATCTGCAAAAAAAAAGTTGATGCACGTCACTCTGCACACCATCGTCACTCAACCTCCCCCGCAAACCTGCCTACACATGCTACGCCGAATCGAACCATTTGATCATCATCTCTTTGTCCTCGTCGCATGCTACCCCGCAACGCGACCTCTCCCGCCAGACGAGACCTCCGTTGTTTCCCGCGATGCCTCGACCGTCGTCTGCCGTCAAGCTGAAGTCCAACACCAACACCAAGCCCCTCCAAACAAAACGCCAAACCGCGTCGCCGTCATTATCGCCAGAAGTCGTCGAGCAAACCCGCGCATCGCTTGCCGACGTCCTCGCCATCCTCAAGTCCTTCGCCCACCGCCACCACAACCAACACCGCTCCTCGCACTGGTGGCGGTCCTTCGGCCTCCTGCGCCGCGCAGCCCGCTCCCTCGCCGCCTCTCTCCTCCGCCCGCCGCGCCGTCCCCGTGATGATCCTCCGGCCCTCGTCCATGCGAGGTGGATCTCCGGCTGCATCGTTCCCGGCGCGTATCTGTTTGTCTCTTCGGCCGCGCCTCTAGTCCAATGCTGACCCCCCTTCCGCTTCAGTGCTTTTACCCAGCTTGCTGCTGATAACCAACATGCGGCCCTTGGTCTCCTGCTCCTCGCCGTCCTCGCACACGTCAATCGTCTCGTATCCGACCTCATCCCCTCCGACCACCCCGCCCCCGGAGCCGATTCCTCTGCTGCCCGCCCCGTAAATCAGACGACGTCGACATCAAGGCCAAAACCTGTGCCTTCCTCTTCCGTCCCAACCGTTCCCTACCAAGACGACGACATGGGCGTCGCGGTTTCCCGCAATCATCTTACCCTATCCAAACCTCAAAGTAAACAACCAGACCCTTTAGCCATCGTAGAGTCGCAACCAAAGGATACAAAGACGCGAAAACTTGACAAACGCTCCTCAAAGGACACCACTAAGAACACGTCTGAAAAGGAAAAGAAGAAGAAAAAAAAGAAGTCCGGCGATGCCTTTTCAAGTCTCTTCGGCTCCATTTGAAACTAGAGAGAATTGACGCCTCGTTTCGGCATGGTAGTTCCGGTAATATCGACATTTTCCTCACAAACTTGGGCGATGGTCTAGCAAATAATCATTCATTTATTATAAACACACAAATGACACAGACAAAACGTGAAGCCAGCAAGTATTCCATACAAGGCCATCCTCCCACGCGTTCAAATACAAACGGATGGTCTTTAATTCCTTCCCATAGCGCCACCCCACGGATATCCTCTTCCCACTGGGTGTCGAGAGCATCGGCATGTCCTCATCCCAAGAAACAGTAATAGTCGTCGCCACTCCCGCTTCCCGGCACAATCAGGCTCCCTTGACCCGTCAGTCAGCTCCCAAGCTATCCCCTCTTGTCAAAACCAAGACCCTTCTCCTACCCTCAGTCAAGACATTGTACGATTTTTTTTTGCTCTTTTATATTTGGACGTTCTCCACCAGTCTCCACCAGCCTCATTTCTCCCTGCTTTTGCGAATTTGACGCCGGAAACCCCAAGTACGATACCAAACAAAAACGAAGACAGTCATTATAAGGAAGACGAGCTCGTCGTCTAGTAGGGGCGGTAAGACCAGATGCGAGCCTTCATGTCACCTGAACCAGTAGCGAAATAGCCTCCCTGAGGACTGGGAGCAACTGAGATGACTGAGTTCTTGTGACCCTGGAGCATGAGCTGCGTAGTCCCAGTGCGGGGGTCCCAGAACTGGACACCACGGTCCTTGGAACCGGAGAGAACCCAGTTGGCGTCGGGAGTGAGCGCGACAGACAGGACAAAGTCGCGATGCCCTTCAAACGTCTTCACGCACTTTCCTCCCTTGGGACCGGGGTTGTTGCCGTTGCGAGGGGTGCTGAGTTCCCACATCTTGATCGTCCGGTCCAGACTGCCCGAGACGAGATCCTTGCCATTGGGTGAGAAAGCGACCGAGTAAACGCTGTCCTTGTGTCCGTCTGCGCCTTCCAGCCTCTCCACAAGGAAGCCAGAGTGGATATCCCAGACACGAACGCTCTTGTCAAGAGAACCGGCCGCAACCCACTGGGTGTCGGGCGAAATGGCGACTGTGGTAACGCCGTCCTCGATGGTGAGGGTGAGGGTGTTGGTGCCCTGCTCGATGTCCCAGAGGCGGACGGTTCGATCACCAGAGCCGGAAGCGATTGTGCGACCGTCACGGGCAAAGTCCAGCGAGTAGATGTCCTGCTCGTGACCAGAGAAGTGATTGCGAATGGTTCGGCTTTGAATATCCCAAACCTACAACATTGTCAGTAATCCATAAGAAGGTACTTGCGCCATGTGGATGAAACATACTCGGATAAGCTTGTCTTCAGCTCCAGTAGCAAGATAGCGGCCATCGGGACTGAAGCAGACGCTACGAATGTAAAGATCGGTTGCCATGTCGGAAGCGGCGTGGTCCTCAAGAACACAAACCTTCTCACCAGTCTGCACGTCGAAAATCTGAGCGGATCTATTACAGCCAGTGGCGACGTATTTGCCGTCATGACTGAAGCGCACACAGCACACAACGCTCTCGTGGCTCAGGGAGTGCACCAAGTCGACATCGAGGACGCGCTGAACCTGAGGATTGAAGATGGCATACCAATCATTCCCAGTCTTCTTGTTGTGAGGAGCGACGGCGTCGACCTCCAAGTCACCGAGAGCGTTGCCAACGGGAGGAACGCGAGGACCGCCCATGCGAGCGTGGTCAGGAGTGGGATGGCTGACCTGCGGCGACTGGGCGTTGCCGGGATAGGGAACGGGGGTGTTGATTTGGGGAGTGGCGGGGCCGACGGCGTTGGGTGGCCGGCCGATGCCTCGGCGACTGGGGCCTGGAGAGGCGGTGCTCTGAGGCGGCTGAGGGCCCATGCCGTTAGAAACAGGGCCTTGAGGATAGCCCTGGGAGTAGGGAGGCTGCTGGCTGCTGGGGTGAGGAGGGACCGGCAGGCCAGGAGGGCCTTGGGCCATCTGATGCTGAGGGCCCATCTGCTGCTCCTGGGGAGGAGCGTGCTGGCCTTGTTGAGGCTGCGCCTGTTGCTGTGAAGGAGGTTGCTGTTGACCTTGCTGCTGGCCCTGCTGCTGTTGCTGGGGGGGAGCGAGACCACCTTGGCTGCCGCCAGCCATGATGCCGCTGAACAAGCCGTTACCTGGCGCAATGGAGGGGGGCTGCTGGGACGGACCAGCGTGCTGAGGAGGCCCAGGGATGCCAGGCTGAGGGGCACCTTTTCTGGCGGCGTCGAGTTGATGGCGGAGCATGCTGATCTCCTCTTCGTACCTGCGAGGGTTTTAACGTGTCAGTCAACCAGACACTCGAATTGAGCTTGTGGAGGGATGATACTTTTGCTTTAAAGTCATGTGTGTCTGCTCCATGGCATACACCTTTTCTCGGACCAGCTGCATCTCACTGACTTGCGCAGAGACTAGGAAAGTTGGTTAGCACGATCCTCTCGTCGTTGATTACGTAGGGGGTTTGCGCAAAAGTGTTGAGCGTCGCAACGCGCTAGATGGGGGTTTCCGAGGCGAGAGAGTATGAGGGGGATACGTACTTTGGTGTTCAAAGCCTTCAGCTTGGCGCAGTTGAGTCTCGAATTCAGCCCGGATCTGCTCAAGCAGCTCGGTAAGGCGATTCGAGGAGTTGGTTGGGGGGACAGCCCCCATGCCGCGATGCGGATACATCGACATGGCGCTCGAGATCAGCCAGATGAGGACAAGTCCGTAACTGTTGCACAAGACAGGACAAGTATGCGTGTGTGTGAATCGAGAAGCGGGAGAGAAGAGGCGCGGTCGTCAAAGTTGGGCGATGGATCTGGCACGATGCAAGATGAATCGAGGAGGCTGGCGCGAGCGGGTAAGGTCGCAGATGGGTAAAAGGAGAGGACGCGAAGGCGCGACGTCGAAGGCCACTTGAAGGCGTGCAGAGGGAGTAACAAGATGTCCTTGGCAATGAAGCGAAACGGTGATGTCCAAATGTCGTCGGATGATTTTTTCTTTCTACTCCGCGATGGAGGCGTGACCCGCGACGTGAGTTGATGGGGAAGGGAAGGTTGAAAAAAAAAAATGGCAAAGCCGGAGAAGAGGCGATGGAGGTGTGCCAGGTCATGGAAGTCAAGGCGGAAAGGCCACAAAAAGAGTGTCAGTGCTCCCGCTCCAGTGCAGCACTCCAGTCGTGCTCCATAAGGTGCAGGTGTGCAAGGGAAGGTACGAAGGGCAGCGCCGGGTTGCTCGAGCCAGCGAATGCAAGGGTTAAAAAGGAGCAAGGACCAGCTGCGGACACACGTCTCTCGGTCGAGGCCACACCCTCTTTACAAGTGCCACGCCCCGCGTGTTTCGGAGCCTTAGTGATGCAGGCTTTTTGCATCATTCTTGCCGCGACTCTCCGTCACTGAGAAGTCTCAGTGCTTGAACTGGACATCAACGCGTGGTAAGCTGCATATCGTACTGTACATTTACTCCCAACCGTCAACGGCACTTTATGTGTGTGCGTCGACCTATTGCACCAACCCTCTTAGCACCACAGAAGCACTCTTTGTCGACAACTGACATCGTCATCATACACAAGGTACTACCTAGAAACGGTACCTCGGACGCGCCTATCGAAACAGAGTCTCTCCCCAAACAGCCCCAAGAGAAGCAGTTGACAGGGTCCCGAGCCAAAAGACGCGAGCCGGGCTTGCTGGTTAGGCCGCCTCAAAGGGCACTGAGCACGCCCACTTGGGAAGATTCACGTACAGCGCCCTCATGCATTCGTACCTTTGCGGCGATGGAAACCCTCAAGGTACTTCTAGCAGGGCTGGATGTACTTCGCCCCGGCCGAGTCTGAGCGGCTTCTTGTGGGGCCCATGCAGCGGACCATTTACGGCATCCCTGATTCCTTGAGGTCGATGGCGGATCCATTGTGGAGCGCCAGTGGGATCGAGGGCCAGCAGGCCATCCATCCATGGCTGACCAGAGACGTTCCACAGCCTCCAGCTGAAGCACCCGCTGCGAGACGCCCACCTAGAGGCTCCCCGGACACCCCCAGGACAAACCCCCATGAACCCCACCCGCTGGCGTGTGGAGCGGGCTGCAGACGGTAACGGGCCCTCATCCATGGGAGACAAAGTACCTGCAGGCAGGAATTGGGTACCTCCAGGGTCTTGAGCTACAAGCCCAGCATTTTCAGTGATGGGGGCAGAAGGTGGCAGAAAACGCCACACGGCAAACAACCAAGATCCACAGTGGCCCGTGCATTTCGTCCTCAGCGGCGACGCAGGTGCGCAGCACCCCCAGCATGCCTCACTGAAATGCTCATTCGTCCAGGAGTGTCTGTGGCTGCTCTCTCTTCTCTTGATTAATTCCATCCATCTCACATCCCACGAGTCCCTGCCCATTGACCCCATCCTGGTGCTTGGCGGAAGATTGCGGGCCAGCCGGACGCTTTGTCCAGGTCTCCGTCCAGTGCCTGTAGCTGATGATGTATTAGCAGCCTTCCTCTCGCACCCCCTTATCTTGGGTAGAGGCACACCATCCGGCTCCCCTGGTTGTTTTGCTTTTTCTCTGATCAACTCGGCTCCGTTCATTTGAAGAGCTTCGAAGGGCATCGCCGTACCCCCTCCGTCTCTGCAATGAGGTGGCTGATCGGGGCAAGGGCATCAGATGCAGCAACGGGCCACGGGCTCCTGTGCGTATGTAACGTACTCCGGACTGGAGAGGTTTTCGTTTGCAAGGGCCGTCGTCAGCGGCGGGGTCGCGATGACTGGGTTAGGGCCGTTCCTGGGTGGTGTTATTGCCCTGTTGTTTTGCAGGCAACGAGGCAAAAGGTGAGATGACGGGTGTGTGCGGGCGGGGACGCGACCCATGGTGAGCCGTGGGTGTCCATCTGAGTGAGCAGCGACATGCAGAATGCAGAATGCAGAGTGCAGCCCACAGTTGGGATGCAGGATGAGGGATGAGGGATGAGGGACGGATTCATGGGAGAGGAGGCGGGTGGAGAGCGGAAACGACGAGGTGAGCGATGACGGAAAGACAGGGGAGATGGCGCTGTTCTGTTTTGGCCTGGTTTCAGTGCCGACCTAACGATAGGGCACACGCATGAGAAACGCTGAGCTGAGCTGAAGTGCCAGGTATCCATACGAAGAGAGCTTTGACGTTGACGCAGATGAAAACTGGCGAACGCGAACAACTCCAAGCAGTGGCCCGAGCTTGCCCTACGCCTCCATCCCACCCGGCATCGCAAGGCCTCGGTCTCAGACTTGACGTTGGACTTGCTCGGCGCTGTACGACGGTCCGTTGCTTGGCGGACTGCGAGGCATCATGATATATTGCCGACCCATTCTTGGCTGCAGCTCAGGGCTTTTTGGACGAGACGACGCGCATGCGTATCGGCCTGAGTCCCAGGCCACCCAGCACTCTATCTTTATGTGTACTCCGTGCATACGGACATGTCGCCAACCATGTGAGGTACTTTGACTGGTTCAGAGCCGACCGATGGCCAAGGCAACCAGCCAACAGCCCTGCATGAGGTTTGGGACTGCCTGCATATGCTTGCTGACGGCGCAAGTGGCAAAATGGAGAGCTCTTGGGTTGCATATCCTGCATGGTGCCCGCAAGGCATTGATGCTGCCCTTTTTAGTCCTACCGTCTCAGCTTGAACCGCCATTGGCGGCGTCGTGTTACATTCACGGCACGTTCTGTGGACGATGGGCAGAAACGTGACATGGCCACGGCGCATAGCAGGTGGGCGTGCCTGTATTCAGGGAGTTGTGATCGAGTGAGCGTGTTTGCTGTTGGACGGTTAATACCTCGGTGTCGCACTGCCTTGTCTTGGTTGGCACACAACAGTGAACACTTGAGACGCATACATGCAGTCCCAAGGACAAGACGCAGGCTACGCGTTTCGTGGTAACAACGAAGCAGCGGGAGGTGGTTTGTCACCTGATATCACCTAACCCAGGAGACAGTTTCGCGAATGCGACGACACCCACGATGCAATCTGCCAATCCCGATACGTCTCAGAGAAAGAAGCAAAAAGGAGCCGCCCAGATGGTCCTCCACTCGACACCTCTCCAACGATAGAAGACTCTCTTGCTTCAGCCAGGGCTCAAGGCTAGTGGGAGCCTTTCGGATCGCCCCTTGCGACAATCCGGCCCAGAGAGATGAGCCAGTGCCCCAAATGCCCTGGAGGATCAAAAACCTGTCACCCCCGGCGGCCCCGTCACGTTTCCCCCCCCCCCCCAGTCCCCCTTGGGCCTTGTGATCAGTGATGACTGGTGATGGTGCCTGCGAACCTTTTCGAAATTCCATGCGTCCGCACTAACGAGACGAGCCCTCGGGACCAGGGGGTGGGGGAGCTAAACGGCATTAGCCTCAGGCCAAGACACCAACGCACCTTACCTAATTAACCCACCCAAGAAACAATCCCGCATCCCACCCACACTCCCTCCTCTTCGCTCATGCAGGGAGGGGAGGCGCCACACACGCTCAGCAGCGCGCCAGGGTGCCAGCCTGGCAGCCACGCCTTGGCGGCAGCTCGCCCACAGTCGAGGGGAGGGACGGGAGTTGATAGCCGCTGTTCCCTTGTCCTGGGTGGTTTTGCCCACGATCCCATGCTGCCGCCGCCAGGGCCCGTGGTGAACCGCAGCCCCCAAGGATAATTACAACGATGCCGGACAATACTTGTCGAGACCTTCGCCGTTTACCGTACGATGTCAACGAGCCCGACGAGCGGCCAGTGGAGAAGGGGGGGGGGGGGCTTGACGATGCCGTGCTACTGAGGAACTTGGCCTCGTCACATCACAGTTGCGAGCCGGCCAGAGAAGCTTGGCGGTGGCACGGTGTGTGCGTGTGTGTGCGTGTGTGCGCGTGTGGGAGCGCATGGGGATTGCTTGTGGTTGCAGGCATACGAATACAGCACTTTGCGCAAGAGTCAGACGCACACTCGTCGACTGCGCCGCCGAGAGATGCGGGAGAGGGTCAGACCGGGCCACTCCGGATCATTAAAATGTACGGGACGTGGGCGTGTTTGCATCGACATGGCCTGGGCCACATTCGTGCAACCCATGCCTCGGTTCGCCGCCCGTATCATGGGCGATGAATGGAGGGAGGGGGGAGGGGGGAAGTTGTCACACCCACCGGTCTGTCTGACGAGCACGGGGAAATTCTACCAGTGCTTTGCGAAAGGAGGCTGGTGATGTCTTCACGAGGCATTTTATTGGCGTTGAGGAGTAAGGCATGTCAGACGCTGCGAGAAGGCCTCACCGTTTGCATCGCCCGCACTTCGGGCCGAGAGGAGGTGCATGGAGAGACAAGGCCGGTATGTACTTTGGGGGAGGGGTTGCTGGTTTGAGAGTTGGAAAAGAAAAAAAAAGGATTTTTTGTTTTTGTTTTGTTTTGGTTCATGGCCATCTAGCCCAGTGTTGATATGCTAGACATAGGTAACGGAGGGTCGTAGTAGATGGGTTCGTAGATGGTGGAGGGAGTCGATGACGGAAATGAAGCTATTCAGAGGTTGGGTTTCTGTGCGTCTGGATACCTTCGAAAGCTAATTCAAGGAGGCACCGGCTTTCACGTGAATGTGGCTGGGGCGGCCCGAAGGGAAAAAGGGGGAAAGGGGGGGGGCCTTGAAAAGGGAAAATACCGACAGGCCGAGACGAGATGGAAGCCTCCGAATCGGATGGGCGTGATGCAAAACTCAATCAGAGACGATGTCACGGATACCAACCAACGTCAAAAGCATTTCTCTCTCTCTCGCTCTCTTGCCAAAGTCATGGCCTCATCTGTACCCCGTTCATTGGGGAAGGTCAGAAAGTGAGTGTCGGCCGGCTGGGGATATATACTCACGTCAAGATCGCCCCAACGGACCAACAGCAAAGGGAGAGGAGAGTGAAACAACACGTCTCCCTCTTCTCTTCTCCCCCTCACGCACCGGGAGCCATTTAAACCCGGCAACAAACCACGGCCTTTGCTAAAGCCGCCCGGTGAGAATTACCTCCCCACCTCCCGCCATGTCGACCAGTGAGATGGCTCTGTTCGTGGGTTAGGGGTCTTTTGGTCTTTTTCGTTCCTCTGAAACGCTGGAACGTCCATTGGCCGACGTATTCGTACACGTATATTTTTTTCTAACCGGATCCTTCCATTGTGTCCCCCCCCCCCCCGTGCTGCCAGAATGCTTGATGACTTTGCGGCCTCTACCCGTCAAAGGCCAAACAAACCAACCGGAGCAGTGGTTAGCCATTCCGGAGAATTGGGATTGGGTTGACCGTCGGTCGCGGATGACGGGCGGGAGGAAGATCTGTTTAGCTCACGACTTGTCGATATCAATTGATGCTCTCCGAATTTCTTCGTCCATGAACCACCTCGTCGTCCTTGACCAAACCAGACTCCCCCGTCCGTCATCCAGCCGTGGCCGTAACCGTAACCGTACCGTCTCTACGACCCCCCCGGCCTACAGACGAAAAAGAGGCTCTGTCAGTACCGGGGGATGATATCCACCGTCCCCTCGCCGGATCTCTTCGGCTCCGTGCCATCATGCCATTCTGCCCCAAAGACGACCGTTTTGCTCTCCGGCACTTGGCGAGCTCCCCCCCTCCTTCCAAAGCATGCCATGATCCCCATTCGCGGCAGGGCATGGAGGGGCCCAGGCAGTATAAAAATGCCCCCCCCCCCCAAGCCTTCATTGTCGGTGATTTTCCCGCATCTTGTCTCGACAACCGCGATTGACAGTTGATGTAGGACCTTTGAGAGTCGTTTGGCCTTTTCACTGCAAGCACCAGTGTCACAGCAGTTTTTGATCGACTCAATTGGTCCCCGTTCCGCTTCAATTCCACCGGGAGAACGCTCACCATGGACATCGTCCTCGAGGTCACCGATACCTTCATCGCCGACTACGCCTACGCCTGGCTCCTCCCCAAGCGCCCTCCGCCCTACGACTTCCCCAACGCGACCGACTCTCGGTCCTTCTCGTCCTGGACTTACAAGCCGGCGACCGAGTTCGTCACCCTCGTCCCCTCAGAGGCCGCCTACCGCAGCGCCTGGGACCGCGACCATGTCGTCCGCCAGTTCATTTCTCTCTACTTCATCACATGGTCCGTCCAGTACGCGCTGCACGTCCGAGAAGAACTCCTGCTGACAAACTCATCACTTCCAGGCTCTTTGGCTTGGCCGTCTACTTCATCGTCGCCGCCCTCTCGTACCAGCTCATCTTCGACAAGCGCACCCTGAAGCACCCCCGCTTCCTCAAGAACCAGGTCCGCCTCGAGATGGTGCAGGCCAACAAGGCCATGCCCGTCATGGCCCTCATCACCGCGCCCATCTTCCTCCTCGAGGTCAACGGCTGGGGCAAGCTCTACGACACCACGGAGGAAGGGCCCGGCCTCTGGTACAACTTTGCCCAGTTCCCCGTCTTCCTCGTCTTCACCGACTTCTGCATCTACTGGATCCATCGCTACGAGCACCACCCGGCCGTCTACAAGCACCTGCACAAGCCTCACCACAAGTGGATCATGCCCACGCCCTTTGCCAGCCACGCCTTCCACCCCCTCGACGGCTACGCCCAGTCCCTGCCCTACCACGTCTTCCCCTTCATCTTCCCCCTGCAGAAGATGGCCTACGTCGCCCTGTTCGTCTTTGTCAACCTGTGGTCCGTCATGATCCACGACGGCGAGTACATGACGGACAACCCCGTCGTCAACGGCGCCGCCTGCCACTCCCTCCACCACTCCCGCTTCGAGGTCAACTACGGCCAGTTCTTCACTGCCTTTGACCGTCTGGGCGGCACCTACCGCCGGCCCGAGGCCTGGATGTTCCAGCGCGAGGAGAACATGTCCAAGAAGCGCTGGAATGACGAGGTCAAGGCTGTTGACAAGCTTGTCGAGGAGATTGAGGGAGGCGAGACTCGCATCTATGGCGATGCAGCGGACTTGAAGAAGACCAAATAAGCAACCAAAGCAACCAGGGACTATCTCGGGAACCTCCCTATATCCGCGTACGCCCGTGGACATCCAGGACAAGATGTTGGTTTTGAACTCGGTGACACGAGTGCCTGCTAGTTAGACGATGAGATGAGATCAAGAACGGACACAGCTCAAACCCAACCACCAACCGCGCCGCTTTACCCTGCACATAGTTTCAGCCCGGTATGATGGTACACATTCACTTCAACTGGGCGTTGGCGGAGGTGGTGAAATGGCAACGACTGATTGCTTGTATATATTCAAATAACTCACAGAATCAAGCAGAGCGGGAAACAATACAGCCCACTCCTGAAAACTCCATTGTCGCGCAGACCAAGTGTCAGTGTCTGCAACGTCTCCTGTTGCCGGTTCCTCTCGATTCCCGCTCCCCCAATAACGACGACTACGCAAAGAAATCCGAACAAGGTTGTAAAGAAAAATGCAACTGCTGTGCCAAGTAGTAGGTATAGACGCTCAACAACGTCTGGATAGAAGATTACAACGTAAAAGACGCCGATCCTCGAGTCGATTTTATGTTGTAATACGTGATCGTTGGCGATTTAGCCATGATTAGGGTCCGAGAGTCACCGTCCGGACGATCAGCCACTGAGAGGCATACGGAAGAGTAGACCCCGTCTGCTTCTTCGTCCTCATGAGAAGCTGACAAACTTGGGATCCCTCGGCAAGCCGTCGGCGCCGATGCCGTTGGCCTTGAAGCGGTTCTCCATGTACACCTTCCTGGCCTTGTCAAAGTTCAGCCGGCGCTTCTTCATAATCTTGAGGATCTCGGCCTTTGCGGCGTCGTCCAGCCCGGCGCGCGAGTCGCCGTCCTCGACGTTGGCGGCCAGGTCAAAGGTGCTGCTGGACAGGCCGGCCTCGATGTCGCCGGCGAAGCTGTCGGGCAGGCGCGAGTAGAGGTAGTCGGCGCCGGGGACGCGCTCGCGGACGTGCGGAACCCAGCGGGCGCGGGTGACGAAGAGGGCCGTCGCGAGGACGATGGAGAAGACGGAGATGGAGAAGAGGATGTACATGGCGGGCGGTGTGTTTTGGATCGGGGTATCGAATTAAGAGGGCGAAAGAGCGACGGTCGATTTGGAAAAGAGGACGACGAGGTCTGTCAGAAGCGGAAGCGGCGGATATTCGCTGAGTGATGGGCAATAATGGGCGAGATGAAGTGGGTTACCGGGTTCGCATGATTAGACGGACGAGTCCGTAGGGACGAGGAATTGGTGGACGCCCAGTGGGGAAGAAAAAAAAAAAAAGGAAGAGAAGCCCAGAGGAAAAGAAGTCGTTCAAAGGTAGGGTTAGAAATGCGCCCCCCTGGTGAAGACGAAGAAAGTTGGAAATGTGGTTTGGGGGGGAATTGTGACGAGGCCCTTGTCTCAGTGAGGAAGAGCTGACGTGCGTGACCCCAACGTGGCTCCCTCTCAAAGGGCGCCACTTTCCAGGCACAGCCACGCGCCCGCGTTTTGGGTTTTTGGGCCGAATACGACTCGCTAATAAGGCGGTCGTGGGTGGTGACACTGGGTTGACGGGGAGAGGGATGGATTAAGATGAATATGCAAGTAAATGTATGTGTATTGCGCACCTTGCTGAGCGATAGACCGAGATGGAAAACGATTCACCAAGTGCCGGGTGCTTCCCCTTGTCATGGCACTTAAACATCCCTGGATCATCAGGGACCACTTTCCATGTCTTTGGGTCAAGGGACAACCTGAGTTATCAGAGATCTTGATGTGCAACCAAGTGTACCTCGTTGTTATGTAAAGTAATATACCCTTCCTATTTTCCCGGACTACAAAACCGCTGTTGTGTCTATTAACCCTTCTTTCTTTTCCTTCTTTTTTTACCTTGTATTTCCAACATTTTACACCGCTATGTCTGCCTTGCGCTTTAGAGGCAGGCCAGAGTCGGATTTCCACGCCTCGACGCCATTGATAACGCAAGCCTCGCCCTGGTTGCGACGGGCCAGACGGCCAATTGTGAAGACCTTCTCGCCAGCGGCGGAGAGCTTCTGAGCTACCGATTCAGCCTGGGCTGCGTCAACAGCAACGACCATGCCGATACCCGAGTTGAAGGTTCGGCACATCTCAGTAGGCGCAACGTTGCCGGCTGTCTTGAGCCACTTGAAGACTGGGAGAATCTCCCAAGAGCCAAACTCAATCTCGGCGCCAAGGCCCTCCGGGAGCATACGGGGCACATTCTCGAGAAGGCCGCCGCCGGTGATGTGGGCGAGGCCCTTGATCTGGCTGAGAACTGGAAGTAGGCTCTTCACGTAGATGCGAGTCGGGGTGAGGAGTGACTCGCCAATGGAGGAGGATTGATCCCAAGGGGCAGGGTCTGTGTAGCTTAGGCCGGCGCTCTGAACGATGCGACGGACGAGCGAGAAACCATTCGAGTGCACCCCAACGGAGCCGAGGCCAAGGAGGACGTCGCCCTCGACCATGGCCGCCTTCTGGGGCAATCGACCCGCGTCAGTGACGGTTCCAACGGCGCAGCCGGCCGCATCGTAGTCGTCCTTCTGGTACATGCCAGGCATTTCTGCCGTCTCGCCGCCAACAAGCGCACACCCGGCCTGTCGGCAACCGTCGGCGACACCTTCGACAAAGGCAGCAGCAGTCGCGAGGTCGAGCTTACTGCAGCCGTAGTAGTCGAGGAACATGATCGGGGTGGCGCCCTGGACAACGAGGTCGTTGACGTTCATGGCGACGAGGTCAATACCTACCGTGTCGTGCTTGCTCATGGCTTGAGCAATCATGAGCTTGGTCCCAACGCCGTCAATGGCACCGACAACGATAGGTGCCTCGGGGAAGCCACACTTGGATAGATCGACCTCACCGCCAAAGCCGCCAATCTCGGCGTCGGCACCGGCTCGCTTTGTGCTTGCGACGGCCTTCTTGATCTTCTCAACAAAGTCGTTACCCGCTTGAATGTCGACACCAGCTTGGGCGTACGTCATGCTCGCTTGCTTGGTGTCCCGAAACGCGCGATGAGCTATATCTCGTCGAAAGAAGGCCCCGTCAAAGTTAATGACCTTGGCGTCCAGCGCGGCGTAGGCGGCATCAACGGCAGCTCGGAGGGAGTCGCCAACCGCGTTGATGGCAATCACACGGCCACCGGAAGTCTTGACGGTGGTGCCATCGAGAGCAGTGCCGGCATGGAAGATGGTGCACCCTTGGGGAGGAGTCTGGAGGGTAATTTCGGCGCCCTTGGGGTATGAGCCAGGGTAGCCGGGAGAAGCAAGGACGACGGTGGCGCTGAACTTGTTCTCAATGGTCAACTTGCAGTTGTCGAGGTAACCGTGAGCGCAAGCAAGCATGACCTCGGCCAAGTCGGTATCGGCAGACAGGAGAGGGAGGACGGTCTGGGTCTCGGGGTCTCCAAAACGGACGTTGTACTCGAGCACCTTGGGTCCATCAGCCGTGATCATCAGGCCAGTGAAGAGAACACCGCGGAAAGGTTGCTGCTCCCGACGCATGCCGGCAAAGGTGGGCTCTAGAATCTCGCGATCGATGAGATCGGTCAATTCCTTCGTCGCAATGTTAGTGGGAGCATAACACCCCATACCACCCGTGTTGGGACCCTGGTCGCCATCGAAAATGCGCTTGTGATCTTGAGCAAGAGGCAGTGATCGGGTTGAGTAGCCGTCGCAGAAGGTGAGGACGCTGAGCTCGTCACCGAGGAGGAGCTCCTCGACAACAACCTCGGAACCGGCATCACCAAACTCCTTGTCCACCATGATTTGCTTAAGGGCTGCCTTGGCCTCATCCTTGCTCTGGGGGAGGATAACCCCCTTGCCAGCAGCCAAGCCGGTAGCCTTGATGACGATGTCGTGCGAGACGCTTTCAACGTAGGCAATAGCCTTTTCGTAATCGGAAAAGTTCTCATAGGCGGCGGTGGGAATGTTGTACTTCTTCATGAAGTCCTTGGAGTAGGTCTTGCTACCTTCAAGCCGAGCGGCTTCCTTGGAGGGACCAAAGACGGGGATGCCAGCTTTTCGGAAGAATCCCTCAACGCCGTCGACAAGAGGAGCCTCGGGGCCGGGGACGACAAGACTGATCTGGTTCTCCTCGGCGAACTTGACAAGGCCGGGGAAGTCATCGGCCTTGACGGACGAGACATTGGAAACCTTAGGGCAGGTCGCCGTGCCTCCGTTACCGGGGACGGCGAAGATTTGTTCAACTCGAGACGATTGGCTCAACTTCCAGGCGAGAGCGTGTTCGCGACCACCATTGCCAATGAGGAGAATTCGAAGATCTGCCATTTTCTATGGTTGGAATTGCGTATCGATGGTGGGGCAGTTGTTTGTCGAAAACGAGTCTCCGCTTGCAAAGAGGCGTCCAGACAACTGCTGCGAGAGGAATTAGCCTGGATCTGGTGCGCAAATTGATCAGCTCTGAGTAATTACCTGGCCGGAAGGAACGAAAAGCCCTGCTCCTCTTGTGGTCGCAATGATAAGAACTGGGCAAGAAGAAATGACGCGGAGGGAAAAAAAAAATGAATAGTATCGCCTGTAACTTTGTACCCACTGCGGCGTTGAGGGGCATTGCCGAACGGAGGTGGGGTCAGCAGGTCCATGGATGCGATCAATCATGACACCGAAAAATTAGCGGTCCGTGCTGGGACCATCAAGACCACCCGTCTCATCCAGCACCTGCGCTGGTGGAAGTTCTTCACGTGACCTGGCGGGGCGAACGCTCAATTTTGAACCCACAGCTCGAATTTCCATGTGTAGAGGTTTGGAAGTCGAAGAAGCTCTTGAAGAAACCTCATCGTCGGCGTCTCAAAACTCAAAGAACCCCCCGGGAAACACCAAACCTCACAATGTCTGCTGCCGCTCTCCCCAACATCTCCTCGGACCTCGTCTGGGAGATTGTCCGTGAGTTACCACCGAATCCGAAAACCGTGGCGCGTGGAAAACTGCCCGCCGCATTTTCCATGTGTGCGCGACCCTTGATAGTCATCATGTACTGAGACGAGGCTATTCTCCCCAATGCGCAGGAAACAACAACTCCTTCTTCGCCAAGAGCAAGAAGAACGGCGGTGTCCAGTTCTCCCGGGACCCTCTTAACCTGACCAACAAGGCCAGCCGCAAGGTATTTGAATCTCGAAATGTTCCCGTCTTGTCGATGACCGACCTAACATCTGTGCTTAGCACGCCGGCTTCGTTAACGAGAAGGTACGCCCACGACACACACGACAACCGTGTGCGATCACGAACGGAACGAACCGAGACTGACCATTGGGAATCTATAGGCCATTGGTGTCCAGACCAACGGCGAGAAGGGTGTCATTGTTACCAGCAAGCGTGCCACGGCTGCCAACAAGCCCGCCAAGGCCGCGATCACTTCCACTATCACCCACACTCAGCGAAAGTGAGTTTGGCAACTTCCTACCTATCCCGAGGGGTGGGAGAGCACTCGTGAAGGGCGCAGACGCTGACCAAGTACCTTTTCTGTCGAACTTAGGACCTACCAGTCCGTTGCCAACATCGCCGCCAAGAACAACTACCGCGCCGACCTCCGCTCCGCTGCCGTCGAGCGTGCCTCCGCCATCCGCTATTCCCAGAGGCCCGTCAAGCCTTCCCCCGAGCCCAAGCTCCGTGGCAAGAAGAAGGCCGCCGCCGAGGAGGACAACTAAGCGATGGGACGACCGTGATGAGAAGGGTTCGCCGCGAATGCCGGGTGCAGGTACGGGACGTATTGATTGTGTAGCTCTTCGTGGTTATGGGAAATCAGGGAGGGCAAGGAGCATTCAACCGAGGTTCTCTTGGGTTCATGGCTGGAGTTAGCATTTGTGCTGAAAATGAAAAGAATATATCCGGCCCACGATCACGCCGGCAATCCAACCCAAACCCCGGTCCGATCCTTTAACCCAAGCACAAGAAGCATATTGAGGCGTTTGTTGTCGTCAAATCAACATGACGCAAGTGTTCCGGATCGGAAGCTACCTGGCCGTGCATCCATGTAGACGACATCTCCAAGCCAGTCAAGACGTCAGAGGCGCTGTCTTCGGGGAGAGTCCGTCCTCCAAGTCGCGGTGTAGCATCTCGGACTCGGCTGATTGATGTCGGGCGCGCGCTCTGAGGCCGAGGATCTGTCAACCAGCTCAGGAATGCCTGCATCGCCGAGGATGAAGGATGACTTCAACTTGTAGGATGGGACAAAAAAAAAAACCCGACGACGTCACAGGTCGGAGTAGCCCGGGGAGGTCAACTGCCAGCCACGGGCAAGCTTGAAGGTGAGATTTCGGGAGTTTCGAGACTTGGCTATCCGAGCGAGGCTCGTCCCGTCACCTATAGCCTCGGATCGGGGAATAAAGCTGGGAGTTGCGGGCGGCAACGCGACTGGTCCGAGGTGTACTGAAGAATCAGCTGCCTGTTTTTGCTTTCGTTACCGAGAGAAAAAACAATCCTCCTGGTCGTGATGCTGGACGGACATGCATGTCCAGGGACATTTCCTTATCCGCTGGACAACAGCCGAGTCATAGTACCACTTCATGTTGGTCTCCGAGATGGCAGCTTTCGAAGGGGTTGATGTACCTCGAGCACGCACATGCAAGTACCGTGTACATGCAACGTCGTTTGGGTGGCCGTGGCAGCCAACGGCGAAACCTTGATGCCGTTTTCGTTTCATGCGCGGTGCATTTGCGTGAGATTGCGAGCGACTAGTGATGCACCGCGCGTGAAAGGTGTTGTCTGAGGGTTTCCCCTCACGGTGGAGGAGGAGGAGGAGGAGGAAATGTGTAGCCTCGACGTCGGTGAGAGGACTGAGAAGCGTTTTTTACAATGCAACTTGCGGCATCATCACATGCAGTCGATCTTGATGCACACCAAAAAGCAATGGATCCCACTCTATCAAGCACGGCTAACGGTTTGAGCCTCAGTTTTGGGACCCCGCGTCGAACAGGTCGAAACACAAGCGTACGAATCGGCCGGGCAGTCCATGGCTTCGTTCAACGAACCGGAGCGTACACCGGTGACCGGAGTCTCATCGGATAATACGTACTGTACGGAGGGCGCTTTCAAAAGTTATGTCCATGATACTGCTTATATAAGCTTTAATTGTCCAATCATCTTGAGCCCCTTATGGTCGCAGTACTTCAGATACATTGCCATCATCTCATCCGCTATGACCCTGCTAATGAGGTGATCACAATAGCGCCCTATTGCCCCTAGCTGCTTACTAGCAGCTTGATATGACCACTAACTTGGAAGGGGATATAGAACCTGACACACTGAAAGCTCTTGTACTTTTAAGTACCGACAAGGATTACTCTTTTAGTGGTCTTAGCGTCTGGACATAACTTTTGAAAGCGCCCTCCGTACGTCCCCTTGGGAGGCGGGCAGGGCGCGTGGGGAAAGGCCAGATCGGCGGGCAAGCAATTTCGTGCTGTCGAGGTGGAAGTCCCTATCGGAATAAAGGCCGAGACGACTCGGGGTTTGACGGCCGCCAGCGAGGGGAGCTGGGATTTTTTTTTCTTTGGCACGTAACCCACTGACGTGGGCACTGGGCTGATGGATCGCGCATGGCGTCAGGGCTAACGAATATGGAACAAGAGAGCTTAGGTCCCTTGGTTGACGATGATTTCAGGGGGTGGTTTGTGCAAACCTGTTGGTGATTCCCGCTGGTCACGGGCGCTTCGGTTCAAGGGATAGAAGGTGGTATTGGGCGAGTTTTATCTGACTGATCATGGCCTTATACCATGGCCGAACGGGGGGAGAGGGGGGGTCACCAACGGAGATGGACGCCACGGTTAGGGCCCCAAGTTGCTGGGCGATCAAAGCTCCCCTCTTCTGGCGGGGCAGCATGGGGGGGAATGAGAAGTGGTGGCAGATGCTAGCGCTGGAATTGATGCTCGTACGGGACTGCGGAAGGGAAGTTGGCATGGTCAATGGTGCTCTTGTTCGCGGTGATGCGGTGATAATGGCCTTGTCAAAAACTGGACGCTTCCTCATCTTGGTCGAGGGCGGCTGAGGAGGGGTGCATCGGGCTCGGTAGAGGAAAGCGTCCAATCCCGAGCTGGCAATGCAACCGGCTCCTCCTATGACTGGCAGTCGTAAGGTTTCGGTCAATCGAGGTGAGAGGCGACCGGGAACCACGGGGGTGGTAGAGGGAAGAGCCCTTTCATGGATCATGGATCTAGGAATCGAGTCCCAAGACTGGGGAGACCACATAATCAGTAGAAAATAGAGTCCGCGGGTCGGTTTCAAACATGGGCTCAACAGCACAAGGACGGCATCGTATCAGTCGACATGATTAATAACCTCGCTATCTTTGGGCGTTTAAATTAATTTCTCATCGGGAGGCTTTTTCGCTGCCGTCACGAGGCCATGGTCGGTAGATCTATAATCTATTCCCTCATGCCCTACCCCTAGAGGTAAGGCTGCTGTTTCTAGGCGTGCATGCGCGGCAATTCAACTGGAGCGCATGGCTTCTCGTCTTCGTTTCTTTTTTTTCTTTCTTTTTTGCAATACATTGCTGTGCTGTTTCATTTGTCGGTTTCGGGGGAGCTCGTCGATATCTCGGTCTATCTCGCATGGCATGTGGGAACGTGGGAATGTGGGCGTGCGGGCGAGTGTCGTATCTGGCTTGGATGATTGGTTAGGCTAATATCTCCAGACGAGGCCCGGTGTTGAGCAGGGCGAGGAGATTCACAGCAGGGAAGAAGAGGACACGCCACTTTGCTGTCATCATGTGTTATTCGTAATACTTTACCTTTACCGTCGAGATATAGGTTCAACATGTCGACGATTGAATGAGAGATAGCCATGTGTCTCTTCTTCCTTATCCCCCCTTTCTTTTCTCATACTTTGATCTATTATGTGGGTTATGGTGCGTTGTGGGTTGTCTTCAGTCTCGTGCGCGTGGGTGGCGGCGCCTTGCAATGCTGACTGCCCCTCATCGACACTCGCGACTGATGCGCCGTGAACTTGGTTGCGGAAGGGCGGGCGGTGACTGCGGCGGCGGCGGCGGCGGATGTGGTAGCACGAGGAGACACGGTTCCTTCGGACAAGCAAACGCGACGGGCAGACGTCGAGGACAAGCAACCCCCAGCCAAGGGACTCGCAGTCGACAGTCGCCATGGCGGCGGCTGCTGCTGCCCCTCCTTTCGAGGTCCGTCCGCCCTTCCCTGCCCTTCCCCCCACCACCCGCCCAGCGTCATCCCTACCTCAGATATGTGCCTCCTTGCCCCTCTCCACTCGAGCTCTTTCACCACCAGCAACTGCCCGCCCGCGCACTGCTTGGTGCTTGTACGGCAGCCCCAAACGCAACAGCGCAGCGCGAGCTGCGAAGAAGCAACGCACATGGCCGCCAGCGCGTGAGCTATTTGCGCGCGTCCCCTCTGGATGTGAGACCATGACCCCATTTCCCCTCCCCGGTCTCGGTCGTGATTTGTCCTGAGCCAAGGGTGCTACTTCGCGCATGCAGTGGTCGGGAGGTACGTACATTCCCTTCAGGCCCTTGCTTGGTCAAGCATGTCTAGGCGTCGCCCGCCGCCGCGGGGAAATGGGGAATCTGGAGGCTGAGATGGCACCCAAGTTTGTGCGCGCGTCCACACACAGCCAACACATTCTGGCGGTGGCGGTTTCCGAGACGAGGCGCCCAGGACGGAGAACGGGACCCTTCTTCAGGTCGGCAGGGAGCTGTGCCGGAAACAAGGGGGCTTGGCTTGTTGTTGCTCAACTTCAAAAGCCCAGGGCCGAAAAATGGCACGAGGTGGCCATGATGAAAAGCTTCGGACAATGAAGTAACAAGAACCCGGAGTACCCTCCGCCCCAATTGGCAATGTTCCTGATCGCGCCAGATCAGGCAAGGAGCACAGGGCGCACCACGGTCGCGGGAGGGACCAAGGGAGTCGAGGTACGAGGGACCTTGGAATTGTCTGGAAGGTACTTCGCACTTTGGAGCTCCCGCCGCGCATCCTCTTACCTCAAGAGGTTTACTCTCACCTCAGAACCAGACCCAAGGCCCAATATTATCCATTCGCATTATGTAGCTGCTCTGGGCAGCAAGTAGGAAGCTGTGAATTAGGCAGTACCTATCCGTCCGCCGTCTGCGTACCTTGCTGTCCTTGTGTCTCACTCCTGCCGTGTCGTCCTAACCTCCAGCCTCCAGCCTCCAGTCCCCCGTCCTTCCCGTCCTTGCCTAATGCCCAAGTGAGGTAGTCCGCGTTCGCATGTGGAAATAGGTACCTCCCTGGCGCCTCCCTTCTCTCGCATCTCAATTGCCCCTCCGCATATCAGTCCTGCGGTGTGCTTCCATTTGGGTCCCGCGCCGCCGTCCCCGTTCCCCGTCCGCACCTGCCACCCAGTCCCCGTCATCGCTTCATCTTTTGACCTCTTCAATGCCCACCTCCCACTCTCTATTTTTTACATCCCTCTCTCCTCCTCTTCATTCTTCAATCTTCCTTCTCCCTCTTCATCTCCCCCAAACCGCCTTCTCTCTTCGCCTTCGCAATCGTCCTCTTCTCGAGTATTCCTACCCCTCCACACCTAACCCCACCACACACACACATACAACACCGACAAGATGGTCAAGGCTGGTACGTACGAGCGTTGCATTGTCGAGCCATCGATCCTGTTGATCTCGACGATTTCTGCGCAAAACGAGAGCAAAACGAGAAGCTGACGCCTTATTTACAGTTGTCGCGGGCGCTTCTGGTGGCATTGGCCAGGTAAGACATCCCCTCGCGTTCGCCCCGCCATGCTTCATGCGCTCGTACTGACATTTTGCTCTCTACTCCAGCCTCTGTCGCTCCTCCTCAAGCTCTCTCCCCACGTCGACGAGCTCGCCCTCTACGATGTTGTCAACACCCCCGGCGTTGCCACCGATCTCTCCCACATCTCCTCCATCGCCGTAAGTCGCTACCCCGTACCCCAGAGAGGGGGCATCCTCCCTTTCCCCCGAAGTCCCACTAAGTGCTTCGCTCATACTTCCAATGTAGACGACAACCGGCTACCTCCCTGCCGACGAGGGCGCTAAGAAGGCCTTCAAGGACGCTGACATTATCGTCATCCCCGCTGGTATCCCCCGTATGTTCTCCTCTACCCCGGACTCCCGTGCCCCGGACTTCCTTGCCCCGGATGCCCGACCCCATTGCCCCCTCCTCCGCATTGGTTCGCCAACTGACTGAACCACCCCGCATAGGCAAGCCTGGTATGACTCGTGATGACCTCTTCAACATCAATGCTGGCATTGTGAAGGGCCTCATCGAGGTTGCCGCCGAGGTTGCCCCCAATGCCTTCATTCTCGTCATCTCCAACCCCGTCAACTCCACCGTGCCCATTTCTGCCGAGGTCCTGAAGGCCAAGAACGTGTTCAACCCTCAGCGCCTCTTTGGTGTCACCACCCTCGACATTGTCCGCGCCGAGACCTTTGTCGCCGAGATCGTTGGCGAGGCTCAGCCCCAGAACCTGACCATCCCCGTCATTGGTGGTCACTCTGGTGAGACCATTGTTCCTCTGTTCAGCAAAGCCTCGCCCGCTGTCTCAATTCCTGATGACAAGTACGATGCTCTTGTGAACCGTGTGCAGTTCGGTGGTGACGAGGTCGTCAAGGCCAAGGACGGTCTTGGTTCTGCCACATTGTCCATGGCTTACGCCGGTTACCGGTAAGTTCGTTCTCGGCCGTTTGCCTTCAACCGCTAACGACGTGTGCAGATTCGCCGACAAGGTCCTCCGTGCTGTCAAGGGCGAGCAGGGTCTCGTCGAGCCCAGCTACGTCTACCTCCCTGGCATTCCCGGAGGCGAGGCCATCGCCAAGGAGGTCGGCACCGACTTCTTCTCCGTTCCCATCGAACTCGGCGTAAGTTGGCATTTGACACGGTATTTCTTGCGTGCTATGAGCGTCTGGCTAACTCGTACATAGCCCAACGGCGCCGAGAAGGCCATCAACCCCCTGGAGGGCCTCTCCGAGAAGGAGAGCAAGCTTTTGGCCAAGTGCATTGCTGGCCTCAAGGGCAACATCGACAAGGGTGTCAGCTTTGTCCACAACCCTCCCCAAAAGTGAATACCCCCTGTTTTAAACGTTCCCCAACAATCAACCAAGTAAGAGGTCTTGAGGAGATAATGATACTCCCTTGGTCCATAGCTATGGCTCTAAACATAGTAAAATGAATTTGTTCAAATGAAACGGCGTGGCTGATAAATGTTGGTTTCTTTCGCAGGCTGTGAAGTCCCCTTGACGTTGATTACGTCAGGCCGCATCTGGCCTCGTTCCGTGAAGCCGCCGGTCAGCTGCAGGTATGTATGGGTCGAGGAAGGGATGGCTGAACAAGCAGGGTGTCACATATCGAGACATGGTTGGCCCAGGGTGGCGTACAAGGGCGTGTCGGGACCTTAGCGCAACGTGGCTGTTGCTCGATGAGGGTATCATGGGCCAAGAAGGGAGCCTCGCTCCCGTCTAGGGCTTATTTGGGATAGTCTTAATTTGAAATACGGCTCCTGGTAATTCGTTGATCTCGGCTTGCACCGTGGTATTGATACCCAGAGCGGCTAAGGCTCCTCTGACTATGCCACACGGGAACCAGAGGAACTGCAGGGACCGGCACACTTGGTCAGCTTTGCTTGCATGGCGCAGGTAGCCTCGGGCGAGTGGGGAGACGTTACCGGTTGTGCTCGGACGATTGCCTGTCCGCCAGCCTCGGTGCTCATGCGCGAGAAGGGTCGGAAGACGTTGTCAGTCAGGACGTAGACACCCTGATAGCTGCATTAGCATGCATGTACCTTTTGGGGAAAAAAACGGGCGGCGCGGGGAAAGCACGGCGGCCAACCTACGCGGTGGTTCGTCTTGAGGTTGTCAATGTTTTTGCCAAAGACGAGTGACCAGAGGTCTTTGCAGAGAAACTTGATGACATCCAGTGTATCGTTGAAGCGAGGGCGGTCCTTTGAGAATCTGTTTGGCCGTTTCGTTTTTCACCCGTCAGTAACCGAGCACCAAAGGGAGGGGGACCGCAAAACTTGTTGCGCCGCCTCGGGGGGAAAGAGGGGAGGGGGCTTCGTTTGCTTCTCGCTGACCTTTCGACGAGACCCTGCCCGACCCGGTAGCCCAGCGCCTCCAGGCGGTACTGTACGGCGTCCAGGTCCTCCTCGTCGTCGACCTTGCGCGTGCCGGTCCCGGACGCGGCGACGCCCGCGGCGCTTGAGCTGGCGGCGGCGTGGCTCGTCGAGGCGCCGTCGGCGGCCGCGGTGGTGCTGGCGGGCGAGTTGAGCGACGACGAGGCGAGCGCGGCACCGGCGGCGGCGGCGGCCGTCGGGGCGAGGGGCGCGTCGCGGTCGCGGGTGACGCGGTAGGCGAGCGGGACGAGCTCGATGAGGAGGAAGTCGAGGCACGAGGAGCTGAGGAAGCTGGCCGTCGGGTCGGAGGCGTTGTAGGGGGGCATGACGGGTTCGAAGGACATTGTGGCGGGTTTGGGGGGGTTGGTTTTGGTTTGGCTGGGGTTAGGGACGGTTCCTCTTCGCCATCAGTTGTCGGTTGCTGAGAGGGGAGAGGAGGGCTAGGTGTGAGAGTTTTGGTGGTTGGCGAGGTCGTTTGGTGCTGCGAGGAGCTGGCGATAATGTCACCTCCTTGACGTATAAGCAAGCAGCTCAATTGCCCCAGGTAGCTCGGGAGGTTGGTGCACGTGCCGATAACGCTCTCTTATCGAAATCGCGGGGAATGACCCGTTGAGTCTAACAGTTGACATCAACGAGTAAGGTATTCTTAGGGAAACTTGGGCAGTGTGTTCTTCTTCTCGCATTTCTAACACAATGTCTCGGTGACGAGAAGCCGAAAAAAAAAATTTCAATGCTAGAGCCACCTCGGCTTCTGGGCAACTGGGGAATCTTTTTCCATCTCTCCCAACGCCATGACCATTCAAAAAACAAGAGCTCGTTGCAACCAAAGCCAGAAGTTCCCTCACTCCCCGAAAACGATAAACTCATTGCTATTATACCCTCATGCTCCCGTTACTTTATGCGCGGGATGATCGTCTCGTCACCTTTCTCGCCTTCGACCCGTTCCTTCCTGATCGTCTGCGTGTAGGGCTCGATTCCTAAGCCGGGTACCCGGGTGCACCGTTCGGAAATTCCAATGCACTATGAAAGCCATTCGTTCCGGTGTGCTGCCGTTTCGGAGCCCGCTGGACCGGTTCGTCTTCATCATCTGATGAAAGTGTCAAGTCAATGACGGCCGCGGCTGGCCGCTTCGCACTGGTTGAAGCAACTCCTCGCGGTCCAACAGAGGGAGGGCCACGGCTACCTGAGGCAGGTGTGCTGGAGCTAAAGGAGGTGTGTCTGGGCGTTTCAAGGCGGCGGCTGATAACGTTCACCTCTGAGATCTCCAAGTCGTCGTCGTCATCCTCAAGGTGAGAGTGTTGGGCTCCGTGGGAGCCAAATTCGTTTCTCCTTTCCTCTTCGTTCTTCACGTACCAACGTCCGTCCGGCTCAATAGTCACCGTGTCCACATCTTTAGACGTGTTGTCGAGGATCTCTCGGACATAGCTGGCATCAATTAGTATTGCGTGAGTCGAGTCATCGAACATGGACGACTTACTTGTCCACCGCGAGATGCTCAAACACTGTCGACTTGTTGCAGATGGGACAAAGCCATTGAGGACCCTGTTCTTGAAGCTGCAGGTAGGAAGTTGCATCAAAGCATTGGATATGCGAGCAACTTAAGCCCCGACAAGGTATGTTTAATCGCATGTACGATAAAGGGCACTTCAGGGATAGAACCTGCGAGGTAGCAACCACATCTGGATCTTGGTTTTTCTGGACGACTGGGCGTCGTTAGCATGAATATTCTGTCTTGAGTCGATAGATACTTACACTCCCGGCGTACGGACTCAGCCGAAATTTTACGACCATTTGCGATCTGGGTGACTAGGTCTGCCACGTTCGTGACCTTGCAAAGGTTGATGGCGAGATAGAATTTCTGGCAATCGGAGTATTAGCATAGTCCTGCAATTAGGACCAGGCGTCTGTCACTTGAAACTAGGGCGGCTGACACGGCGACCACCTACCTTGGTTGTTAGCGCGTATGTGAATTCGAGATTGTTCACGTAGTTGGCTCTCAGGCGAAGGGAGTCGGAGACATCGACAGGTCTCGTAGACCCGGGCTTGTTCTTCAACCCACGCAGGTTTGCCTTGATATCGCCCCCATTGACGCGCAGCTCAGATTGGTGAGGGAAAGCGATGTTTTGCACACCGGGTGTGTTATCCCCGGCACAAAAGACCATAACCCTGTACGATGTGTCGTCGAGGCAGTTCTGCAAAGCGGGATGCTCATGGAGGCGAAGCGGTACCATCACAGAGTTACGATGTTGAGACATGGCTGCATTGATGTTAGAGTTGGCTGAACGACTTCCGCGGGTGGCCGTCAAGGCTCTGTCGCAGTCAACTTACCTTCACATACACGCACGTCACCGATCGCACTCTCAATCTTGTAAAATGGACTCGGACGGAAGTTGATGTGCAATCGAGAGGCATGGTTAGGAGGAGGGTGGACGACTGGCGCAGCATGGCTATCCTGGGGGAACCCGTTGAAGGGCATTGACGTCGGCACACGGGATGGAGCGCGAGGGGTGTTGTGTGCGGGTTGGCCAGCGTTATATTGCGTTCGTGGAGATGGCAATTCGGCAGCCGCAATGCCCATAACGTTGTGTATGCTCTGACGAATCTGCTGGAAGCGCAAGCTGTCGTTTGCCCGAAAGGCCTCTTCGATGACTATGGGACCTGACGTTAGTGCTGTGATTCAAAGGCGGGTTGCCCCGCGTGAAAACGGAAAGTAGCAAGAATGGGAACCAATAAAAGACCTCAGTGAGCGTAATGGCAGTCGAATACTCGGCTTGCACGGGACAAGAAAAGACCAAAACCATGAACTGGGCGGAGATACTCACGTTGTGCGATGCGCTTTTGTAGCTCAGCCTTGATGCCGGTACTCTTGAGACCGTTGATCTGACAGATCGAGGAGAGCTGGCGGTTGAGCAATCGGTTCACTTGGCGCACAAGATGGCTGGCTTCCTGTCGCGTGAGGAGGGCGGGAGAAGAACCCGGGATAGCAGCCGAGCCCAAGCCTGGAGTTGACGCCATGATGTTTGATATGTCTCGTCGTTCGGTCGGTGTTTTGTTGTCGCCCGATTTGTGAGGCAGGAGATTGTGGACTTCGAGTAGGGGAGGCGCACCGAAGAGTCGGGAGCGAAGGAAGGCTGAGGAAGCGACGTTGCGCGTGGAAGTGGTTGCGAATTCGAGGCTGGCCGCGCAGCCGCATCTAGGGCAGGCGGCAGGCACGACCGGAGACAGGGCGTGCAGCGCAAACAAAACAACAACGAGATGGAGAAGCGAAAAGCCGGCACAGGGCAGAATGTGCTAGAAACAAAACGAAAAGGAGGGAGAAGCGATGTCGAGCGTCTTGACCTAGCGTTCGCGACACTCGAATCGACCGGCGCACTTCGGGTGGTTCATCCGTCTCGAGTCTGGACTTTTGATGTCATGTAACATGTTGAACCAGGTCCAGGCCCGAGCCGCCTTTGCGTCCAGAAACAGAAGGCGGTCACGGGCGGCAGCAATGGTCCGCGGCATCAGCCACAGATGCTAGGTACTTAGATAGCCTTGAGAACCCCTACGATGGCAAGTGGCGTAGTAGTCGCGAATTGACTGCTTTTTTTTTTCCTCCCACGACAGCGTCTGACATCTTGCTCCCCGCCAAAATCTAATAATTTCAACCGCCTTTCATTCCATCTTCCTCAACGCACACACGAAAAACAACAACAACGACAATGGCAAAGAGCGCTCGTGCAAGCACCAGAAAGGCCAACAACCAACGGTTGGCCGCAAACGTGTTTGGACCAGTTGAGGATGCTCGAGCTCAGCGCCTCTCGGCGAGATTGCTTGAGATCGCCAAGCAGTCGAAGCCCCCGAAGCCAGATCTTCCCATGGACGGTGAGTAAAGATGACCAGCTCAGGAAGTAGCGAGCCATGTGCTAATAATAATGGCAGCCAAAGATGATGCTGAGGAAAAGCCTGATGAGAAGACCGAGGAGGAGACCGGTGAGTTTGTCCCCTTTATGAAAGCGAATATCGGCTAATGGCTTCTCACTAGGCATGGAAATTGACTCCGCGAAGCCATCCAAGGCACGCATTGGCAGCAAACGCATTGCCAAGCGCAAGCAGAAATCCAGCATGGTTTTCCGCAAATACGGTGACCGACAAGTGGGCAGCAAAAAGAAGAGCTCTAAATGATAGACGATGAGTTCTTATTCGGGTTTCTGCTTCGGTTAGGGTTATATGCTTAGTAAATGACGAGTTTGTTCTCATGATGCCCCCAATAGAAAATCTTCCATGTTCATATTTTTCGCCGAGACGCTCAGCCTTGTGTGGCGCAGTTCTTCCATTTAGCCCCATCGGCCAATCACAATGCCTTCTTCGCCTGTCCTAGTACGTATCCACAACCCTTTTGGTCAAGCGAGGCTGACCATGAATTGTAGCGGCAAGACAATGCGCAACACGACACGTTCACCATCTTCACCATCATCACTTTGGTTGCAATTCCAATGGCGCATAGCTTGCAATTCCTTTAGACCTAGTAATCCGTTCTTTTTAAGCCCTCTCTTCACCTCCAAGTCGCTCGTTCTGCGCCAAGTTGCTTGAGATGGTAGCCCCAAGCCATGGGTCCTCCCTCTCGACCAGCCTGTTGCTTGCTGCAGCCAACGTATTAATCCCCGTGTCCATCTTGATATTCGCAACCGGCTTCTTTCCCTACAAGCCGTTCCTTCCCGGGCTCGCAGAGTTTGAGTCTCTCGAGTATGGGTCACCGCCTTCTGCCCCATTCGATCGCCTGATATTCATGGTCGTCGATGCTCTGCGGAGGTAGGTAACCGCTTCCCTACTGGCTTGACGCCTTTTTGGACTAATTTCTGTTATAATAGCGACTTTGTATACTCGGAGAACTCGGGATTTCAATATGTGCAAAGGTGAGATGCAGCCGCGCATTCCGACGACTCGGGGCCGTTGCTTACCAGTTCTCAGTCGCATCCGAGATGGCAGTGCCATCCCTTTTACGGCCAACGCTCGATCGCCAACTGTGACGATGCCGAGGATCAAGTCCATGACAACTGGCTCTATTCCTTCATTTGTTGATTTGATTCTGAATTTTGACGAGGCAGACACCTCGTCTACACTCGCTGCCCAGGACACATGGCTGGCTCAGATAAAGGCCAAGGATATGGGGAAGCTCCTCATGTACGGCGATGATACCTGGCTGAAGCTATTCCCGAATACCTTTGACCGCCACGATGGTACTACGAGCTTTTTCGTCGCGGTATGTTTCTTGAAGACGGTATTGCTACACTGGTTGAGGTAGGCTGACGTTTGCACTAGGACTTCACTGAAGTCGACCACAATGTCACCCGGAACATTGCTGGCGAGCTTGAGCACGACGACTGGGGCCTTATGGTTCTTCACTACCTCGGCCTCGACCATATTGGACACAAGGCTGGACCTCGAAGGTAACTCGCTCACCTATTCAGATAGCTGCACGGTTGCTAACACACAGAAGCCCCAACATGGTGCCCAAACAGGCAGAAATGGATACCATTGTGAAGGACCTGTTTGAAGCAATTGCATCCAAGGACCACCTCGACTCGACTCTCCTCGTTCTGTGCGGCGATCACGGCATGAACGATGCCGGGAACCACGGTGCCTCGTCTCCGGGCGAGACATCCCCCGCCTTGGTTTTCCTGTCTCCCAAGCTGAAGACCCTCTCCTCTCAACGGCTCGCTGCTCCAGCGCATCCCAAGGATGAGTTTGACTACTATTCAACGGTTGAGCAGTCCGACTTGGCGCCCACAATTGCTGCACTTCTGGGGTTCCCCGTTTCCAAGAACAACTTGGGCGCTTTCATCCCGGACTTCCTCCCATTCTGGTCCGAGACCAACGACAAGATTCAGATCCTCGTGCGGAACGCTAGGCAGATCCTCAACATTGTCACTGCTGCCTTCGGCGACACTCTTTTCGACCTGGAGGGTTCGATTGATCCTTGTGCATTGGAGCCGTCAGAGGCCAACGACCTGGCCTGCCAATGGCGCGAGATCAGCACTCGCGCGCACGCTCTGAAGGATGGAGACGGGCTGGAGCAGGACTGGCTCGATGCCATGTCCAAGTGGCTGCGCCGAGCGCAAGATCTCATGAGTAGCATGGCATCCAACTACGACATTCCTCGGATGCTCCTTGGGCAGGGTGCTGCCCTTGCTGCCGTCGTCATCAGCGCCATTGCCGTCATCAAGACTGGCTGCCACCGTGAAGGATCGTTGTTACCGACACTCTTGATCACAGTCTTGTATGGCATCATGATGTTCGCCAGCAGCTACGTCGAGGAAGAACAGCACTTCTGGTACTGGTCGTCCACCATCTGGGTCGCCTCTCTTGCAGTTCGAAACTTTCGAAGGTATTGATGCCGCGTCGCCACGATTTCTACAATGGCACACTAACTTTACGCCAGGTCCAAAGGCCTAACGAGCCTGGCTTGGGTCATCTTCGCGCTCGCAGCCCTCAGGATCACCAGGGCCTGGAACCAGACGGGCCAGAAGTTTGCAGGCGAGCCAGACATTGTCAAGACATTCGTCAACCCCAACCCGCAGCTCCTCTGGGTCGTCCTCACCGCCGCCTACGTCCTCCTCTCCTTTCGCACCCTCTCCCGCCTCGATGGCCTCCCGTATTATGCCGCCACGGCTCTCAGCTCCGTCCTACTCACCACCGCCTACGGCTTCAAGCTAGACTTTACGCGCGAGGACGCCCCGGAGCTCGTTGTCGGCTTCGCCCAGAGCATCAACGAAGTCTTCCGGGGGCAGTCGTTGCTTTGGAGAGCCAGGACCGTCTTTCTCCTCTTGGCTGCCCTGTGGGCATTTGGTGTCTATCGCACAATGACGGGTCCTCGAGCTGCTCAGACACAGTCAGGTAAGCAGTCCCTCGACGCGTTTCCCCGCGCTCTCGTCCCGCGCTTTGGCTGACGTGCTCCTCGGCAGCGAACCTCTTCCACCTCCTCTACACGGTGCTCGGCATGACCCAATCTCGCGCCACAAACATCCCCCTATTCCTCCTCGCCGACATCCTCTTCCACGCCCTCCAGGCCACCGACCTCTCAGTCCCGGAAATCACCACGGCCGCCATCCTCCTCCAGCACGCAACCTTCTTCGCCTTTGGCGGCTCCAACGCCATCTCGTCCGTCGACCTCTCCTCGGCCTACAACGGCGTGAGCGGCTTCAACGTCGTTGCCGTCGGCCTCCTCACCCTCGTCGGCAACTGGGCCGGCCCCATCTTCTGCGTCTCCGCCACGAACCTGCTGCTGCTGCGCCGCCATCAAGACGGCCATGGGGGGGGCGTCTTCCGCCGCCACCTCGCCCTGTTGACCTGCTTCTTCGCCGTCAGCATCGCCTTCGTCATGGCTGCTTGCACGCTGCTGCGGACTCACCTGTTCATTTGGACAGTCTTTTCGCCCAAGTACCTGTACAGCATGGCGTGGAGTCTCGGACAGCACTTGCTCATGAATATTGGGTTTGGGGGTATGTTGTTCTGGCTCACTGCTAGATAGAACGGTGTGATTTCTTTGCATGGGATTTGGGGGTGTTTCTTGTCACATATAGGTGCTTTGGTGTAGAGTAGTCCATCATACATGTTATTAATGGGCTGTTTCTCTTGCTTCTTGTCAGACATGGCTGGACAATACAAGAGTTGTACAAGGGAAAAAGCAATCAATATAATACGGACACCAAATTCAACCGCCAAATCAAGCCTGCCCTCGCCAAGAGACCGCTCCGTTACCCCATCCGTCATGTTCTCATGCATCCATCCAAAAGAAATAAGTTCATCTCGTTGACCTCGTGCAAAACTCGTCTCATCAGGACCTTAGACATCCGTCATGTCCACATCGCCATCGCTATTGGAAAGAAGCTCGTCAACGAGCTCGGAGCTCTTGTCTTCCTTAGGGACAATGGTGCCCTCGCTGGTATCCTCCTCTTCCTCCTTGATCTGCGGCGTCTCGCTGATGACAGACTTCTCTTCCGAGCCCTGTCGCTCGGTCAACACGGACACGCTGCGGCTGGTGCGGCGTTGGGCGGGGTGCTGTTCATCCAGTGTGTTGACAATCTTGCCAAGGCTGACGTGAATCTTGTACAGGGCGTTGCGGCTGGTGGCGTCGGAAAGGAATCCATCCTCCACGGCAGAGCTGACCTCGGCGTAGGCCTCTCGGAGCTTCTCCTCGGTTGATCCAGAGGAAACGTGGAGTTTGCCGAGGAGACTAGCGAGGAGTTTCTTCTCTTCTTCTGAAATCAAGTTAGAGTTGGCGTCTTATACCATTCAGAGTTCAACTTACTGGTGATGTTCCCTTGAACCTTCTCAAGAATATCCATAGCCAAGTCCAGGTGGACGTCGCCATTGACAGCCTTCTTCTCGCTCTCCAAACCGAGAATAGGGGTGTAGCATTTTCTTGGATCGGTCCAGTCAACCAAGCATGCTCCGATGGTCGTCATGCTGACCATGTCCTCTTCCACATCGGCATCATCGTCTTCTAGCCCTTCGCGGATATTAAACAGGGCGTGAATGGCATCTACGGCGATACTCCTCATGAGGTCTTGGTTCTCGGACCGCGAGAAGCAGAAGACAGGTAAAAAGTAGTTGAGAGCTTGACGAACCGTTTGGTTCGAGGCGGAAGCAGGATCGAAGTATGCGACAACAAGAGACTTGAGCAGCTCCTGGCAAGCCTCCTCATCGCTAACAATGCGGCCTAGGAGCAGCTTGGAAGCGGCGACAGTCGCTGCTGCTTGGACCTCGGGGTACCTGGCACCGCCTTTGACAGCTTTGATATACACCTTGAGAAGGCCAGGCGTAGAGGATAAGAGCTGCGCGCCATGGACGTTGAGGATATCTGTTAGGATATGCAGGGCCGTAATCTGCAGGGCGGTATGACCCTTGTTGAAGAAGTGCATGAAAAGGCCGAGGTTCTCTTCCGCAAGAGACCGGTCTAGCAAGGCACACAAGCCGAGGCAGACGAGGCCTCGCTCTCGAACGGGGGCTTCGTGGCTGCGCACAGCGGGAACAACGAGGTTGTTGAGCATTGCCACCAGGTCCGTGTTGTCCTGAAGATTGGTAGCAACATGCGTCAGCATGCACTGGACAATATGAAGACACTTCATGTTGACGACGATTTCCTTGACGGCCTTTTCACGGGCCTCTTCCTCGCTCAGCTCAGGGGTAGCGCTTGATCTCGATTTCGTCGGCGTGCTCGGGCCGCTGACTTCTGACTTGGCCGAGTGGAAGCTGTCCTCGACATCTGCAGGCTCATCGACAATGGTGTCGTGGACATCGGCAACAGACTCAAGGACAATACTGCAAAACTCCCGCTCTCCGGCAGCGTCGTGAGAGGAGATACCCCTGAGTGCTTCGACGGTGAGCTTTGTGGCCTCGTCGGGCAGATCGGGGATGGACAGCATCCGTCGAAGCAGGGTGAACATCTTTCGTCGGCCGACCTCGTCTGAATAATCGAGTGTGAGGGCAATATGGAGCATCTGTTCGACAATGAACTCTTGCTCGACCGTGTTTTCCTCATCCTCATCCTCGTCCAGGTCCTGCTGGGCTACCCTCTTAAGGGCCTCAACCAGGACCTGAAGGTAGCGCTCGAGGAAGAAGGCAATCTTAGTCACCTCGGGGAGCTTCTCTTCGAGCAGTCCCAAGTACTTTCCGTCGCCCTCGAGACGACAGAAATGGTTGAAGCTTCGCGCCACAAAGACAGACTCGGCAGAAAGCGTCTGCCAGAAGTTGTCATCAAACTCAACCGCTTCCCGGTAATCGGGGCGGCCTTCCCAGAAACCCTTCATGGCTTCCAGGGCAACGCCGTTCTCGACGCCCGAGTTGACAACATCGATTCGCTCAAGCAGTTCAAGCAAGCCGTCGAAATTGGGTGGTGAGGGCTCCGGTAGCTGACCATCCTCGGGCGGCTCTACGCCTGCGCAGTCTTCGATCCACCGTTCTCGGAAGATTCTCCCTGCCGCTTTGCGTACATTTTCGTCTCGATCTCGAAGACCCCATCGTAGAAGCTTCTCTCGCATGTTGAGCGAGAGATGTCTGAAGTCACCCAGAGCGGGGAGGAGTCGGGAGTAGACAGCCCGTCGAGTCGCCGCATCCTGGTCTCGAGCTCGTTCGAGCAGGACGGGAAGAGTGTTGGGGAGGATCGGCATGTTCACGAGAAGAGACCTCCGCACATCGGCGCTCGGGTCATTCTGCAGGACTTCCAACAGCTTTGAGAGGAGGCCCGTATCCTCACTATCGCTCTCGTCGGAGTTGGCGGTGGCCTCGCTCATGTTACTAGCGAGTCGGCCAAGCCCCAAAACTGCCTGAGAGCGGACCATTGCCTCTTTATCTCGAATTCTCTTCAGCAAACCGTGTCGGAGCTTCTGAAAGAGATCATCGTCTATAGCGTCGAGCGAGTTGATAATGTGTGAGATGAGCTGGGTCGATCTGAACCGCACAAACTTGTCCTTGGCGGTCAAAAGGGGGAGCACAGCTTCAAGCAGCTGAGAGGTGAGCCTCGTGCTTGGTGTCTCTGGCAATGTGCTGGCATCTTGTTCGATATCGTCCTGGAGCTCATTGTCCTTTTCGCTCGCATGGCGGAGGAAAAGGCCGACAAATCGAATGACTCTCTCCCCCACGCTCTCCGACTTCTTGACAGGCATCACCCGAGTGACGCATCTAACGAATTCATGGTTGAAAGCCTCCTCGTCAAAGTCATCCAGCTGGGATTGGTTGGGGTTTGTCGGTTCGTAACAGCAGTTTCCTTGTATCTTTCGCAAGTTGACGGCCAGTTTTCGATGCGTGGCTGTGGTGCGCTGCGCATCGCGAAACACGCTGCAGATGCGGGTTCTCAAAGCGTTGTCGGGAGTGTCGACGATTTCGACGGATGAGCGGGAGGCGGCGGAGGCTCGTGAGCCCGAAGTCCTTGTCGACCGAGTCGACGATCGAGCAGGCATCGCGACGATTCGCAACTATTTTGCGTGATGGATTGAATCGTTTATGAGGCTGAATACTCGAGGATGTGCGATGATTTGTTTGGAAACGCGCCGGTTGTTGTCATATTGGGGGTAAATAGTATGCCCTTTTAGGATTAGTCTTAGACGATAAGCCATTCCCCCGCTATCACGTGCGATTAGATAGGATCCGAAAAATGTCTTATCAGTTCGCAACCATATTTTTTTTTCTGACGAGGAGATCACCCTCCTTTGGCGCAAGCACTTCCAAGGTGCTGTCTCTATTATCAATTTTCCCGCTCCAATCCGAGTCAAGCCTTCACGATGGGCGCATCTAGGAACGACCGAAAACGGTCTCGTCCCGAGGCGGAAGAAATCGATACCATGTCCTTCGAGGATCGCGACAATGGAGCTGTTCAGTCTTCGAAAAGAGCCAGAGTCGAAGAGCGACGATCTCTGTTCGTCCGCTCGCTGCCCCTCGGCGCCACCAGCGAATCTCTCACGGACTTCTTCTCCGAACACTTTCCCGTGAAACATGCCGTCGTGGTTGTGGACCAGAAAACCAAGGAATCGCGAGGGTACGGCTTCGTCACCTTTGCCGACGCCGACGATGCCAAGGAGGCCAAGGAGAAATTGGACAAGCAGGAGTGGGAAGGAAAACGAATCCGACTCGATGTTGCCGAACCCAGACACCGAAATGCGTCCAGTGGCCCCGCCGTGACTCCCGCGGGCAAGCCTCCAAAGAAGGACGAGTTTCAGGCGCCGCCGAAGCTCATTGTTCGCAACTTGCCGTGGAGTATCAAGACTTCAGACCAGCTTTCGAATCTCTTTAGGAGCTTCGGAAAGGTCAAGTTTGCCGACCTCCCACAATCGAAAGGCAAGCTCAAGGGCTTTGGTTTCGTCACCATCCGAGGAAAGAAGAATGCGGAACGCGCTTTAGAGGCAATCAACGGTAAAGAGATTGACGGCAGAGCCATCGCTGTCGACTGGGCTGTGGATAAGGAAGTCTGGGCGCAACAGAAGCCCGCAGAGGAGGAGCCCGCAGAGGAGGAGCAAGACGATGAGGATGCGGGTGAAGACGCAGAATCTGAGACCAGCAGCGAGGGGTCAGATTCCGACGACGAGGATGGCGGCGCCAAGACGCGCGACGCGGAGCTTGACGCTGATCTGGAAAACTTCATGAAGAATCATATGGAAAATATGGAGGAGGAGAAAGACGATGACGAAGAGGAGGAGGAGGAGAAGGCCGACGAGAAGCCCGCCAAAAGGATGACGGACAACACAGCCACCGTTTTCGTTCGCAACCTCCCCTTTACGACAACCGACGAGCAGCTCAAGACTTTCTTCGGCCATTTTGGAAAGATTCGATATGCCCGCGTCGTCATGGACCGAGCAACCGAGAAACCCGCCGGCACCGGGTTCGTATGCTTCTTCGACGCGGACGAGGCCAAGAGCTGCATCACGGGCGCCCCTCGCCCCAAGGAAGCCGTCTCCACGACAAAGACGTCGATTCTTCACGACGAGAGCGCCGACCCCGACGGCAAGTACACCTTGGACGGGCGGCTGCTGTCCGTGGCTCAGGCCGTTAGCAAGGAGCAGGCCACCACGCTGGCCGACAGCTCGCTGGCCAAGAGGAACCAGAAGGACAAGCGCAGGCTGTTCCTGCTCAACGAGGGCCACATCGATCCCAACAACCCCATATCCCGCCTCCTGACCGAGCCCGAGGTCCGGATGCGACAGGCCAGCGCCGCCCAGCGCAGGAAGCTCGTGCAGAAGAACCCGAGCCTGCACCTCAGCTTGACGCGCCTCGCCATCCGGAACCTTCCCCGGAACGTCGGGTCCACGCAGCTCAAGGACCTCGCCCGAAAGGCCATTGTCGGCTTCGCAAAGGACGTCAAGGAAGGCCGCCGAAAGCCCCTCTCCAAGGAGGAGAACGCCCGCGACGGCAAGGACGCCAAGGACAAGGAGCGCGAGCGAAGGGCCAAGGGCAAGGGCATCGTCCGCCAGGCCAAGATCGTCTTTGAGAGCGCAAAGGGGACCAAGGTCCAGGAGGCCGAGGGCGGCAAGAGCCGCGGCTACGGCTTCATCGAGTACACGTCGCACCACTGGGCCCTCATGGGCCTGCGCTACCTGAACGGCCTCCAGCTCGACAACGACGCCGGCAAGAAGCAGCGCATGATTGTCGAGTTTGCCATTGAGAATGCCCAGGTCATCCAGCGGCGACGCGCCGTTGAGGAAAAGTCCCGCCAGCAGCAGCAGCAGCAGGGCGAGCACGAGGCCGGCAGGGCCGCGGCCGGGTCTGACGGCGCCGCCCGCAAGAGCGGCGGCTCCTCGAGGGAAAAGGGCCGCGGCCGGAAAGGGCCCAAGGCGGACGACGAGGCCGAGGAGGCAGTCGGCGGTGGGAAACCCAAGGACGCCAAGGAGGCAATGCAACAGCGGTTGATTGCTAGGAAGAGATTGGTGCGCAAGAAGAAGGCTCAGTCACGAGGCTAGAATTAGTTGCATAGTTAGTGATACCTCTAAAAGTGTTTGTCGGCGTGTTGTTGGGTAATGGTCATGGAGCTTCCAATGCAGTCATCATTCTCTCCGTTGCTCAAACTGGAGGCGTCTATCTGCTCTCATGTTCCCAATCGCCCAAGGGCCTGTCATTCTCAAAATTCAACGCCCGCGTCTAATCCAAAAGCCACCATGAACCAATCAACCCCCCAAGTGTATAGACATAATGGAACATATATACAGACGTGTACTAGACGATATAGTCTGTTGAGCCACATTTGATAACCTCCAAAAACAAAAATTCATAACAAGTGTCCAACGCCAAACATGTCTGCTCAGAACTCACTGGCTCGAGAGATGTGGCTCTGTAAAAGGTACTCTGACGACAGAAGCCTCATGTCGTCTGTCCGAGTACCGACCGTAGTTGACAGCAACGCCCAAGCCCGTTACATCTCGTCTGGCCAGAACCCTTCTGCGGCTTCTTCCCACTCGTTGCAATATCCGAGCCAGCTCCGACGCAAACAGTGGCGATCCGGAGGAGACGAGGTCGACGGCTCGGTAGAGGTAGCAGTGGGTTCTGCCGCCGTGGTCGGTACGGTGATTGGGCTAGGATCAGCCGCAGTAGTTGTAGGCACCTCGTCACGACAGCCCCAGAATCTGCCCGGGGTCTCGCAAGTCGTGGTTGACGTGGGGCTAGACTCCGTGGTGGTAGTGACTTCGGTCGTGGTCTTGTCCTTGCAGCCAAACCATCCAGGTGTCTTGCAAGTCGACGTTGACGTCGACGTCGTCGTCGTCTCTGTCGTGGGGCCTGGGGTGGTTTCATCCAGGCAACCCCACCAGCCAGGAGTCTTACAAGTGGCTGTGCGGGTTCGGGTGAAGGATGGAGTGGTGGTGGTGGAAGTGGTGGTGTCCGTTCCGTTACTCTCGTACATCTTCCACTGACCACAGTCTCGGCATTCAGGGGTAAGTCGGCACTCGGGGACATCATCGTACTTGAGAATCACATCATCGATGACGGAACGAATTCGGTGAGTGCCAATGCCGACACGCCAACCTTTGTCGGCAACAACGTCGTAGACACATTCGTATCCAGTATGACATGTAGATTCCATCGCATAGCCAGCAAAGGAGCACGAGGCCGTGGCTCCATTACATGTACCAATGTAGACTGGATCTGCCGTGTGCCCGAAGTGATAGGTGCCCGTATGCTCTCGCACCTGAGGAAACCTGGGGTCTGCACCAGGGGGAACGGGGAGACCAAGCCGGGCAGCTGGTAGCGACTCGGGGACGGCCTCGAAGGTGACAGCGGGATCACCATACGTCAGACCAAGTAACGAGGTAACGGCGCCTCCAAGAGAATGACCGGTAAGCCAAACATTAGCATCGGGATAAAGCTCCGTCACGTTGGCGTACAGCTCGCGAGCAGCAGTGTAATAGCGATGCTCTTCTCGCAATGCCTGGACCACGCACGTGTTGTTGCATGTGAAAGTATCGGTAGCACAGTCGCAGACCTGATGCCAGGTCCATTGACCCTGTTGGGCGCAGCAGCAACTGAAGAAGAGATTGTCATTCTCCTTGTCATTGGTGGTGGTTCCCTCACCGTCGAAGACGGCCATGGATGTACCCTTGAGACCGATGACAATGGTCGAGTTTGTTTCGTCGGCGAAGACATGGCCTCGAAGGCCATCACCCTCCCATCCGAAATCGGCGCTGCGGTTGAAGGGGGCTCCGACTTCCTCCCAATCAGCGTCCGTGTCGTGCTCGACGTAGGCGTTTGCTGTCATTCTGGCCAAGTTCAAGACTGTCTCCTTGTCGGTGATATCGGGAGACGGGACATCATCGAGCGTCCAGGCTGACGCGTCGAGAACCGCGGCGAACCCCTGCCGACGTGACATGGCGACGATAGGGTCCACGACGGAGGGCCGACGGTCAACCATTCGCTCTATCGTCGACGAACGGCTCTTAGCTTTGAGTTTGGGGATCTCTTGTTCATCGTAGCCATCCTCGGCGGCTAGAAACACGCGTGACTGATCGTGTACGACGTCCATCTTTCGATGGAGCCCGGGGTGGCGATAGGTGCCATGATGGTAGATGTGTCGAAGAGAAAAGATATGGTCGGCGGAATCGGGGGCCTCGGGTTTCGGGGGAAGGACGGGGCCTGGAGGCAGCAGTATATCGTCGCTCAAGTGGCGGGCATCGTTTCGGGCGAGGACGGAGGAGGGCGAGAGAGCGAGGAATGATAATAGTAGAGTCGCGGTGACTCGGGCGGTTGACGCACAGCGGAAGGCCGAGGGCGGCCGATGATGAGACGTCATGACGGATGGGGAGGGTCGTCTGCTAGGCGATAGAGAGCAGTCGAGATGAAAGAGAAGTATACATGGGCGAGGAGGCGAATGGTTATGAGGAGCAAAGTGTTGGCGACGCAAACAGTCGAGAAGAAGGAGAGAGATGGATTCGGGGGTGGCGGAGAGATGCGGAGGAGCAAAGGTAGCCAACTGATGTTGTCATATCTGGCACGCGGGCACTATCGCGGCCAGTGGAGCTGCCGGAAGGGTTCTATGACGAGGAAGTATCTGGGTGCCTGGAGACTGCAAGCGTGCTAACTGTCGCGAACGGGGATTGGGCAAGGTCAAGTACCTCTACGTACTAATTACGCCGAGGTGGTACAGCAACTCAGCATCGACCGCCTCCGAGCGCGCTAAGCGGACTGCCGGCCAGGCATCGACAGGTACTTCGCGGCTCTTTATCGCCCATGTGACCCGCTGGAGATGCTGCGCAACGCAGTGAGACGTTGGACCTTCTCCGCGAAATTTACTGGGGCAGGCCATTGATTCCCTGGAGCACTCACCAGAGGTACGTACCGGCTATAGTGGTTCATCACTGCAGGTGCCTCAGACGCCGCGCACGGGCAGCTCCTGGCGCGTAGTTTTGGCGCGACGAACCGCGAAGCTACGTCGTCAAACTTTTGGATCTGGCGAGATCCTCCCCAGGCCTCATCATCCCCCCTCTCCCAACCACATCTTCATCAGGTTCTTAGGGGCGTTGTCAGAATCATGACTGCCATGTGAGTATTTCTTTTGTTGTCGTCGTGATTCCCCCTCCTCGTCTGGCCGTTGATTCCTTCTTCTCGCCAGCCTGATGTGCACATTTCAGGAGGGACCGTTGTCCTCGGTATTCCGGCATTGCAGCTAATCAATCATGTCGCATTGCAGTGAGAGCTTCGATAACATCTACTTGGACCTCTCCAAGGAGAGTGGCAAGTGCAGATTCGCCGAGACAGGCTTCGGTTGGAAACCCTCGAGCGGCGGCGATACCTTCACCCTCGACCACGCAAATATCGCCGGCGCTCAATGGAGCCGAGCCGCCAAGGGCTACGAGATCAAGATCCTGCAGCGCGCCAGCTCAACCGTCATCCAAATCGACGGCTTCCAGCACGAAGACTACGACCGCCTCTCAAAGGTCTTCAAGAACTGGTACAGCACCACGCTCGAAAACAAGGAGCACGCCTTGCGTGGATGGAACTGGGGAAAGGCAGAGTTCTCGAAATCGGAGCTCACCTTTTCCGTCCAGAACCGGCCGGCCTTTGAGCTTGCCTACTCAGAAATCGGAAACACCAACCTTGCCGGTCGAAATGAAGTCGCCGTCGAGATGGCCCTTCCCCAAACCGCCGCGGCGGATACCGGTGCCAACCCTCAGCTAGGAGGCGCACGCTCCAAGGGTACCAAGGCCGCCGCTGGCCGCGACCAGCTCGTCGAGATGCGCTTCTACATCCCCGGTACCACCACCCGCAAGGAGACGGAGGGCGAGGACGCCAACAGTGAAAACGGGGAGACGGAGAAGAATGCTGCCACTCTATTCTACGAGACGCTCATTGACAAGGCCGAGATTGGCGAGACGGCTGGCGATACCATCGCCACCTTCCTGGATGTCCTTCATCTCACCCCCAGAGGTCGCTTCGACATCGACATGTACGAGGCTTCGTTCCGCCTCCGCGGAAAGACGTACGACTACAAGATCCAGTACGAGGCTATCAAGAAGTTTATGGTGCTTCCCAAGCCCGACGACATGCACTGCATGCTGTGCATCGGTCTTGACCCGCCTCTGCGCCAAGGTCAGACGCGTTACCCCTTTGTCGTTATGCAGTTTAAGAAGGATGAAGAGGTGACGATTGATCTCAACCTGGACGAGGACGAGCTCAAGAGCAAGTACCAAGACAAGTTGGAGCCTCACTACGAGGAGCCTTTGCACCATGTGGTGACCAAGATCTTCCGTGGTCTGGCGAACAAGAAGATTTCGTCCCCGGCCAAGGACTTTATCACGTACGTATCTCGAGATGGCCATGCGCTTGCTCCGTCACTAACCCGTCACCAGCCACCGCAACCAATACGGCATCAAGTGTTCTATCAAGGCGAGCGAGGGTTTCCTGTACTGCCTCGAAAAGGCCTTCATGTTCGTGCCCAAGCCGGCCACGTACATAGCCTACGAGCAAACGCAGTCAGTCACCTTTTCTCGTGTCAGCGGCGCCGTTTCGGCACTCTCCACGTTTGACATCACGGTGCTCCTCAAGAACGGGGCGGGTTCATCTCAGTTCAGCAACATTAGTCGTGAGGATCTCAAGGCCCTCGAGAGCTTCTTCAAGCTCAAGGGCCTGCGAGTTAAGAACGAGATCGACGAGGATGCCAACATGCTGGCGGCCGCCCTCCGTGAGCAGGTCATGATGGACGACTCGGAGGACGAGGTGGTGGGCGCAAAGGCCGACCGCGGCTCCGCCGACGAGGACGAGGAGAGCGTGGACGAGGATTTCATGGCCGACAGCGAGAGTGATGTGGCCGAGGAGTACGATAGCAATCACGAGAGCTCGGGTTCTGGCAGCGAGGAGAGCGGCGTCGACAACGACGATGACAGAGACAACGAGGCTGAGCAGCCCAAGAAGAAGAAGAAGAAGACGGCTTGAGAGTAATGTCCCGTTTGTAAGGTCTATTTTGGGAAGGATGAGGGCTCTGATGGATATCCACGCCGATTTGACATGTGGACAGGGTCAGTTGGCATGTTGGTTGGAAGATGAGTGCCGAGGATGGGGAAAACTCTTTTGTGTCAAGACAAGGATGTCATGGGCGTTCAGGCTGGAAAGATGGGCAAGGAGCATCCAAATCATAAGATGCAAATTACCCGCACACGCATATAATAGCTCACGTCGAGGGCAGCAGGCAACAGATGGCTGCAGGGCGGGCGTGGCACAAACGAGCCGGAATGCAACCCTATGGCTTGTTCGTTGAAAGCTGAAATAGTAGTGTCTGTACGAATACATTCCCGTCCTCCACAACTCGACGAGAGACTCGGGTTTTGGTTGCAAGGGCTGTACTTGAAGTTTGCCGTGCCGCACCCGGCTAGTTTTCTCTTTCCTCTTTCCTCTTCTCTCGTGCAGGTCCGGGTCCGGCTGTGGGCGGACGAATGTGCTCGGCCACGAGGGGCGTTTGCCCTGGGTTTGTGTCGCTTTTTGGCCTTGCATGTCTTTGTTCCTAGTTCCTCCGTTCGGCAGCCTGTGTTGGCAGAGTTGCAAAGGGAGCGGAAGGGGAAACCGGAAGAGGAGGGGTGTGTGTGTGTGTGTGTGGGCGGGTAACTGGCCACTCGGCAGATGCCAAGGGTTTCTCGGGGAAATATGCGAGTGAGAAGGATTGCGTGGTGATGCACGAGGGTTTGTGGGCAGATGCTCGGTTGCAATCTCTTCTGTATGTCTCGCCTCGTTTGTGTGTGTTCGAGTTTTGGTTGGCAGTGGAGGGGATGGGGCATAGACCGGATGAACTCGGATGGGGGATGGGGGGAAGAAGAGTCTTTGATGGGTTGAGAATTTCTTCATCTATCAGTTGTGTTGAAATGCTCTCTCTCTCTTCTGTGAGTAGAAACCTTGTCTATTACTATCCATGGTCATGACAACTTGGCCGCCATGGTCTTTCCGGGCTAGCCACGAGGGAACAATAAGCCAATAACGAACCAAGCACAACAGGCCCGAACAAGAAGGGGCCCAGTCACCTCCTCTCGGGAGGAGGAGGGGGGGCGGGCGCGTCATCTAACCGAAGACACCTTTTGAGGGTGTCTTTTGTTTGCTTTTTTCGGTTCACTGGCGACGCCCGCAGATCCTGTCCCGTTTTGCCCAGAGAGAAAGGAGGGGAGGGGGGGGGAACTAAAAAGGTGACAACCCCCCCCTCCCCTGGTCGTCGATCTCGTACCTACCTCTTCTGGGAGGTTGAATCCGGGGATTTTATTCTTTTGTTTTGTTTTTCATCTTCTTTCCTTCGGTGACATGTAGATTTGTTGTTGGTGATGGGGCTTGTGTTTGTTCGTATGGGAAGCCCTTTGACGGAACGGGAGCGGCCGGTTTTCCGTCCAAAAGGATCCATGATGGGAAAGTGTGCAAGGGGGAGGGGGGGGAGTGTGAGTGTGAGTGTGAGTGTGCTTGTGCGTGCATGGCAAAGTTGGAGAAATGGGATTGCTGCGAGGATGCAAGTTTGGTACCGGAAATCACGAACAATATAAAGATGGATATCTTTCCTTGCTTTTTCCCGCTTCTTTTTTGTCTTTGCTAATAATAACAGAAAAGGCGCTCTCTCCCTCAGATCATGGAATGACGACGGACAGATGCCGAAAGCCAAAAGAAAAAAAATTTGTCCCTGTTTCCCTCTCTCCCATCATCCGCAGCTCGCTCCTCGACAGCTGATAGACTAGATAACCGTAGCCTTGTCGTCGATAGCCTCGAAGCCCGGGCAGGCAGGCTCTCGCTCACACATCCTTGTCCTGTAATAGCCCGGGTTTGCTGCCGTGGTCTGTGAGTCGAGCCGGCCTTTTTTTTTTTTTTTTGGCCCTTTCAGCTCTGGTTCAGCCCGGATATTCGTATACGTATCGAGGCGTCGCCGGTGTACACGGGGGATAGAGAGAGAGAGAGAGAGAGAGAGAGAGAGAGAGTCCAGTTTCGTTGATGATGCGGTGTTTTCAACACGAGTACAACATAAAAGGAAAAGAAAGACCCCTTGCATTGTCAAAAGACCCGTAATGAAGTGTCCCTGCCATAAGATTATGCAGGGAAGGGAAGGGGAAGGAAAAAAAACCCTACATCCTCCTCCTCCTCGATATCATCATATCATATCATACTGGTTTTTTTTTTTTTTTCCTCTTGGACCAAAGAGGCCAAAAACACTCAATGTCTCAAACATACGGAGACGGACCTTCCAATTCACCCCTTGGCCTCTTTTTCCTTACCGCCTTTTCGATGCTGAATGGAAGCCTCGTTGCCTCTGTATGTCAATCTACTTCACGCAGAGGCCTGCTTAGTGCTCATTCCTCTCTGTGTCTCTGTCTCTGTCTGTGTCTCTCTGTGGGTGTGTCTCTCTCTCCCTCTCCCGCTCGCTCTCTCCCCACACTTCCCTCACACGCTCTCCCTCCCCAAAACGGCTCTCCCCCCGTCAAATTCCCTCCCCATCCTCCTCCTCTCCCTCACTCGTATTCCCTTTTGAAGCCGTCCCCCCCTGCTTCCGCCTGGCTCGAGCGTCCCTTGCTCTAATGAATTGGGAATTCTTGCCTTGGCCGTGCCTCTCAGCTGCAGAAGCGGCTCCGCGTCTCCAACTTTTTTTTTTTTTTTTTTCTTTTTTTTTTTTTTTTCTTGGCAGTTTCTTTCTCCCTTGGAGGTCGATGATGTTACATGGGGGATATGGAGCCTGTGATCCATTCACGATCCTTCTTGCAGGTACTGTACGATGATTGTAGAGGGGAAGGGACAATGCCAATGCCTTGTTCTATACCGGCCATTGTCTGTGGTGGTGGTGGTGGTGAGGCAGTGAGGCAGAAAACGTAAGTACCTTAGGTAGAGAGAACTCCCTCACCACCAAAACCGGTGACGTAGCTCACGCTTTTCAACAACCGGCGACGCTTCAACTTCCCAGAAGAGAATAGACTTGACGAGGGGAAAAGAGGAAGCCAAAAAAAAAAAAAAAAAAAACCCTTTTACCACAGGCCTAAATAGCCCACTAAAAAACCGTTGTCTTGCGTCCCATCCCGCTCTTCGCCTCTTCCCTTTTGAACAATTGGGAAGGCAAAGCCAAGCCATGCCAAACCGAGCCCAAAAGCCCACACAAACCCGACGACGACGACCAAAGTTGACAGCAAAAGACGGGCTGGTGAGTTTTTTTTTTTAATCGACAACGGTTCGAGTCCGTCTCGGCCTAGGTCGGCTCTGGAGGAACCGGGAAAAACCACTCGTCTCGAACTTCATCAATCCATCCGTCTTCTCAAATTTGTGTGTGTGTCCCACCCCTTTCGTCCACGCCGGGCCCCTCTCAACAACACCCAACGACACACAACATCCCGGCCGGCTCTCCGGGGCGGGAAAAGGAAAGGGGAGAAAAGGTACATGCGAGGTACATACATTGGTGCATGCCGATGGCCGGGGGATGGGGGGCTGCGCTGCTGCACTGACGCTTTCTTTCTTCCTTGGACTCTTCAACCTTGTGCAAAACGAAGTCGTGAGTGAGGAAGGGAAGACGACGGAGAGCGAGGACAAGGGGACACACAAAACAACACCGACAGGAAAAAGAGGATCCCCTCCAAGAACATTACTCGTACGCTACATGGGATGAGATGATGTGTCTGTTTTTTTTTTTTTTCCCTCCGCCTTCCTTCCTCTTCCCTTGGTACGCCTTCACTTTTTGTGGTTGGCTCAACACACATGAATGACCCTGGTTTATCGCCAGCCACGCCCCCGCCCACGCCCCCTTCAAAGCCCGACTCGCTTGCATCAGACCACCGTCCAAGAGAGACGTCGAAAAAGCTTGGTTGCAAGGCCCGGCGCCCTGTTCCTTCCTCCTTGTCCCGAGGCTGGCTGGCTCGCCCTGGTTGGCGCTGTACTGTAGCACTCACTCACTCACTCCTCCCCCCCCCCCCCCGGGGAGTCGGGGACGGGTGACGGGTGACGGGTGAAAAAGAAAGGAAACAGAAAATCATAAAGTAGAAACCATCATAGTTGCCGAATCTGATCTGATCTGCTCATCCATCCCGTCTCTTAAACCTCACTATCGAGACCAACAAGAACTCTTTTTGATCCTCTTATAACCAACAAGAATATTCTCCCTCTCTCTCTCTCCTTCAAACACACGCACACACAAACATACCCAACTCTGGCTTCTGCCTCTCGCTCTCTCTCTCTCTCTCTCACTCACTCTCTCTCTACGTACGTATCTCCTCCTCTCCGTCTCTTCCATCCCCCTCCCTCATCCTCCCTAGCTTCTTCCTCATCCTCTTCCCTACATAAGGGCATCTATCTGCTCTACACTCTCCCCCAGTGGTGTCATCTGGCGTCATATCCCCTCTCCCCCCGACCTTCCCTGCCCCGGCCACGCCCTGCCCTGCCCTGCGCCTGTCTTGTCCCGTCCTGGACTGTTCCTCGACATCTCCCGGTCCCCATTCGTCCTCTCCTCACCCAGGTGGCCCGCTTCTGTCCCCCCCCTCCCCCCCCGAGGCCGTACCAACCGTGCCAACCAGGCTTGCTCGGAAGAGCTGAAAGACATGGCTCAACGGTAGGATTGTCTCCCCAACCCTTGGCAGAGAGGGCCCTGAACCCCGAGAGACTCAGAATGACGGTGCGTGTATGAGATAACGCCGTCGACTCCGTACCGCATCTTCCCCTCCTGTCACTTTCACACCCCTGTCACACTGCTGCTGCTTCTATGTACCTACACACTACCTACAGTGCAGCCCCTCCCCTCCATTCACCCTTCGCTGTTTTCTACTCGATTCACTCCACCACCGCCCGCCGCCGCCGTCCGGGAACCGGGCCTCTCTCGTCTCTCGGGCAAAGCAAACCAGAGCAAATGGTCCAAACTTCAAGATTCTGACTCCTCGAAAATTTCCACCATGATATCGCGTGAGAAGCCAGCCTACGCACCTTCACTCTATGCGCGGTCCCGCGCTTGACATGTGAGCCCGTAAGGCAGGCCGGGCCAAAGCATCCAATAGCTTGCCCGTACACGTCTACGAGGCCCTCCGGCATGCCGATCAGTCCTCAATGGAGTCGGATACCCAAGGCTTTTTTGCCCACCCTCGCCTACATAACCCAGGCAGTGACGGGGACAGGTTTCCCAAAAGACCCCTTTGGGTCTTGGGCGCCTTTTGGGTCTCGTCTTTTGGCGGTAAGGGCGGGGTTCTTACGGCCCCAAGTCCATGATCCATCCTTTCGGTCCTCCTTGCAAGATGCAATTGGACAGAGCCGTCCTTGTACCGACGAGGCGTCAGCTCGAACCCACCCGTGTGGCTTTTCCCCGTTATCCAACTGCTGCTGGCGATTATTATCGTCTTGTGTAGCAACCGTAACGGCCGCGGCCACCAGCACTGTCCGATTCCCTATTGGAACGTGCTACTTCACGTGGGGAGCGAGTCCAGAGCACAGGTGCGTCGATCTCGCTTGTCCCTTCCAGCGGTGTCTCAGTGCCAGTCCCAGTTCAGTCCAAGTCCCAGTCCTAGTCTTTGATCCCCCCCTCAGCCCTAGTCTCTTTTGTTGGGAAGGGCAACGAGCAATACCCAGGGGCCATTCGATACTCGGGGCTGAGGGCAAGCGAAGGCCACGATCAAGGTACCTTGTACTACTGCTGCCACCAAGTGCCAAGGGGGGAAGGGCTCAAGCCACTCTGCTTCAGCCTCTTGGGTCCCTGCCTTGCCAATTGGGCATTACCCCCATGACCGGACACTCGACTTCGACCTCGGCAACACAACAACAACAACAAAAGGGACGACGACAGAAGCAAGAAGGACCAAAGAAAAGTAGAGAGACAGGAGAGAAGGGACAAGAATCGAACCAGAACCCGCACAGAGGCAACCCGTCCGAGGTCTAGGCAGACAATAGCGTCGGGTCAGAGTAGCCAACGACACCAACTTGGAAGAGGAAAGAGAAGGAAGGCCCGGAAGGGGGAGACGACGAGACGGAAGGGAAAGGAAGAGACGGAAAGGAAACGAACGAGTGAGTACAAACCACAATGTGCCGACACCAGGCCAAAGTCACCCTACCCAGCAACAAGCTTGACATTAACCACGACGTCCCGATCGACAGGTCATCCAGCATCACCGTGGTTCCGACGTGCAGGGGAAGAGAGACGGCTCCCGGAGGGACGGTTGACCCATTCGCGCATCTGGGTGGGAAGACATCCGATTGTGTCGGTTGACCTTGTCTCGTGGTGCCGAGAAATCTCTTCAGTGGGGTGATCTGGAGTCGCGGAGCACGAGACGCACGGCAGAGCCCACCCCCTGAACGGCAATCAAGTCTGAAAAGCAACGCCAGCCTCTGCTAGATCGGTGCGGCTCTGAGCGGGTGGCGTTGGAATTGTCTAGCAGGCTCCGGTGACGTCCAATCGACGGCGGACCGCCGTATAAGCGGCCGGCAGCCCTGATCCGGGAGGTCGCCGGCGTGGGACCAAGGCCGAGCCAGTTCCAGTCAACGACGTGCGAACGACGACGACGACGGGATCTCGAACGCTCCCAAACACCAAAGCTGACATTGAGACGTCAGCTCAGAAAGCCACCGGCTGCCTCGTTCCCGAGGCCATCACTCCCAGAGGGGAAACGCCTCTCCGCCAAGGGACGCAGGGCAGGAAGTCTCGCGATCTGCGGGTAACCAACTGTGTCCAGCCTCCGAGTCCGTGTCTCGCCTGACGAGAGGATCGCTCGGTGTCTTCAGAAGGGGGAATACAAGAACAAAGCAAGGCCCTCCTCGTCCTCCCTTCGACGGTCGAGGGAAAGGTCAAGGTTAGGAACAACGGCAACGACAAACCAAGAGGCCGACGTCGAACACGAATCAACAGGCACACGTACACGAAACGAGACGAGACTTCGAAAAGCCACCGCGATCTAGAGCCCAGACGACGGGACCTGGAATCTCCTCCCCGACCCTCCACGACCCACGAATCGAGCCAGCACCATCGTCAGACTACCATTGAACGCTCCCCCCACTCAGCACAATGGCCGGTGAGCACGGTGGTGATGCGTTATTCTATGACTTTCTCATAGACGAACCCGAGGTACGTAGACCGCCGGTGTCCGACAGGTCCCTTTTCGTTGCATGGAACATGGAGAGACGGGGCGCCGCGAAAAGCTTGTCAGGAGGTAACGGGCGGTACTGTGTAACGTCCAACACATGGCAGTCGACCCAGTGGTTGGCGGTTCCGACGTCGCGACTGGTGGGCGGGCAACTGAGACATGGCGTTCTGGCATGGGATCATCAGCCCAGTGGCTGAAATCTCGAATTGCCGGGAATTGGCGTTTGTGACATGTTGCCTCGCCATGATGGGGACGGCACAAGACGAAGCCGACGAGCATGGCTGCAAGTCAAAGCGTGCCTTAGTCTTGTTCCTGTGCCGTCTGAAGTCTGGACCATCGATTCCCAAGCGGGGGCGAGGCGTGTGTGAGTTGTGTGAGTGCGAGGGTGAGGGTGAGGGTGAGACAAGGCTGTAAGGTGAGAGCGGAGAGCGGTCGTGACGACGTTGCGGTTCGCGGGGGGTTGTGAGTGGCGAGGATCGAAGACGACGAGAAAATCCAATCTGGATGGTTAGGCGAGAAGAGGAAGGACCATGGTTGAATGGACGTGGAAGGAGGGGACTCGGGAGACGAGTTGAAAGAGGAAAGAAGAGGCAAAGAAAGAGACGGAAGGAGCGTTGGTGGGTGGCGTTGTGGGTTGTGGGTTGAGTGTGAGAAAGTCGGGAGAGTGAGATGAGAGCCACAAACACACGCAAACCGAGGAAGAGAGAAGGGGGGGGGGGGGGGGGGANNGGGGGGGGGGGGGGGGGGGGGAGACGCGGAGACGAGCAGCCCCTCGCAAAGCCCTGAGACAGTTCACACACAATCGGAGAGAGAGCGAAAAGAGAGAAACCGGTCCTGACGTTGCGAAAAGCAGATACCCACGCCCACGCCCCGGACGACGACGACGAGCGCAGCCACGGCAGCGCAACAAACGAACGCTCGTACGGTTCACGCAAACGCGATAAACGCACCACATTCGTCGCCCCATTTCGAAGTCGATTTTGCTACCAATATCGCCACCGACCGGCCCCATCTCGCCCATTTGCAACAGCCCATTTCTGGCCCGAATCGAACCAGCCCTCAGCCACAGCGGCACCTCCCGAGCTCGCCAGGTCCGCGCCACCACGCTCACCACGGCCTCCTCCCCGCGACCCCTTCAGCTTCCTCTCGTGTGGCTCCCGCTGCCCCGCTCCCGCCGCTCGACCATCTCGAAATGGAAATGCACCAGCAGCATCTAGACCAGTCACGTGCCCGGTCACGCTACCTCCATCATCCGGGCGTCCTCGACTTACACGCCGCCCATCATGCGCATGCCCAGAGTCCGGCGCCTCTGGCCGCCGCGACCTTTGCACTTTCCGCTCCGCCAGTTTCGGCTGCGCCAGACGTGGCCATGCCCATGGATTGGGGTGTATATGGCTCTGCTCATCCCGCCACGCCCATACACCCGTCCCCCTTCGAGTTCGACCTCCATGGGGGCGCCATGATGCCCGCCATGTCTCCCCACGGGCATTATTCCCCCACCATGTCCGATCCTTCCCTCACCTACGGCGGCGGTGTCGTCTCTCCTTCGAGCATGCATTCGGCCCAGGGCCGTTATGGATTTAGCAGTTCCTGGGAGGACCATATGAGCCACGAGGCCAGCACCCCGACTGTGACGACTCCAGCTGGGCAATTCTCGACCAATCCTTGGACCGATCCCGAAGAAATGCAACAAGAGGTCGATCGCGCTCAGAATTCCCGGCCGAAGAAGACGACCCGTCCGAGAAGAACCAAACGAGATGCCCGCCGAAACTCGAACAGCGATTCTCGAACTGGGCCGTCTCCCGACGCCGCGAGCCCCAGCTCAAGCCAAACGAGCCGTGCCAGTGTTGGCTCAAAGGCGGCTTCCATGGCGTCGTCATCCGTAGCGACTTCCTCCATTGCCTCCTCGTCGACGACATCGAGCCGCCCCAGCAAGCTCCGAAGCGCATCCCGAACCTCCAAGAACATCCACAACAAGCCCAACGACACCCCAGAGGACCGCCGGACCCGCGCCTCACACAACCTCGTCGAGAAGCAGTACCGAAACCGCCTCAATTCCCAATTCGAATCCCTCCTCAACGCGCTCCCCGAGCAGCTCCGGTCGGGCGACGACGGCGGCGACTCGGACGGCGCGGCCGACTGGGGAGACCGGAGGGTGAGCAAGGGCGAGGTCCTCGAGATGGCGCGCAAGCACATCAAGTCCCTGGAGCGGGAACGCGACATGCTCGAACGCGAGAACAACGAGCTGCAAGGGAGCATTGCTCAATACAAGCGCGGAGACGACGATCGATCCGGGGACGCAACTCCCCTCGATTTCAACACCAATACCGACGACGATAAGGAGAGCGACCGAGGTTGAATGTCCACCTTTACGAAACAAGAAACAAGGTCCAAAACAAACCAAAAGAAGAAAAAAAAAGACGAAAATCACAAGACGAACAACCAAAAAAACAACGGTCGCTGGGACTCATGGTTATGTCAAACACTCCCCTCAACCAAACGAGAACACGCACACGCTTTTTCCATGTTTGCTTTATTTAGTCGCGAGTTCGAAGTCCATTTCCATGTTATTTTCTTCTCCCCTTTCTTTCATTCTTTTACCATTACAGACAGGGGGTCTATGTTTCCCATCATCATCCAAAGGCTCCAAACAAAAGGAACAGACTTCAGAATCTTGGGAGGGCATATTTATGTTTTTTTTTGGGTTTTTTTTTTTTCAATCCGTCTATTTTCTATGTTGACGACTTAATGGGGTTTCTATTTCCACACAAGACTGGGTCGCGGGAAATGTTGCTCTGTGTCTGCGGTGGGAGGGAGGAAGGAAACCAGGCAAGAGTCCAACATGGACGGGCATGGATGGGAGGGGGGGAAATCTGGGGTCGGCTGGGTGGGAGGGTCGGAATTCTGCTTCAAAAACTTGCTTCTCTTGTTGTTTTATTTCCTTCTTTTCTGTCAATTATTCTCATTTTCATTTTCCGTTTTTCCTTTTCCTTGTCCGTCCCTGTTACGTCACATCTGCTCATGATTTCTATTTACGGTCTTTCGTGGCCTTCTTTTCCCAAGGCCACATGAGAGTGGCAGATGGAGAACCTATATAGAACTGTCGTTTGTGTTTACTCGTCTCGGTCTTCTTCTCCTTCTCCCCCCTTTTCTATTATTGCTGTGTGTCGGTCGGTTGGTGGCATCGACAGTTTGAATATGTTACGGACAGCTTGAGACGAGACAAAGACCAAAAGGCCCAAAAGGCACATCATAGATAGGCATGCAAGCTTCGGGATCAAATTCAACGTTCAATACAATCGTTTTCAGATGTGCCCAAGCCATTGTCGTCTCTCTCTCCCCCGTCCATGATGACTTACATCCCCCCAACCACTCACGTGAGTCATACGGCTTAGTCATAATGACTTCTCAACTTCAGTCCAAACGCCATAATAACGTTGCCTTCACCAATCAGACAAAAGCGGCACAATTACTTGGTAAATGTATCTTCCTTGACCATTTTGTATAATTTTTTGCAAGCTCCAGCACTCTTTTATCTTGAGGCTACATGCTACATAGTCGCCCGTCAGGTGGCGTTTAGTACAGATAGCTTTGCTGCTGGTGTCTAGAAATTCGTAAATCCATCATCACTCGTCATATAGATCCAATCCATCCCAACAATCCCGTGTTCAACTCAGCACCCGCTCTGGGTCTGGTTGTCGGCAATTCCTCCTTGCCCCCCGCCCTTCGTGGGCAATGTGTAACAAAATAAGGAAATCAGTCTCCCCATGAACGACTGTTTTATCTTTTGAATCCCTCCAATGGAAAAAGAAAATGCCCTCGCTGCTCTGTGCAGGACCCGAAATGCGCCTCTAATAAGTAAACACGAGTGTAGAGAAACGAAAACGTTCCGGTCAGACAATGACAAAAAGGGAAAGAAAAAAAAAAAAAAAGGAAACAAGGAAAAACAGACTGGCGGTGAAACGCCCCTTCTAAGAAAAAGCAAATCAAGATGGAGGTTGAAGAATGCGCGCACGTCTCCATCCGTCAGCAAACCCCTCCCCAGGGAGGACGTGGGTGGATGTTGGTGTGCCATGTTGTACTGTACAGTCCAGGGTCTCTTGAGCCCGGTTGAGTCGTTCGCATCCCATGATACATATTGTACAGTGCACCCAACATAGTCAGGGGTTCCCTAGTTCTCTGGTGCATAAGAGACGCAGCAGCTAGGGTGTTGCACGAGTGCGGCACAGAGTGCGGCTGAAAAAGAAAAAAAAAACACGCAACACGCATTATGGCATGATGTCGCCGAGAAAGCATCTGCATGTCCCTAGATCCGGTCGCCAGTCGTCTTGACATAGGCCCGAGGGAAGAGAGCGTACTGGCCGACGGGGGGCGCTTGGCTGAGGCTGGTGGTTCTGGCCCGAGGACGCCGAGGCTTCATCAGGTCCGGGGATTTCAAGGCCGGCACCTCATCCCGGACGATTGATTCGCTGGCATGGCTCTTGTGGAAGGACCGCATTCCGACCGGTGCCGACGGGAATGGCGCAAGATCGGGAACCACATCCTTGTCCTTGGATGCCGGCGGAGTCGTCTCTTCTCGATCGCTATCATCCTGCGGGTCGACGAGGTGGGTACTGGGCACTCTGTCGCCAGCATCCGACCAGGAGCCTGCCATCTTGTTGAGAGATGTGCTGCTGGTGAGTCGCGTCAACGTGGTCCACGTCGAGTTGGCCGAGACATGGCGCTCTCCGGTCGAGTCGGAGATGTTCGTCGAGACCGTCGTCGAGTTGGTAGCCGTGGTCGAGACACTGGCCCGCTGCTGCTGCATCAACGAGACATGGTTCGTGACGCCGAGGCTGTCCTCGTAAAAGGCACTGGGCTTGAAGAACTTGTTGCGGAACTCGTCTTCGATGGGTCCCTCCTGCCTCTCGGCCTCGGTGAGCAACATTTGGTGGTGGTAGTCGCCTGGAATCAAGAGAGAAGGGGAGAGGGTGAAGCCGTGCGACTCCTTGAAGCTCGAGGCACGAGAATCGCAGCGGGCGTGGGTGGGCGCCAGGTTGGATGGCCTGTTCAGCTTCTCTCCGCGAGGGAGCGAAAAGTTGTTCTTGGCCGACGTTGCTGAGACGGGTGTGGTGGCCTCGTGGCCAACGAGAGGGGACGCTTGACTAGCAGGGCTTAGAGCCGGCACATCGAATCGGGATGCGGAGAGCATACCAGGTGACGAGTGAGTAGTGCTAGCCGTCGGGGCCTCGCTCAACTCATCGTCCACCACGGCCACCTGGACAGGAGGGCCAACCTTGTCCCGACTGACGTCCATCGAAGGGCGGTCCCACTCGTATTCGAAATTGGCATCGGCCTCGTGCTCGTAGCAGTAGTCGATATCGTCTTCCCAGTTCTCCCTGATAGGCGATACCTGAGTCTTGCTTCCATCGAATTGTCCACTCCGACTCGCCCGCCTGGCCGCGACCGTCTCCAGAGGCCCAAGAGTGTCTGAGGCCCCACTCATCCGGTACGACTGAGACAGGGTCCGAAGAGCTGGAACAGATTGGCTCGCCCGTAGGGAAGATGAGTTGCTGGCGAGGCTCACTCTCGACCGGTGGGTATATGTGAAATGTTCCTCTTCTTCTGGCACATCGGGCAGGGGCGATTCGTACGCCGAGGTACCAGGCGTAGCCAAAGGCCAAGCAACATCATCAGGCGTGGTCAATGCGTGAGAGAATCGAGTCTCGTCCATGACTGGGAAGTCGGGATCCGAGAGGTTTTCCTGAGATGATGCCAGAGAATCACTGGGGGATTCTTCGGGACTGAAAGGGCGAGGTCGGCAGAATCCTCCGCTCGTCTGCGGTCGCTCAAACTCAGCCGTTGGGCTTCCGTTCCGTCGGAAAGACTGGCGGCTCGAAACCCGGGGTGGCGGAACTGGAGGAAGGGTGGGAGACGCAAGCTGCTCAATGGGTGATCTCGGGGGCCGGACAGGCCGGGGTGGAGTTGTCCGGAGCTGCTCCTGTGAGCGGGCATGCTTGACCAAGCGGCGAGCTGCGGACATGGATGCACTCTGGCGGGGTCCGGACTGCGGCTGGGGAATCGCAACATCCTCGCCACTGAGCTGTTCGGGTGAGAAGTTTGGGAAGTGGAGGTCCTGGGCCTCGGGTCCTCGGATTGCGCCGGGGGCGCTGATTGGGCCTGCAACGCGAAGCGTCGACAGCTCCTCCATCAGTTCGCGGCGATTGCCACGCTGAAGGGTGGCAACTTGGTCCCGAGGTGTATGGGTTACATGCTGGAAGTTGAATGGGCCGGAGATTTGAAGCTTCTTCTGCAGGCCCGTCTCATCGCGAGACGTCTTCCTCCGTGCGAAGATGGTAGGTATGAAGGAGTCTTTGAGGTTCGACAACGATGTCTCGCTGGGAAGGTCTGTGGAGTAGAGGGAGCTCCCCGACGAACTGTGTGCGCTGCTCTCGCGTTTGGCTCTTCCAGACTTGCTCGACTTGGCACGGCGGTGGAAGATGTTCTTTCCCAAAACTTGGACGCTATCGGGTCGATCTCTAGAAGGGCTGCCACTTGTTGCAGAGCGGTTTGAGGAGCGACGGGAGAGTCCCGTGTTGTCCATTGGCTGGTCCCAGCCAGCTCTTTCCGAGACGAGCAGCGAGGACGCACTCGAAGATGCAGCACGGTGGCCGTAGGTTCTATTAAGCTGAGTCGCTCGTCTCATTTGGTTGTTCAATTGGCGAATCCTTTCTGGTGAAGGTGGTCCATCAACGGCAGGCTCCAGGAGGTCTGCGAGGTTGCGAGGAGACTGCTGAGAGACGCCGGCATCGCCGGTAATGTTTCTGTTATTCATATCGTCCGAGGCGTCGCTGGCTGTGGAAGCTAATGTTGGTTTAGAAACGTCATTCGGGTTGACGTTGCGTTCGGGGCGGCCAGTTCGGTACTCTGAGAAGTAAGGCATAGTCGAAGCCCACATGGCGATTTTTTTTCGACGTTACCTCCAGGAGGTGGAGGGCACTGGCGAGGTGTGCCCTCTCAAGTTTGTCGACTGAATTGATCCAGGGCTAATGGCGTAGCACAGAGGCGTATACTGAGTCACAAAAAGGCAATGAGAGGTGCTGGGCCTGGTGAACAAAATAAGGCCTTTGGGGAGGTGGAAGTGGTGGTAGACCGAGATCGATCCTGTTTGCAGGAGGGTGGGGGAGGGACCAGGACAACCAAGGTGACGGAGCTATGTATTATAAGAGATTGATGCAATCTTGGGGCAGAGAGACTGGTAACCTCCCAAGATTAGACAAGACTGGAGCTGCAGCTGGAAAGGGCTAGGATGAGAAACCAGGGGTGACCCTCCGACGAAACGTCGTGGTTGGGCTGGCTCTGGCTCGACGGACGCAACCCCCGGGAATCTGGGGGCTTGTCGGCTTGTGGCAGGGGCCGGTCAAACAGGAATGGATCGATCAGACGGCCGACGGGGCACTGTACGGCTGCCGCAGTCTCATGCCATGTTGGAGCTCCTGTAAGGCGAGTTGAGGTTGGAAGTGGTGCGACTTGCACCCCTCAACCCAAAGACGGAACTGGGTGTGGTTTTGAGAGCCGATCTGGCAGCGCGAGCCTGGAGGGGTGGAAGTGGACGCTGCGGACATGTACCAGCAGCAAACACGTCAGAGAAGCCAAGGTCTCGATCGAGAGTGGGAAAGAGCAAAAAAGAAAGGAAAAATCTTCAAGGTCGAAGAAGCAATAACAAAGGGGCCGACGTCGACAGCTGGGTCGCCCAATATGCGTCGATCAACCACTAAGACTGGCGTGCTGTCAAACAGCGGGACGAAGAGGAAGGGGAGGGAAGGCCAGAGCATCGAGAGGATGGATACATATTAGCAGACTTCCATATAGGGCCAGGATCGGGCGGGCAGGAGAGTTCGAGGACAACAAATCGCGATGGCATCAAAGTCCAAGCTCTCTCTCCTGTGTGCGGCAGACTAAGGCGGGCAAGGCAGGGCACCGCAAGTACGTACCCGCCAAAACGACAGGCGTCCGGGAGGATCAGCGTGTGGGTTTTTGTTTCGAAGCTCGCTCATCCAGCTTAGGTCGGGTGCGGGTAGGATGCACCAAGTGCCGCCCAGGAGAGGAGGTACGAAGTAGCCTCGACATATTCGTACATGCTTGTCGTTCCTGGTCGGCGTCCCTGGTAGGAACCGGCTCCCTGAGCAATGCAGGAACGAAGTTGTAGCACGCTCCACAGAGGGTCGAAGAGGTCCGGCCCACCGAGCGGAGAACAACAGCAGCTGGATGCGTACCCGCGTACGAAGGGTATTCCGTCGACCAACTGACGTCGTCGACCGTGGGTGCATGCGCGTCGCGTACCGTCAGGGTCCCCCGTACCGAGCACAGTACGAATGGGGACAGGGCAGCCGACTTCGTACAGTTTCTGCATCGGCGTCGCGAGCACAGGACACCAGCTCCGCAAAGCCCGGCCGACCAGGGAAGGCGAGTGAGATGAGAAGACCCTGCGAAGCAGCCTCTGGCAAAGGCGCACCGTTGCAGATTCTGATGCCGCTTCCATTGGGCAATGCCGGGGCAGAAGCATTGAGACAAGGCCCTCTTCAGGGCCAACGGGAAAAGGCCTTGGTACAACTTAGCAGGCGGAGCGGGAGGACGGTCGGTGAATACAAACATGGATGCTCCCGGTCGGTCACACCCCACCACCGCATGCCCACCCGCAGTCTCGGAGCCCTTTTCACCCTCACTTCCCTTTCAAGGCGAGCTGCTTGATTTCCGGCGGTTTGCTTGCTATGTGTTCCGCCGCGTGTGCTGACTGGTTTGTTCTTGCTCCGCCGTCCGTTGTTGGTCCGAAAGGGGCGCGAGTAGGCAGCAACCGGCGAGTGGTGTAGTCGGTGGTTTGGCAAGCCATCAGTGACTGCGTGCTCCCTCTTTCGGAGGGCTGCTCTCCGTACGGAGTACGGATACTGTGCTAGAGCTCTCTCGCGGTTTGACCAAACTAGCAAACGCAGCCAGCCCGGCTGGCGCGCTAAATGACCCCCAAAATAGGCGGGCCATGTCGCCTGGCAAGTGTTTGTGGTGCGGTTTAGCCCTGGGCTGGGCCAGTTGAGACAAACTGAGACTTGCAAGTTGGGCGAAGCATGGGGCCACATCGCAGATTGCCTCATGGTGTCTGAGAAAGAAGGGTCGAAGGGATGGAACAACAGCATGTAGCCACAGTAGCTGCGTGGGCACGTCACCCAAGTAATAACGCCTCAACTGTCGGCTCAACGGTAGCGTCGATTTGAAAAGCGTGGCGGTTTTGGATCGATATCCAGCTGATGGAAACTAAAACGCATCCATCTCCCATCAGGCCAGACGGCAGCATTATCGTCAACAAATGACCCTTTCGTCTCGACCTGGTGCATCAAGAGCAGGGCAGGTGATGCACAAGCTGCGTCGAGGCCAACACGCTGTACCAGGAGCCCGAGTCCCAGGAGAAGGGGCCGTCGGGTCCGATAAAGGCAAAGCGTCAACGCAGACGCACTTTGTGCAGCAATCCCACCCGTCGGTTCTCTGTGCACATGGGTCAACCAGACGAATTGTGTATCCAGACTTAGAAAGTTAATCTTCAAGACCTGCCTCGATGTAGCAAGTTGCGAATTAATCACCCATTCAACACCGTGGGAAAGCAAACCTCCGTCCCCGCCAGGGGCATCTGGAAGGGGAAGCGGGTGGTGGGAGGAGAAGCCCGAGAGGAGGGACGGAACAGGGGCCAAGACCCCTACCAAAACCCACGAAGGAAACAAGCCAGAAGACAGGAGAAACCGACTCCTGGAGCTAGTCTTGGCCCCTTGGGTCAGAGAGCAGCTGGGCAGCGCCCTTGTGCGGCGGCCCAGCGCACAGACGGCGCGGTCTCCGGTCTGTCTTCTTGGGTCGGCGTAGGCTGGGACGCAGCCACATATAACGAACATGACGAGACTTCTGCCGTGGCATGCGCATCTTGAGACCCGCAACGCCCGAACCCGTGGCTTGTAATTCCAGGCACGACTCATGGCGGCCGATATCTCCAATCACTCCTATTGAAATCGTTGGATGGCCGTGATATTAGTGACGCGGTGGAAGTTGGGTCTACCCAGGAGAGGCAAAAGGCCGAGGGATCTCGAGACAGACGCAATGCTCGAGGATGGACTTCCCTGCCACTGTGTTGCCGGAGGGCGAGCTGCACCAGTCCGCAAAAGCGAAGGGTCAGCAAGCAAGACATGGACCAGGACAAGGGCCAAGGCAGCGGTCAGGGGGTGAAGCACCGACTCTCCGAGTGCGCGATGGGGTTGAAATGTGGGTGAAGGTGCGAAATACCCTGGATGGGACTTGGGACTTGCTGCGCAGTTCGCACCGTGCTGCGAGCCTGTAACACTCGACGGTCCAGCCGAAAAAGAAGGAGGGTATCCAGACTCCTGGCGGGAAGCACACCGAAGACATGACCACGGAGGAAGGGCAAAGTCTGAGCCCCTGTGGGACTTGACTTTGACTGTTCCATTTGCAGCTAGCAAGGCGTAGATGCGGCGGGACTGCCAGTCGACACTGTCCAAGAGAGAGGGGCGCCAGAAGCTATCGAAGCTTCCATTACGAAGGGGTTGAGTTTTGGCCGGATTCTCAGCTTGCTGCGCTGGAGCGTGAAAACAAATGGGATGTTGGGTTGAGCAAGTACCGAACCCGAGGACGTTGAAGTTTTACTTTTGGATACCTGCTTAAGTACGTACCGACAGTAATTATCAGGAAGGAACCTCCATGAACCCGAGGCTGAGTGCCAAACACCTGCCGCTTTTTGCTTTTTGCTCATGGCGTGCAACGCGCCTTCTGTTTTGTAACTCTTGCAGCCACTTACCCTGGGCTCGCTTATAGAATAGGAAGGAAGAAGTCAAACTTCATCCTTCCTTTGTTGAATACCGGACGAGGTCTGTGATGGAAGTTACTATCTCTCTGCCTAAACTCACCGGGGAAAATCTCACGGTCCCAGCCCCTCTTCTTGCAGTCTGCATAAGCCTCATATTGGAGGTAGGAAGGTACTTCGTGCGAGTCTTCCATGATTCGGTATTTCGAGACTTCGAGTGGATGAGCGGGGAGCCACAAAAGGGCAAAACGCTCTTGCACCCGTCAGCAGCAAAGGCCCCAAAGGTGGGAAGGACCACATCGGCCATTGACCATCAGCGGCGAGTCTTCGTAATACGGGAGGGAAAGAGGAGAAGAAGGAGGGGCGGGAAGGATCCAATCCAGGAACAGATGACGAAGGTGGCAGAGTAAACGGCCAAGAACCAGCCATCCATCCCATCATCGACGGGCCAAAAAAAATTGCCGTCATGCAGAGCATGCCCGTAATCAAGGTCGGTGATGAATTCCCTCACACGGCACTTGGCATGCGTTCTCGTTATTACCGCCGCGGCATGGATTGGCTTGTGAGACTCGGGGCCTTTCTCCTGTCAAATGCATGATGCATCTTGAATGATTGGAGGTCGAACCGAGCTCGACGCAGGGATGTCATACCAGACTGCATTGTCCCTCAGGCCTCAAACTCGTTGATGCAGCCACAAAGCCATCAGCCCCAAAGTCAGCTCTCGTAATTCGCCATCAGCACCAATGGGTGTGGCCGCTTGCCGATGGCTTCATGCAGGGAAACATCTTGGGTCACCACCTAGGATGATTGCTGTCGGCATTGTTTCGCTCGTTGATTAATCGAGGGATTCCTTGCCTTGCGAGGTGAGGCGTTGATAGGTCCTCCGTCCCGTGTATGTAAGTCGCAGGTCGGTGAGGTCAGGTCAAAGACTCGCCGCCGGGACGTGCGTCAATAAGTTGGGATACGAGATCTGGATAGGACAAAAGTATTCGTACGGTATTCGCAACGGGAGCCTTTGTGAAAGGAAGAATCCTGCGCGGGCACTTTACCCCCTACCTGCTGTACTTACATGTACCTTGCCAGCTTTCATGGAACTTGGCTGGGACGGAGAGTGTCTGTGAGAACGGAAGGAGCCGCGATCCTCGCCCTCTCACCCCGCTCCGCCCAGCGCTTTTCCGCCCACCTCTTCGCCATCCTGCATCCTCCCCGTCGTCATCCACGACTTGCCATTGCTCTCCCGGGATCAATAACCTTCTCGTCCCCAGTACGAGAGCACAGGGCAAGCCGTCAGGAGAGCTCAGAAAGTCCCGGAGGGAACCCACCTCCAACGCCCTCGACAGTCCTCGCCTCCGCAAATCCCTTCCTCTCGTCGTTATCCGGACCCAACGCGCATTGGAGAGTTGCAACCGTGAGGCACAGCAGCACCAAAGCACCGGAGAGGCTTCGCAAGCGACTCCGTCCCCATCATGCCGGTGGCCATCCCGCCCTAGTCGCGCCAATGACCACCTGTACCCTCGAATGCACGTCTGAACGCTCTTCAAGCCGGGTTCGGTTCCAAGCCGAAACTCCCGTTTCTCCTCTGCCCACCCTGGCTTTTGGCGCTGGGCGCGGCCAAGTTTGCGGCAAATCCCTTGAGGATGCATCAAAGCACCCAGCACCGGCCCTCACCTCCCAGGCTCCCCCGCAGAATACATGCAATCCGTATCTTTTCCAAGCCTCCGGACCCTCAGCCCGCTTCAACGGTCACCGTCCCTCCGAACAAGTGACTCCATGCCCAGGCACAATGTGGGTGCAGGCGCAGGTACGGATACATGCGATCCGGATCCAGCTCAACCAGTTACGTACCCTCAATATGCAAGTGACCGCATTTTTTCGACCCCATCCTCTCGTCATTGACAAATCGCGAGGCCATGTACGAGGGACCGAGTCCAGAGGACAGCGTCGTGATTTATGCAGCCCCCGGGAGAGTCAGAAGTCGGTGTGATAGCCCTAGGTCGAGATGCGTTTGAAGCTTCGGACCTAGCAGCGATCCCCCTCCTTGGGCGCATGCGCGGGAAGACTCGACATTGTCCCCCTTTGGCCAGTGCAACTTTGACAGAGAATTTACCCAAACCGGATGACACTTATGGGAAGTGGAGGGACGTGGAGGCACGGTGGAGGATTGTGGGAGAGCTTACGATGGCAGCAGATGGCAAGTCGGCATACCCCAGCACTCCATCCGTCTGTCTCGCGTCTCGCGTCAATATTACGGCGATTCTTTCGGCCTGTCCTTGTTGACATCCATTGTCGACAATGCTATCCTTGCAGTCGCAGCCCTGTCCATCAGCCATCCAGCCTTCCAAAAACTCTGGACCCCTTCAAGTTCATGCTCATGGCGTTCAAAGAAACCCTGCTGGTTAGAAGCCTGGCCGCCCCGGCGCCGGGGAACTAGAGGGTTTTCCGTAGAGGCCCGGTCCTGGTAGGAACCATCCGTCTGGTGCCAGACTTTAGGGTAAGGTAGCGAGGCTTGACGTTACAGCCGACAGCAGCTGAGAGCGAGTTTGGCCCGTCGCTGCGACGTTGGACCCTGACATGTATCATCCTCCTCGTGCCTCGACCAAGCGCCGGTGGTTCGCAACTCAACTGTCGCGAACGTGTGATTATTTGTCCCAGAGTTCCTTCCACGAGGCTGGGACTTGCAGAAGCAAAACCGGGCTTGTTCTTAGCTTCGGTACCCTGCTGTCGGGACGGCGGGCCATTTCGTCTTGTAACGGCGGCGGCGGCTGTGCTCACGATTTCACAGTTTACCGCCCATGGCTAGGAACCCAACCTTCGAAACGCACGATGACACGTTGGTCGATATATTGTTGGAGCCCAGAGAACGAGGCTGTTTTGTTGACGATCCCCTCGTAGCCCAGCGCCTACATGCAAGTGCCTAGCTCCGGAAGAAACTTCGGCACGCCCACAAAGTTCAACAAGGCCAAAAACGTCAAACATGGTGTCTGGCCCCATTTCCCATCCAGATGGCGTCGCAACGAAGCCCGCCGTACACTGGTCGCCTAATGCGGCTGCGATCACCCTCGACCCCTGTTCTCAAGGCTGGCCAGCGACCCGGCGTGCGAGCTCTCGACAAAAGCACCCGCGAGCAGGCTGGCAAGCGTACGAGCCGGCTGGCGTCGAGCCGTTGACAGGCACCAACAGGGCGGGCAGCTAAACGAACGGCTGGCACAACCACACGATTGGAGCCGTGTTTACCCAAACGAGCATCTTGCAGCTTCGTTGCCTTCCGCTTTCAATCACCACCATTATTCTTTCTTCCTTGTTGGGTTACAAGCAAGAGATAACGCGTGGCTGACACCGAAGGATGCCAGGTACGTAACATGGAAAGCAGATTAGCCAGATGCCCGGCTTGCGTCTCCTCGAGAAGGTGATCGACATGACGATATCCACAGCCTCATTTTAGGATGAACTCTCTGTCCGCTTGGCATTGATATCGACGCAACTTTTTGAGTTGGGGCCCAAGATTAGCCAGAGGTAGGGAGTTTGCATGCCCAACGACGACGAAATAGCAAGAGGTGATGTGTGATATTCCCCCAGCACTTCTAAGCGTGCTGTTCCGTTCGATTGTCCTACTGTTCCTTCTTAAATACCCATTCCCTAGCTTTCTATGGATTCCGTGAGGAAAACCCAAGTTTCGCAGGTCACCGTCAAAAACAGACCAAACCAATACCAAAAAGGGCCAAAGGCAATCAAACATCCCCCAGTGCGGGTACGGAGAATATGGTGATACCCAGATGACGGGAGTTGTTGTCCTTTGGCTTCATTCTCAAGCTTCTCCCGACGTTCCCCTGTCCATATTCGCGCTGTCCTCCTCCTTTCTAACCAGATCTACCCAAAACGCCGACGCTTGAAAGCCTTGACTGACTGTGAAATGACTCGGGGCGCCGGCCAGAATAAAAAGAGGAAGTGACTAAAAATGATATACGTGTGTGATGCCTACACTAGTAAGGAAACCCAAAACCAAACAACAAAAGACGGATGCCCTCCCAAAGAAGTGAAACAATGAAGTTGGAGGAGGGCGGTGGGTTACGGGGTAAGACAGGTAAGGTGCCCAGGCATGCTTTTGTTTATCAGCTTGCAAAAGGTCTTGAAACAATCGCGCCCTCGTCGGAGCGGGGATCGGCGGTACTGGGCCGACTGGCGTTTATAAGATATCGGCCGACGTGCCCTCCTCGACGTCGCTCGCCGGGTGGCGATCGTCCTTGCGACGCTTGCTGCGATGCACGCGAAAGAAGTCGCCCAAGGTGTCGCTGACGCTGCGCGAGCGGCGCCGGACCTCCTGGCCCTCGTCCTCGTCGCCGGCGGGACCGTCGGCGTCGCCAAAGGCGCTGGCCAGCACGTCCTCGGGGATCGGCACGTAGCCTGGCGCGGTCTCGGAGGACGAGTCGTCGAAGAAGAGCCCGGCGCGAATCTGGGAGCGGATTCGGCGCAGCGACGACTTGTTGAGCCGCGGGTCGTCTGTGGCGCGCAGGAAGGCGTCCTTCACGACGGCCGTGACGGTGGACGAGAGAGGCGATGGGGAAATGAAGGTGCGAGATCGGTGATGCGTGACGCCCGATTTGGTCGGACTCAGGCCAGGACGCGAAGGCAAGGCGCCATCCGGAGCGATCAAGCCATCTCTCACCAGGGGCGCCGTTGGGTTCGATGCCGCCGGAGCCATCGTAGATCCTCCAGCTGTTCCCATACCGGGCGTCACGAGGACGGCATCGGCAGAATATGTCCTGATGCCCTGGCCTGGCGGTGTCGACGGCACCCCCACGTCCCATGGGTTGTTGTGGACCGGGGCGTCGAGGCCAGGGGAGCTATGCGAACCATTCGACCCCAGAAGCATCATTGCTGGGACTTCGTGAAGTGGCGTGACCACTCGGGCAGATTCCGTTTCGCTCGTCTGCGACAGGCGACTCGAACGGCGAGACCGTGATTGCCCTTTTGTGGCTTCTAGGTCCGGCGCATTCTGGCCCGGCGGCATGGCACCGACATCTTGGTGAGCCAGGCCAATTGTTTCCTCGACGCCCTCAGCATCGGAGAGCACGTCGTCATCGTCGTGGCTGGGTTCTCTGCCGCTTGTGATGAGGAAGACGCCGAAAAATGTGAGCAGGCAACCCCCGACGAACTTGGCAGCCTGCTCGGGCGTGGTACGCTCGAAGTCACGGTACAAGACTGCGCTACCGAGAATGACGCACAGCGTAAAGGTGACGAATTGGATGGGGATGACTTGGGTCGAGTCGAAGCGCTGCAGGGCCTTGTTCACGTAACGGACCTGCATGATGGCTGTAAAGAGGAGGATGAAGATGAGGACGTAGGTGACGGGAGTGGCAAACGCTCTCCATAGCGTCGAGGACAGCATCGAGGAGACGCCCTTTGTTGCCAGGGCAGTGTATCCGCCTGCGACCGTGGTTAGCATCGAGCATGTTCCGTCTTCGTTCGTGCTGAAGCTCTCACTCAAGCAGCGCGCATAACATACCAAATAGGCCGACGAGCCCCAGATCGATTAGAATCGTACGCCTTCCGTATCTAGGGCTTAGCCACATAAGGGCAACAATGAGGAAGATGGTGACGCCCAGGTATATCTCGAAGGCCATGGTGGTAATGGCGTCCAAGACATCATGGGGGTTCAGCTTCGTCTCCTCCTGGTTCGCGCTCAGAACCACCGTCACGACACCACCGACGGCGATGACGACGCCCCAGAAATCTCTTTGTCGGAATCTCTCATGGAACATGGCGGGAGCAATGATACAGTTGGATATCAAGGCCACGACGCCCAGGGGAGAAACGATGGAGGCGGGGGCGAAACCATAGGCAAGGAAATTCCCCATCTCGCCGAGTGTTATAAGAACCTGACCGAGCCACCAATAGGGAGACTTGAGATAGGAAGAGGAGGTGTTGTCTTCGTCTTGGTCGTCGAGGGTGGAATCGTTGGAATCGCCCGAGTGAAAGGAACTTCGCAAAGGGTCGGACTCGTGAGCGTCAGAATCGATGGCAGAGGCGCCTGCATCGTTGTGGTAGCCATTGCCGTTGAGCGTACCATAGGATCCGATCTGATGGCCATCCTGGGCGCGCTTGACGGCGTCCTTCGCCCTCCGTCGTATCCGCCGACGTTCTTTATGGAGCTTGATATGCGCGTATCGTTGGACGTTGAGGGCAAGGGCGATGAGGATATTTCCGACGATGGCGGTCACGATGCCAATCAGCGACGACCATCTTTGGAGGTTATCGCCAGGATCGCTGCCGTTGTCGTCGTTGGGGGGGTCGTTGGAGAGAGAAGTCGGCCATGGGTCGGAAGCGAGCGAGCGCCCTGGCAGCTCGACAATGGCTCGCGGCATCGTCGGGCGCCGGCTCGTTGAGCAGGGGGAAAGAAGTCGGAGGAGCGCGGAGAAGGATGGAGGAGTCGGAGTAATTGAGTTTGACGAGGAATTCGATTAAACGTCGGCGTAGGAGTAAGATGGATGACGGAGGAGTGGCACCCGTAGGAGTCTCATGGGGGCAACGAGTGGCCTCTGGTGTAGCTTCGGGCGTGCAACATGACCAGAGGACCGAGACCTACAGCAGCATAAGACGATGATGGGTTCGGCGACGGCGACGAGGCGGAGGAGGAAAGAGGAGAGAGGAAAGAGGAAAAACGATGACGGCGATGTCTCACGTTGATGGAGTGAGGTGGTGACGGGGAGGGGGAATAATTTTAGGGTTCGAGTATCAATGGTGGTGCCCCAGGCATGCATGTGCATGACCTCAGCGTTACAGCACACAGCAGAGCGCAGCGATTCGCAGACGGGTGCTTCTGGGAAACTGATTTCCCGCGGTTCGCAGAGAGGGAGCGAGCTCTCCCATCCATCATGGCACTCCCGGACATTCGGGGCCTTCGGGGTACCCTGCTTGGGCCCTGTGGCCTGCGTTTGCGCTGGCATTTTTAGCGGGCCGCGACAACGCCCCCGTTGCCCCAATGCTGTCATTTCGCATGTCGCATTCCCAGATCCGACCGCTCGCAGGCCAATGGCGTCGCGAGCTTTTGGGAGGTGCTCGTCAGCCCAGCCACAGCGCTCCGCCAAAGTTCCGGGATTACCGCGAAAGCCACCCTGCAGCCCTCGAGGAAGCCACAAGGAAGCCACACGCAAGCCACACGATCCCCGAGCGACCCACGAGCCTTTCCCTCTTGGGGCTTCCATCTTGTTCCTCAACTTTCGCCATTTGATGTCATGTGAATCGTCCTGATACATGCTTTCCGACTGCAACCTTTCTTTTGCCGTAGCTGACTCCTCTCTGTACTCGTAAATTTCCCACTTCGAATATGACTCGTGGCGACGATAATCCCTTTCCTGCTTCACCATCTGGTCCATTCGGGAACTCCCACAATTGCAGCTCTTCTTCACCTTCAGCTTCCGACTCGAACAGCTCTCGCTTCGGATTCGGACTCGACTCTTCCTTCTCCACCTCTGGCTCCATATCAGCCTCAACCTCGACCACCTCAATCAACCAGCCGGACTCAAGTTCCCCCAGTCTTTCCCAGACCCAAAGCGTCAGGAACAGCAAAATGTTCTCCCCCATTGACGTTGAATTGTGGTGGCCTGATCGGTCGCTCGCCTCTCTCGCGCTCTCGTCCCAATACTCCCCTCTGAACCTTCGTCATCTCTCCCAGCCGGTCCCTCGTGATGTTCCATCCGACATGGACGCCTCCATCTTCACGTTTGAAGATGCATTCGAGGACCTCCTCGCCGCATCTCAAGGCCAACCACTGCCAGCCATTGCTACCCGCTACGAGCAGCGCAAGCTATTGCGCTCCATGTTCCCCGGCGGCGAGCCCGCCTTCTTTTGGCTGCGCCGGTTGAAGTCACAGGGCCACCTCGAAATGCCCGACCGCAGCCAGTTTATACGACAAGCGGAATCCAACTGGGACCAGTTTCACCACGAACTGGACCGCAGAGCCTCGAATGTCTGGCGTGCCGTGACTGGTGAGGACGACAGAAACTCTCGTGATGTCTACGAAGATGCAGACAACTTTCCCGAAAGTTTCCGACAGAGATCCGAGTCTCGTCAGCGACGTCGGGACCCCGACCACTTTGACGACTTCTTTTCGTCCATTCGCTCCTCTTTTTCCGAGTCTCAGTCGTCGTGGGACAATTTCGTAAAGTCGTTTCACGATAGTCCCTCGGACAGGCTCCAACCAGAGAAGCAGGACAAGAACCAAGAAGTCGTCAAGGACGAATACGTCGACCGCTTTGGCTATTTGCACAGCAAGGTCACCGTGAAGACGCTCGACGACGACGGCAATCAAATTGGAAGTCAAACTCACTATACCGTTCGACCTGCAGAGAAGCAGGAGGGCGAGCCTAAGCACGACGGTGATGACACGTCTGGCATCCGCGCTTCGGGCAAGGTTGAAACGAAGGCGGGATGGTTTTGGAAGTAAACGGGTCGCAATCACGAAATAGCCCAAAGGTGCCCAAAGATTGTTTCTCTCTCAACTCACTGACGAATGATTTGGTGGTTTGGATTGCCCATGTAGATTGGTGGGTGTAAGATAATTAAGCTGGGATGGGAAAGTTTGTGCATTATGGACAGGTTGATCCACGAGAGCGTCTGGCATGGAAACGGAAACCGGTTGAGCCCTAGTAGTAATTTGGCCTTTTTCATGCGCTATGATACCAAATTGAACTTTCATTTATCGTTAATGAATTCCTCTGGTATTTTATGCTTGTATGGTAATTAGGTCGTCTCTGCTGGAACGCGCCTATAAGGTGGTGGAGGAATTCTGATGTCAGCGACCAAAAAATAATTAATTTCCCCTCCACCAACAACGCGTCCCTCCATCACTCACTTTCCGAACTTAACCCTCGAAAAAATCCAACAAGGCATCATTCATATTCAGCTCTGCATCCTCACCCGCAAGGCCATGTCCTTGCCAATGTTCCAACCCTGCATCCTCGGCAACGGATGATTTCGGAATGGACGCCGAACCCAAACCCTCAGAAAGGGATCTGTCCCGATCCCTCGAACTATCGAGCGACAGCGACAGCGACAGCGACAGCGAGACGAGCAGCGGCCGCGCGAACAATTTCGATGGCCAAGCGACCACTGCGCCCAAGGTAGAATGGCTGGCTACGACGCGTCAGCGCCGGTCGACGGCCGGCAACCGCATGAAGTCGATGCTTGCCAACGAGGAACCCGACTCGGATCTTGAGCTGCTCTTCGCCGAAGACGAAAACGACCAAGGCTTCTCCGATGCCGGCGATGCCGGTTCCGACGTGCAAATGGACTCGACCGACGACGAAGACGAGACCAACAACGCCGATGACGACCTCGAGGGCGAGAAGGAGCTGGAGAAGCAGGCCAAGGAGCGCCGCGCCGCCCAGCGAAAACGCAAGGCTCAGGAAGCCATCCCAGCAAAGTTTCGGAAGAAGGTCCGGATCGATCCCGCAGCGCCCACAAGGCCTCCCGCTCCCGCCCCTCGACCAAAGAAGAAGTCGGAGCGCACCTCCTGGCTGCCATCTGCTGCCGACATGCCCACTCGCGCATCATCGCGCAAGACGACTCGCATTTCGAAGGAACAGCTCCACCAGCAGATGGTGGAGCGTGAAGCGAGGCGGTTGAAACAGCTTGCGCAGATGCAGAAGAAGGCTGAACGCCTCGAGGCGCTCAAGAAGCCGCCCAAGACGCAAGAAGAACGGCTGCGCGAGGCTGCCATTGTCGAAAAGCGCAATTCCAAGAGTCTCAACAGATGGGAGGAGGCGGAGAAGCAGCGCGAGGAAGAGAGGAGGGCCAAGCTGGCCGCTCTGAAACAGAGGACGCTGAAAGGGCCTGTGATTACCTTTTGGAGCGGCATTGGAGAGTGGATGGGGAAGAATATGGTGGTGGAGGAGGCGCCTAAGAAGAAACGAGAGAGAGGTGATAAAGCCAAGGGTAAGGCTAAGGACAAGGAAAAGAGCAAGAATGAGGCTCCCGGGACACGAGGCCAGGAGACGGCAAAGAGTGAAGGCAGTAAGGGAAGCGACCCAGACGGTGCCCCGGCGAATGCGAGCGGTGATTCCATCTCAAAGCCTACGTCCGAGACACCGCCGCAACCGCAGCAGTCGTCTTTGCAACCGCCAGTATTGCCAGCACCGCCTGCACCACCACCAGCTGCATCATCACCTACTCCAAAAGCAGCTCCAGAGAGGGGTTCTACAGTTCCCGTCAAGGTCGAGGAACTGCCTCAAGCAATGCGAATCCCTGCTTCAGCCCCGAGTCCCAATGGCCTCACAGCTCCTCCTCAACCTCAACCTCTGCCAACTACTACGGGTGGACTGGCTGCTCCCGTCGCCGCGCCAGCCCCAATCTCCCCTCCCAGCACTCAGCGCTCCTGTCTTACGCCCCCCCCGGGCCTATCGCGTCCACCAGAATCCAAGCCATCTGGCGTTCTCGCCCTGCCCATGCTCGCTCCTCCTCTTGGAATCACGGTCAACGGCGCTTCTGCTCCGATGCTGGGCTTGGGTTCCAACAGTCCCAAGTCGAACGTACTCGCTCTGCCCATGACGTCCCAAGGGGTGGTCCCTCCCACTCTTCCCAGCATTGCGCCACCAACGATGCCGAACCCTCCTCTGCCGCCTCTTGCCGCTCCTCTCCTCCCTCTCAAGCCTGCGCCTCAATCAGACTCAGCTCCCATCCCAGCCTGGAGTCCAGCTCCTACTACAAACGCGCAATTCAAGCTCATCACCGATGACCCCCCTGCACCCACGAGCTCCGAAGTACCGTCACAGCCGCCTGGGCCTCCTCGGCCCTCCACCGGCGCACGCAATTCGATCATATTCCAGAACTTTGACCAGAACGCTCTCAAGGATAGGAACATCCAGACCCAGATCATCTTTGGCCGCAAGATGACTAAACTTGCTAGTAAGTAGCTTCACCCTCGTCGAAGGACTAGATTTCTGACCTTGTCATCACAGAGCCCTCCCACCCGCCTCTCTGCGTCATTACGAACCACCCAGCTCGCTACCGAGACCCGAAAACCGGGCTTCACTACTACAACGCCCACGCCTATCGCGAGATCCAGCGGTTGTGCCGCAACGATTTCCACTTCAGCAAGGTCCTCAACGCCTGGGTCGGCAGCGGCGCCTTGGCGGCTCGTGGCGTGCCGGAGCGGTTCCTGAATCCCGATGGGAAGAGGTCGACCCCGGTGGTTGTCAAGCCCGAAACTGCGCCTGAACCGAAGCTGGAGGAAGGAAAGACGCCCGACGTGAAGATGACGGATGCGAGCGCCCACCCGGCAGCAAAGGCTCTGGAATCCAAGCCAGGCCCAGGAACTACTGCTCCCACGGCGAACCCTTCGGCAACCCTAAAGCCGGCGGTTCCTTCAGTCGCACCGACGGCGTTGACGAAACCAGCCGCCGCATCCTTGGCTCCTGGGCAGCCTACGGTAGCAACACCAACTCCAGCCCCTCGTCGGCGAAATGGCCCTATTCAAGCCCCAAGTTTTCCCCGATACAGTCCTATTCAAGGCCCGTGTCTTGTACCTCCTGGGCCCGTTACAGCCCCAACTCGTCCAGTCTCTACCGCCGCGCCTACACCCCCGACCCAGGTTTCAATGCCCCAAGTCTGCGCCCCCCCGGCTCAGCTCCCTCCTTCTGCAGTTACCGCCTCTGCAGTTCCTCCGTCGACATCTTCATCCGCTCCAGCAACACCTCGCATGCAGGCGCCGGCCCTCGTTGGAGCCCCTCCGGCCACAGCTCCGGCCAAAGCCCCCGCGCCGCTGGTCGCTGCTCTTCCACAGCTCCCTACTTTACCCCCTCCACCCGAACGCCCATCCGCCGCATCAGCTCCTCCGAGTGCTGCTGCTCACCAAGCTCCGGTTGCAGCCCCTCCCGCAGCTACGGCTCAATCAACGGCGGCGGCACCTCTTACAAAGACTCATGCTCACCCCGCTCAAACAACAAAAGCTCCTTCAACTGCTGCTGCTCCGTCAGCTCCGGCCGCAGCCCTTCCCAAAGCTGCTGCTGCTCTCCCAACCACACCAACGCCTTTGACAGGAACTCAAGCCCGCCTCACAGCAACAGCAGGAAATCCCATTTCCGCCCCTGCTCCGGCGCAACCCTCGCCTCAACCCCGCGCCCATCCAACTCCTGCCCAACCACCCGCGCAAACGCCGCCAGCCACCGCATCCATTCCGGTCCCAGCCCCGCGACAGCAAACTGCTCCTCCGCTACCGGCAGCACCAAATCTGCCGTCGACCGGTACGCCGGGTACACCGGCTACAGCTACGACGACCCAAGCCTAGATGGCTCGTACTTGGAGAGGCATACGGGAATCGTTTGCTTCAGGGCGTGGTTCTCGTGGTCCGTATGACTACCCATCCAGTAGATTAGATGATGAATCAGAATGAGAGGGGGTCACGCCTAGACCTCCCAGGTGTCTTGAGCCGGTCTAGTTATGGGACAGAATGGATGGTAGCACTTGAGGCTCAGTTTCATGTCATTTTATTGGTTAGGAAGGGATAAAATGTATGGATAGGGCTTTAGATTTCACGACTATAATTACAATAAGATCAGGCTACAATCGCTTCGGTACATGAAACTTCAGAACGTTTGTGTGCGTACATCATGTTTGCTTCATTCATTTCCACCCGAGTCAAATCTCAGGCTCATTTCCACTCAGCTAAGAACTCGTACTAGCGATCCCTTCATCAACCCAAGATTGCCTTGCAAGACATGATTGCCACGTTCCCTTTCCTCATCATCCGTCTCCCTTCATATTCGTCTATCAAACCTAGGTGCTACCAATTTCCGTACTTTTCCTTGTGCCTCCGATTTTCTCCCACCCCGTTCCATCCGATCCCGAAGATGCTCGCGCCATCTCGTGTTCTTTTATCCCATTCTTGTAATTCTAAATGCAAAAAAAAAAAAAAAAAAAAAACCTGCCAAGGCCCAGTCGCTCCTAGAGCTAAGGCAACGGCCATGTGTAAAAACCAATAAATCGCTAAAGATACAGTAAACGCCGTCTAAATGCCCAATTGTTTGTCGTAGGTGGGTGGGTAAGGATGTGAGCCCACGCCAGAGGAGCTGCTGATTATGTCGTCGTGTGTAAGAGAAGTCTTCGATGGGGTGGTATTATTTGGTCGTGCTGAGCCAAAGTGAAGAATGGCAGGTTTAGTCGCGCTTGTTGCCAATGACATCGACCATCCAGCCCAGTTCACTGACAAAGTCATCTAGACCAGTGTTGATGGGCGAGCCCAGGAAGTTGGAACTGCTGACAGAAAGGTCGGAATCGCCACGAGCGAGAACGGCGGGGGAGTTCATCTTGGCATAGCCAGCCTGATTCTCCATGATCTTGCCTCCTCGTTCCTCGTGCTCAGGCAGGCTGTAGCATTCATACGATTCAGTGTTGGTGGACACATCGGCCGCAGGCTGGCCCAAAAAGATATCGCTGTTGTTGCTCGATAACACCTCATCCTCGTCATCGGTCAAGTCGCAATAGGCATGAGCCTCATCATCGGGATACTGGGAGACGGGAGAGGTGAAGTAGCCCGATGAGGTGAAGGTCATGTGCGATGACGAAAACGTCTCGAGTTTCGGTCGGGAAGGAATGACAGCCGACGCGGGGGCTTCTTGGGTCTTGCGGACAGGAAGCGTCGATGCCTTGGTGGGCATGAGGGTGGCAGTGTCGGACTTGGCTGCGGCGCCAACGGACTCACAAGAGGCAATGCGCCTGATGGGAGGAGGGGACAGCCGAGTGGGATAGGCCTGGGTCTCAGAAACGGCCGAGGTGGCGAAGTTGTCGTCGTCATCGTTGTCGTTGTCGTTGTCGTGGTCCTCGATAGTCTCCTCGGGGATTACCAGGGTAGGCCTCATGCTGAGGTTGGAGCCAGGTCGTGATGGAACATCGTCAGACAAGAATCGGCGGAGAGACTCGGGCGAGATATCCCTAGTGCGAGTTCCCTCGGAGGGCGTCGTGCATCTGCCATCGTCCTCATCCGAGGCGAGAGTGGCACTGGGCTCGCGGACGGGTGAGCGGCCGCGTTCGCCATCACGACTCGTCAGCTTGCGACTGAAGAAACGTCTCCAGGCGGGCGCGGGGGAGAGCGATCGACTCGAAGACTTGTGGTTGAGCAAAGGAGACGAACCCAGGCGAAAGGGAGGGTTGTCGACGGGGGCAGAAGGAGCAGCTCGGGGAGTGATGAACTTGGAATCGGGGTTCATGGTTTTGAAGTCGGTAGGACGCATTGAACTGAGAGATACACTTCGATACCGGAGGGCCTGCTCAACGGGGACGATCAAGGTGTTGACGGCCTGGCCCGGCATATAAGGACAGGACGTTGTTGAAGGGAGCTCGGGGTTGTGAGTCTCAATGGAGCCATCGACCTCATACTGGCGGGTCTTTGTTAGAGGCATGATTAAGGATTATGATGTGTAAGTGTGAAGTCGTGGGCGAGTGTGAGTGGGTGAAGGAAGGTGGGAGTGGATGAGGTGGATGAGCATGCGTGTTTGTATGTGCGTGCAGCGTGTGTATGTACGTATGTACGTAAGTGTGTAATTCGTGTTCAAAGGAGTGTGGGTTGCTTGTTTGTCCAAGGAATGAATGAGTGGCTTCCAGGACGGCGATGGAGAGAGAGCAAAGGTGAGGGTATTCATACGACATAACTCACATAGTAGTAGTAGGTATGCCCCATTTTGAGACCACCGTGCCTCTTATACGGGGTGGCCGGTCCAGCTGCGTCGTCGCAAATAATGTCACGAAAGGTATGACATCCTCTCCACTGACCACGGCCACGCCGGACGTCTCGCTGCATGGGGTAAGATTGGGAGAAATTGTCCCACGACCCAATAAGCTGCACGGACTGAACCGAAGGGGGAGTTTGACTGGGGTTTGCTTGTCAGCGCTCAGTCCACGGCAACGGCATGGAGAATGGGACGAAAAAAGGAAATTGCTTGAAACAACAAGCCACTAAGCTTGGTCGCCCGTGGCCATTTTGCCCATTGACTCTTAGTTTTGCCCTGATTTTCGCGGGCAGTCCACAAGTGAGCCATGTGCACGCATTGAAACCATTCATGATAATGCCTCTTTGTCTTGCCCAGCCACCCGTCTGGGATGCACTGTCAACAGAGAGGGAGGGGCGAGAAAAAAAAAAGAAAACAAGACCCCCATCCGATCCGGCCCTCACTTGAGCTCAACTTTGCGCGTGCCAACGCAACCCAGTCCGCCCAGCGTTGCGACGGCTGCAACCTGTCGGTGCCATTGCCACGCATCAGGGGAGAAAGTTGGTTGAGCACAGCCATCGCCTCCAAACGGTAGAGCATGAAGCATAACGGGAGACGCCTGAGACCCTTGTCTCAACTGAACCGTAGAAAGGGGGCACTCGGGCGTACGAGGCAAGCAAGGGGGGTTTGGGGAGCTAAAGTGCAGTAAAAATGGAAGCATACCACGGCAGCTAAGACAGGGTTCCAACGGTTCCCCAGTCGCTTAAGGATGAAGCCCGTCGATATCGATCAAGGCAGAGGAATGCTCAGATAATCCGAGGCAGGGCGCAGAAACAAGCCCAGGCAAGGGAGAGAGCGTGAACAAATGAATGGAGCGGGAGTCAATGAGTGAATGGGTGAATGGATCCGTTCCGAGACCCAATCAACCAAGACAAAGGTGAAGCGACTTTCGTATAAGTCGCACCGTCGCCCAGGACGGAATTAGGTGTAAACGCGGGAGGTCGGCCAGCGAAAGAAGGGAGAGAGAAGTAGGAAGGGCTATTGGCTAAGATGCAGCAGCTTATGCAGGAGGAAAGGGAAAAAAGAAAAGATTGATGCAAGGTGAAATGAAGAAGAAAAGGGACAAAAGAAAGGTTGCATATGCCAAAGGGAAATACAAAATGAGTGTCCAGACTCACAAGTAGAATGTGACGAGAGTTGTAGAAGGATCCATTGTTGGTGATGAAGGCGACTGTCCATGTAAATATGTAGGAACCCGTTAAGATGCGCGTCCAGTATGCAGGGGCCGCGGCCCACGAGGGCGTCTAATCGTAGAGGCTTTGATGAGACGGACGCTTCGACCAGAGCAAGATGAAACACGAAATTTCGTCGCAAGTCGATTGTCGGAATAAACGCAGGTGTTTGCTGGCCAACGGCAGATGAAGTTAACCAGCAATTCGAGGATAATTGAGCAGCTGGCCAATCGCAAGTAAGAGAGGGCCAGCAATAAGCGCCGCGATGGACGGCGGGTTGAGCTTGGACGAATCGTCGTCAGAGGAAGATGTGGTGGGCTCGAGACTGGAGATGGAGAAGGGGGCGATTATGGAGCGCCGGCGTCGCGATGGGCGCTTAGAGGATGAAAAAGCAAGTCAAGGAGGCTATCCGGAGATTCCAGCTGAAGGGTTCGGTCTCCGCAAACAAAAATGAAGCGATCTCGCAATGGGATGGTACAGAGGCCAGCGGCTAGTGAAGCTGGACGTGGTGTTGCATGGCCAAAGTTCAAACAATGCAAGAGAGCGGCCCAGTCGCGGCGCGAGTGAGGTGGCCTAGCCCTGGCCGGTTCGTCCTGGATCTGTACGTGGACGCGGTTCGTATCCCGGGGAAGTGAGGCATAGACGTGGGAGGCGTGGGAGGCGTAGGCGGCGTAGCTTTTCGTCCTTGGTCCTTGTCTCGGTCTCGAGGGAGGAATTGGGATGTTTTGTCTCAAAAGTTTAAGAGATTTGAAGCGAAAGGGAGGCAGGCCGCAGTGCCCAAGTTCCCGGAGGTTCCAGCGAGAGACCCGGCCCAGCAGTCCAGGGGGTGCGTCGGAGGCTGGAAGTACGGATAGTGGAGGCGTGAGCGTGCGGCAGAGGAGCAACGGAATGCAGCTTGCAGTAGACGGAGAGCGACGATGCAGCAGAATGCGATGTACACAATAGATTCTTGGTCTCTCAGAGGGAATTGAAGAGAGGATTGGGTGAGCGAAGATTGGATTGGAAAATTAGAGAGATGAAGGTCCGTCTCAGGCGCACTTTCCGGCAGCCGGGGGAGGTCAGAGGGGGTCAGAGGGGTCAGCCACGGCAGGGGAAGGAGCGAGTCTGGTTTAGTCCCAAGTCAGGACATGACAAAGCGACAGCTGAGAAGTCGCGATCCGCCCACGAGGCACAAGCTGCACGAGGAAGGAGGCGTTCAACCTTGGTCTGCTTTGGGTTTGGGGCGCGAAGGCCCGAGAAGGACGCCGCATGCATCTACGGAGTCGCTAAGATGGCTTCACGATGTGTCTTTCCCCAGAGAAATTACGAAGTAGGGGCTCGAGGGGCCCTCTGCTAATCTAGCTGAGGCCGTGGTGAGGACGAATAGGCAGTCGAGCGGCGACGAAAGCGACATGAAGGGACGGCAAAAAAGTGTATTTGATGAAGCACTGTAACAGAGACGAAACCAAGACAGTTAATGCGGGACTGTCTTCAAGACAAGACGGGCAAATTCGAGACACTGGCTCCTCGAGCTGATGTTGATCATTTCGCTGCGCATTGCCATTGGACCAATTCATGCATGCATTGCATTAGCTGCAGCCTCCAGCCTCCAGCCCGCTGACTACCGACTGTGCTAGACCGCACACGGCCTAGTCTTCAGCTCTGGTTGGAGGCAATGGCGCAAGTTCCCTCCGTAGCTTCGATGCAATGATGGGGGGGGGGAAGGCCAGAGATTGGATCGTTTGCATGACCTGCAGATTTGGTGGCATGAATTGGCACGACGACTCCATGGCGCCGGCCTGGGCAAAGATGAGACAACTCTCGAGGGATCAGCGACGCGGCGACGTCGCGACCCCAACGACGAGAATAACAACGCATCGCAGCAGGGCAACGCAAGCGAGCCGCCCTCGATACTTCCCGTCCCCCTTCGTTTTCTCTCATTCGCCCCGGCCGAACCTTGGCACATCCCTTGTCTCAAACAATCGCTTGTTGTCGATGATGCATGCATAGCACATTAGCGATAACAGCTGGCTGCTTGCCTGACTGCTGGAACGTCTACGACGGACCAAGGTGGAAAAAATTGGAATAAAATCAAGAAAGCCGCACACGTCCATTTGGGGCAATCCCACCACTGCAGCGCCTCAGCTGATTGGCTGACCACTCGGGTGCTCCTTTGGCCATCTGATGACGGACTGAGGAACAAACGAAGGGACCAGCGGGTGCGCCGTGACGAAGGCGTTTGACCCAAGAGCCCAGCGTGAAGTCTTTGGCCTCTGACGGGAATCACCCGACGGCGTTCGCTTCCATTGCCCAGCCCCCATTACAACCCGACCGGCGATGATCGTTATGGGCGTCGTGAGACACCAATGCGGCCCATCATGTAGCCTTCCGGTGGGAGAGGACATGATGCGGTGGCTTACGTTGTCTCACTGGTGGTGATGATGATGATGGACCAGCCTCAATTTGCCCGATATGCGAGGGAGAGGGAGAAAAGCAAATATGGACGAGACTTCCAATTTGCTGTGCACATTCGTGGCGTCTGCAATTACACGCAGCTTCTTTTTCCATCTTTTCTCTTCTCTCTCTCTCTCCCTCGCTTGCTCACCTCACCTCACATCATCAGGCCATCCCTTCAACACCACCTCGCCCACCTGAAATCGTCTCACATGGAGGCCCCCCCCCCCCCCCCCCCCCCCCCCCCCCCCCCCCCCCCCCCCCCCNNGGGGGCCCCCCCCCCCCCCCCCCCCATGCTCGCATCGCCTCCCCTGCCACGCCCGGCGATTCTTGACATCGGAACAAACCCCCACAGCCAAAACGCCGGTCATCCATCCCTCTGGACCCTTTCAACCCATTGAAGTTCACGGACCACATGGGCCCATGAGGAGGAGCTCCGAAAGAAACCTTCCAGAAGCCATAGCGCTGCACGCTAACCAGGCTTCCTTTGTTGACACCGCAGCAGCAGACTCGAACAAACAAATTCGACTCTTTCAGCTCCTGCATCATCGCTCCATTGACGTGCGTGGGGTTTTGTTTTTTTCCTTTGATTGTTTATTTCCTTTGTTCTTTCCTTTGTTCTTTCCTTTTTCCTGCCAAGTAACAGATCTGCTCTCTACCATTGTTTTTCTTTCGCCTCGCCGCCTCTCTGCGCCCGTCGCTAGTTTCGAAAAACGGCGGGGGCCTCGAGGCAAGGAAAAAAAAAAAAGCATCGACACTACAAGCATGATGCCACATGTCTGAAACGGCCTCGTTTTTTCCTTCTTGCCTTGTTTTCTTCTAGCCTCGAACAGGCATGGGCGAGGGCAATCAAGCATCAAACTCGTCATGCGTTGCCCGACGGAAACCTGTGGCTCCATCGTGAAGGCGCTCACGGAGCCACGGGGCGACGTGAGCAGGGCGCAACGAGTGGACTTGTGAAGGGAGCGTGATTTGCTTCTTGGTGCTCTCCACCGGCTATTCCGAAGGGCATGCCCCGGCGAGAAGAAAAAGAAAAGAAAAAGAGGCAAAGAGGAAACTATTGATTCCGTTGGCGGCTTTTGTCTCTTGTTGTTTTTTTGCTTCTTTTTCTCTGTTGTCTGTGACGTGCCTCGATCTCAGATGCCCCCCCAGTATCGGGGGCGATGGATGGATCACGATGATATTAAATGACATGGAGGAAATTTGTCTGCTTTTTCCAGTTCTCTCGGACAGGGTGAGGACGATACGCGAGGTACCGGAAACTATCGTCCACGGGCTGGACCAGGGTTGGCGAGGTGTTGCTCGATGACGGCCTCATCGTCGTGTTAGGAGGTTGTTCGACGGCATTTGGTGCATGTTCAAGGACTTAGCAGATATAAACGAGTAATTGAATGAGAATAGATCCAGGCTGTCTAGCTAAACTCAATATCGGTATTTCTTGTTGTGTTTGTGTGAGTTACCATCAAGTGTCTTCAGCAGGTTCTCTCTCTCCATCTCACATTCCTCACGGAGAGTATAGGGTAACTTCAAGATCCATGCTGCTCTTTTCGGCATCATGCATGCATGTAAACGCCGACATGTGGTGACTGATAGGCCCGACCTTGGTCTCCGGTTTCTCTTCACCGCTCTTGACTTTGACTGGCCCAGGCATATCGTGGACGTCCTCCGAGAAGGCCGAAGACCGAGTGAGACCGAGATTGATAGAGCAATGGAGCAATGACGACACTTTGAAGAGGATGAGTATCGACAAACGCACCAGCTTCAACACTCATGCACGTAAACACATCAATCGGCTCCAGGTACACTCGGTTCATCCATCGAAGACGTCCAATGCCACGGCAAGTCACTGGTCGTCGTGATACCATTACCATGATCCCAGCAAGCCTCCCCCATCCTCCCGTGTCTGCCCGGCTATCTCATACCATCTCTACACGGCGCAAGGTCCAACAACCACGGACAACGCATAACCTGGTGAAACTACTCGTTCGATTGTTGCTCAGCCCATCTCACACAATCACATCATAGGATCCCGAAACCCCTCCCATCCCTCATTCATTATCAGACGCCCAAGTTGCTGCAACTCCAAGGTTGACCAGCCGAGGATTGATCGTCCAGTCCATCAAAGAACACGGCTGGACTCACACCATTGATCCCTCAATGACTGAGATTGAAAACCCGTCACCTCCTTACAATTACCAGACAACTACCAATTTAGTACATACATTATGAGCCTAAGCATTGGACGTGGTTCCCATCTCCTGCAGATGTCATGTGCTACCCGTTCAATCGTATAAAGCCGCTTCTGCTGTCCGAGTTCGGTACCCGAGTTCCATCCCTGCTGTTCCCTCCGAAGCCACGCGCATATAGAAGCAGAAAACATGGATGGATTGCTTTCCATCAACCGCCCCCTTGCACACCGCCAAATCGACTCGCGCCTAGCTCAGAACTCGACCCCCCCAAGAATACTGTACACGAATAATTATGAATGAAAACGAGTCCCGGGCGGACAATGGCATTGCCGCCCGATCCTCTCCTCGAAACGCCAGCCCCAGCCGTAGTCTCAACCCTGAATCCCGGGTGCCGATTTTCATCTTTGCGCCACGAGGGGTTGAACGGGGAAGAGAGGGAAGACAAGGAAGAAACAGAAGAAACGGGAGAAAGATTATTAAGGCACACAAAACCAATACCATTTCCTTGTGCTCTTGCCCGTGATTAAACCCGAAGTGTAAAAATGAAGATATTACCGCAAGCTTCAAGCCATTGATTTCTTGAAAATGGTGTTGTCGTTACCCCGCGATCCAAGAAGAATAAAAATAAAGGCGATCCTATAATATTGATGCAAGTGCACCCAAGGATCGCGCATCCAGGCGAGTTCCTAGATGCAAGAGATCTGTTGAAGCTGCTTTCGTTGATCCCGTGTTCGAATAATAAATGGAATAGTCGTTTCTTGTCGTGCCTCTACTCGTCCTTGTCGGAAGAAGGAGCAGGCTTCTCGCCCGCCTTTCGGTAGGCGCTGGGCTTGTTGGAGCGGGTGCCCTTGTATCGCGTATCGAGGAGGCTGTCCCAGAAGGTGAAGAATGGCTGGGCAAAGTTGGTCTTGATTCCCCAGTGCTGGTGGTGAATGTCGTGGTAGGCGGCGTTGTTGCTGGTGATGATCTGGAGGGGATCCCAGGGGAACGAGTAGCCGCAGTGGTCGTCGACCGTCTTCACCGTGGAGCACGACCAGAACCAGATGCCCTGGCGGAGGGTCATGAAGGTGCCCTTGAAGGCGATGCTGGCGCCAACCGTATCGAGGAGGAAGCCCTCAAAGGGGTGGTTGTAGAGGGCACCGTAGGCATAGGGGACGTAAAGACGGTGGTGTCGGGAGTGGAAGGTAGCTGGACAGCCATGTCAGCGCACAAGTTCAGGGGCAGCTTGGGGGCGCGCAAGGGGATTCGACTCACCATACAGCCACTTGTTGACGTGCATGAGGCGGTGCAGGAAGTACTGCCATGTGTCGAGGATGGCGGTAGCGACGAAGAACTGAAGACCAGGGATGATGAAGTGGTATACGGCCTTGGCGAGCGTCATTTCCCAGCCGGCAAAGGCGGGCTCTGCGGCGTCTGTGGCGAGGAAGGGGTAGTATCCTCCGGCGACGGCGCCGGCCAGCATTGGGTGGGTTTCGAGGAGGTTCTTGGAGATGGCCGTCGCATTGAGACCGAAGAGGCCGAGGACGGTGGGCAAGGCGCGCTGGGCAAGGCGGATGCGGGTGGCCCAAACGGCGATGTCGTAGTCGGTCTTGCCCGTCATCTCGGGAGGCTCGGTCAGGGCGAGGACGGCGCCGGTGGCGATCTGGATGATCTGCTGGATGATGACATCGCGGGCGACCTCGTAGCGGGTGGCGTGGTTGCGCTTGGTGATTTCGTCGGGGGTGTGCAGGCGGTACTGGGGGAAGAGGTCGTAGACGTCGATGGCGTGGAAGGTCAGGGAGAGGACCCAGTAGACGATGACGGGGACGACGAGGGACAGCCAGAAGTCGGAGATCCAGGTCAAGAGGTCGGCTTGAGGCTCGAGGGTGTACGCAGGAAGCGGCGGGAGCCCGGTCTCGAAGAGGGTTTGGTTTGCGGCCATGGCTGCGGCGTCGGCGTCGGCAAACGACGTGTTGCCCATGATAGTGTACGCGTGAGGCGCGCGAGGAGCGAAGATGGATGCAGGTCGAGTATACAAAAGAGGGAGAGGCGATGGGTGGCGGGACGGGTACTCAAAAAGGAGGGGGTTGAGGATTGGAGCTCTGGACAATGAAATAGTTGAAGTTTAAGGAGAGGAGAGGGAGTGCGTTGAGAGTTTGAACGGGCGGGCTTGATAATGGGATTTGGTTCCTGGGGAATGAATGGGAGATTTAGATTGACCTGGAGGATTCGGCCCTCTTTTTCTTACAGGGCATCAGCCTCTCGGAGCAAACCAAAAATTTAGTGGACAACCTCCCTCACCGAGTGCTCGGCACCTTCGGAGCTCTCGCACTCGCACGCTGGGGAGAAAAAACCTGCCGGGGGCGAATCCGGCTCAAGCATCAATTTCGGTTGTTTAGTACTAGGGAGCCACGGGCAGAACGGACGTCATGAAGGTCCCGAAGTCGCATCATGAACACAGGCCATCAGCCCACCAGAGGACGCATCTCAGGCACGAAAAGACGCTCGTGGGCTGCGGCTGGTTCTCTGTCCATGTCGCCATGGCCCGTTTTTCGTCTTGTCGCCAATTGTCGTGTCGTTGCTCGAATCCTGCCTCTGCGAAATCTCAGGACTAGCAAATGGCTTGGAGCTCCGTGTGTAAGCCATCACTCGGTTGCTGCTAACCCCTGACTTGGCCCCCTCCTCATGGCTTCATCGAGACGTCACCAACTGATCATGTTGACTTTGCGCCTCACGCCGTTGGCTGCCTCGAGGCATCTGCATCTCGTTTTGACGGGAAATGGGACACAGCTAGTAAGCCGTTTCCTTGATTCGAGTCCATGCGTGGTCAAGGGCGCCCGAGGACATCCGAGCTGAGAGACAACTTGGGGTGTTCGTTGCGTGTCAAGCCATTGGTCGAATCGATGAAATAGCCACCTCCTATCAGACAGAACAGCCACACTACACGCGTCTCAAGTAAAACATCAGCCCCAGAGTTGGGTCGTTCGGACTCGGGGGGATAGCCCATCTCCTTGTTCCGTCGCTCCGACGCGCTCGGAGCTTGGAGTCGTCACGGAGGTTCGCTAATCGACTCGGGCCTTTGTGGGGCCGATTCGCGATGGTGAAGAATCAAGTAAATTGAAGCAGCAAACTGACATGTCTTGGAGTTTGCCTGAGATGTGATGGCTATTATGAGAATTGTTAAACTTAGCGGTCAATTCTAATACTCGTACTTGATTAGTTAAGATTGTTTCTTATGAATATGGCCATTCAGAAAAGCAGAGGTGTGAGCATGGCTTGCAATGGCTAACTAAGTACTGATTGAACTGAATAGAAGTCTACAGGTAATGTATGTTGACATTCTGGTTGACTTCGTTGAGAAAGGAGACAGTTGCACTTCATCGTCGGGCTGTCGCCACCCACCATGTCAAGACATCCAAATGTTGAGGAGGGGTTCGCACGAGCCACCCGGATCTGATAACATTGATTTTAGGGCTGTCTTACAATGAGGGGGATGCGCAAACATCCGAGGGTATCACCAGCGAAATGATTTACACGCAGCTCTGGACGGCGAAATGTATGAGACATGTAGACACGAAGTGGGCCCGAGAAAACCTTTGCCTCATCACTTTGCTTCTTGGCTTCCGTTCAGATATCCCAGCTTGGTTGGGCACTTCTGTGCGGTTGCCCTGGTGGCATCTCGGGGAAGAAAACGAACCAATCACGTTTCCCCCACACCCCAGCCGCCCACCAAATGATCAGGAGAAATGATATTCCCAAAGAGCGGCCAGTCCATATAGGGACTAGCGCCAGAACTTCACCCCGCCACGCGAGTAACCCCTCCTCGCTTTCGTCGAGATTTTACCTTGGGCTCTTCTTCTTCTCAGCCGTCTCTTTCAACTATCTCGATCTCTACCCATTCCAAAGTCGCTCCTCGGTCTCGTACCCAAACGCCATCATGTTGATTTACAAGGTACGACACCACTCATCGCCTGCGCAATTCGACCTCGTTTCGGCTTTCCACCTCGACTCCATCTCACCATTTTTGCCCCTCCTTCCTGGCCTGATGGCTGACCCGTTTTCGTAGGATATCCTCTCCGGCGATGAGCTCATCAGCGACTCCTACGATATCAAGGAGGTCCACGGTGGTGCTGTCTTCGAGGTCGACTGCACCATGATCACCATCGGCGCCGTTGATGTCGGTTAGTACACCTGGTATCTCTGCGTCGCGTACCATGAACACTGGCGGGATGCACGATCGCGACTGTTATACTGACGAGACGCTTCGATAGACATTGGCGCCAACGCTTCCGCCGAGGAGGCCGATGAGGGTCTTGAGGATGTCGCCAAGAAGGAGAACGACATCATCTACTCCTTCAAGCTCCAGGAGCAACCCCCTCTGTCCAAGAAGGAGTACAAGGAGCACCTCGGAAGTACGTGAAACCGGAAACCACTCGAAATAAACACTCCACGCCGAGATCTGGCTGACCCCGATCGCAGACTACTTCAAGAAGGTCAAGGCCAAGCTCGACGAGAAGGGTGTCTCCGCCGAGGAGAAGACTGCCTTCGCCAAGGCGTGCAAGGAAGTCCTGGAGAAGGTTCGAGCGAACATTGGAGACTACGAGTTCCTCGTTGGTGAATCAATGGATAACTCCAACGGAATGTACGCGACTCCTTCATACTTTGATTTCGGCTGATACTGACACCTGGATAGGCTCATCCTCCTCAACTACCGTGAGGATGGTGTCACCCCATATGTGACCTACTTCAAGCACGGTCTTCAGGAGATGAAGGTTTAGAGTGGACGTGGTTTTGTTTTAGGGCATGGGCCCAGAATGATTTACGACTCATCAGAGAGATCATGAGCATAATGATCACCTTGGAATGCGAAAATCCCGTGATATCCTCGATGAATGAATAGAAAAGCCGGTGGATCGAATCGAGTCTGTTTTTCAACATCACAATGGTGAAGACGCCCTAATATTGCCACCGTGTTTCTTCTCCTGCGCAAAGTGATACATATAAAGAGGTCGCTTATTAAGTCGACGCAATGCCGCGGTTCCCATATCGGGGCAAAACCCTCTTAAAACTGAGGTCTTGTCGACATGGGAATTGGCGGCGGCAGATCCTCGTCAGCCGATGCTGGAGGCGGAGCTGTGCCTCCGAAAGCCCTCTTCTTTGGAGGAGGAGGCGGAGGCGGCTTCTTCTTTCCCGCCAGCCCGAGCCCGGAAGAGGACGGAACGGAGACCGCCTGGCTCTGGTCTTGACTGTTCTGACCTCCCCCATAGCCTGCCACCTTGTCTGACAATCGATACTTTTGGTCCAGACTGTGGGCTTTCTGGACGCCAGCAGCGACTTGCTCGCCATGCCGTTGTCGGAAATTATTGGCCGTCCCGGCGGCCGCCTTGGCATCGGCGAAGGACACGGACGAGGGGTCCTTGTGGAAGGCCGAGGCCGTCTTGAGGGCCGCCTGTTTCTGCGCCCACGTCGTGCCCTCGGCGGGAGGGGGTACGGCAGGGGCCGGCGACGAGGACGCGTGGAGCTTGGAGAAGCGGTTCGTGAGCTGGTTCATGTGCGACAGGGCCGGTGCCGCGCCGGGCCGAGGAGGCTGCGGCGGGGTGCCCGGCGAACTCGCGTTGGCAGGGCTGGATCGACCGATGCCTAGCCCGGGGACCGACACGCCCGCGGCGCCGAGGCGGCTGACGGCCCCTTGGTTGACGAGGCCGCTGCCCGAGGAGCCAGCCGAGCTCGCCGAGTTGGTCCGCGGCGGTAGCCGGGGCGGGAGGCTCGGCGGGCCGGGTTTCGTCCCCGCGACGGCAGTCTGATATGAGGGGGGAGGGAGCGGGGGCGGACCTCGCCCGTCTGCGGCGTCACGTCGTCCGGGCGGGGCGGGTAGGTGGTCGGTCGCGAGGTTGGTCGTGTTCACCCTGTAGGGCTGCGGCGGCGGCGGCGGAGCGTCGTCCTCGACGGCCTGCGGCTCGGGCTCCTGGAACTGGGCGTGGTACTCATCGCCCAGCTGCTTCTGGGCTTCGGGGGGCGTGACGGGGGCGGCGCGTGGGTCTTGGTACTTTGAGGGCGCGGTGATGACCTTTCGGGGCGTCGAGGTGGGTTTGGGCGCGGGGGCGAGGCCGGAGCCGGTGCGCTTCGGAGGGGGCGCAAAGGACGCGGGGTCGCGGAGGGAGGCGAGCGGGCGGGCTTGGTGGTTCTCGGCTTCGTCGCTGGGCTTGTTGCGGTGCAAGAGGCCGTTCTGGGGGGAAGAGACGTTTGCATTCTTTTAGCCGTCTGGCACGGTGCGAGGGCGCGCGTGCCGGGTGGGTTTTGGTTGGGCTTTGCTTACGACTTGGCCCTTGAGGGCGGCGCCGGGCTTTTCGGGACGCCATTCCTTGCCCTTCTTCATGAACTCCTTTGCCTTGCTGGTCATTCTGGCGGGCGGGCGGTGGGCGAGGGAGGGAGGGAGGGTGCTGATGGAGGCCTCAGTCAGGAGAGAGTGAGGGTTGACGGGAGAATGTGAGGTTTGGGGCGGGGGGGGGGGGATTCGTATGCTCGGTTGCTCACCTCGCTCACCTTAGGCGAGGTGGGGTTAATAACGGTGCCCCTACCTTTGGGCCGGAATCACTCCTTGACCTCGCGGAAGATTTACTCTGCTGCTCGTTGCCGTTGCAAATTGAGAAGATGTATCAAGACTTCTCTTTGTGTTTGTGAAGGACGGGCGTTTTTTATGACGACATGTCGTACCAATGGTGCGTACGGATGCAACGCTTGAACCAACATGACATGTCCTCCGCTGATCCGTTGGTTAATTACTGGACGCTGCCGCCAGCTTGACGCACCCGCTATTCCTGTCTCCGCTTTGGTGAATAGGTTCAAGGATGGAGCATGTCGAGAGGAAGGCTTCTGATCTTGGATTGAAGACCCCAGAAATGAACAACCGAAGAATATCCGTGCAATAGGCTTCGTACATGACCATGACGTGCCTTGTTGGCCATTCTTGGGCCATTCCACGCATGTCGACGGCCTTGATCATGTGGATACACTGGACCCTTTGGATCAAGTGACGGGGTTTTCGGGTCATTGGCACGCGAAATATCCGCAGTTTATCCAGTGCTTGAGACGAGAAAGGCGTAAATCATTTGTACGTATCCTTGATTATGGCTTTGGTAAGTTAAGAGTCTGACTGTCTGAACAAGAAACCAGTCTGTCTTAACTTATCTCTTATCTCTCCTTGAGATACCGGGTTAAGCATGCAAACAGCTAAACGATGGGGCGGGGCAGCCCCGATAAATAAAAGCATCAAGGCACTCAAACAAAACACAACTTCTGAGCACCGAGAGACAGGAGAAACTCCCGTCCTCTCCCAATTCCCCGGATTCTCCGACCCCGGATGTCCCGCGGGTCAACTTCGCCAAAACAGTCGCCTGATGGGCTTCGGAGTCATGAGAGGGCCCAGTCTTGTTACCCCTCAGTGGGCGCTTCGGCCTCAGCTCGCCCGAGGGTCGACGAGCATAAAACCGGCGAGACGCGGTGCTGTGTGACGAGACGGGCACCTAGATATTCATCAATCTCAGCTTAGGAGCGAAGCCAGTGAGACGAGCCGAAAATGACGACTCCGTCAGTGGTTGACGTTCGCTTCGAACATTATCGCCCTGGATATGCTCTCGGCGTCCATGAGACGAAGCCTCGCATCTCCTGGCGCTTCGACAATGCGCCCCAGAACTTTTATCAAGTTGAATACGAAATCGAGCTGAGCGAGGAGAGAGGCGCGGAATTCCACATCATATCTTCAACCCGCGTCTCGTCCGGAGCCTCACATCTCGTGCCATGGCCTTCGTCCGAACCTCTCAGCTCAAGAGGGCGATTTTTCGTTCGCGTCCGCGCCCGTGGGAACGACCAGCCCGACTTCCTCCCCTGGAGCGAGTCGTCTATCATTGAGATTGGACTGCTGAGCCGGCAGAACTGGTCAAGCCAGCTGATTTCGGCCCCCTGGTCGGAACTTGACACCGACAAGCCCCAACCTGAAGACCTGTTCCGCAAGGAATTCGCCGTCGAAAGCGATGTCCTCTCGGCAAGGCTCTATGTTACCGCCCAGGGACTCTATGAGGCCGAGATCAACGGAAAGCGGGTGGGCGATTACTTTCTCGCCCCCGGCTGGACGCAATACCACGGCCAGCTGCAGTACCAGACGTACGACGTCACCAGCCTCTTGTCCTCCCAGGCCAATTGCCTCGGCTTCAGAGTCGCAGAGGGATGGTACAGAGGCAGGATCAATTTCGAGGGCGGCCGCCGCAACAACTGGGGGACTCGCACCGCAGTCTTGGCCCAGCTGGAGATTCGCTATCGCGATGGTTCGAGCCGGACCGTCTCGACCGACGAGACTTGGATGGTGGCGCGGGGACCGATCCGCCTGGCTGAAATATACGACGGCGAAAAGTACGACGCGACGGCCGAGATCCATGGCTGGTCTAGTCCAGGCGTCGAGTTGGAGGCGTGGGAGAAGGCTGATGTCCTACCTCCTCTCGCCGAGAGCGTAGAGCTCGTTGCCGGCTTCAAGGAACCGGCAAGGCGCCTCGATGCCGTCAAACCCATTGAGAAGACCACAACCCCCTCTGGAAAGACGGTTCTCGACTTTGGCCAGAACTTGGTTGGGTATCTCCGCGTGAAGAATGTCAAGGGCTCTCGTGGCCATGTTCTGACTCTGTCACACGCCGAGGTGCTCGAAAATGGCGAGTTGGGAACTCGACCGCTGCGAAAGTGCAAGGCTCGCGATACGTACATCTTCAAGGGAGACGAGCAAGGAGAGACGTATGAGCCTCGCTTCACCTTCCACGGCTTCCGCTATGCCCAAATCGACAACTGGCCCTCGCAAGATGTCGACGTTGTGGATGCCGTTGAGGCCGTCGTTTGCAACACCGACATGGAAGAGACGGGAGCCTTTTCGTCGTCAAACGAAAAGATCAACCAGTTGTTCAGCAACACTAAATGGAGCATGAGGGGCAACTTCTTGTCCATCCCTACGGACTGTCCGCAGCGAGACGAACGCCTCGGCTGGACAGGAGACCTCGCCCTCTTCGCGCCAACCGCCACATTCATCTACGGCTGCTTCGGCGTGCTGAGAGACTGGCTCAAGGACGTCGCGTGGGACCAGAAACAGCAGAACGGCATCCCTCCCATGGTCTCTCCAAACACGCTCCAGGACGACTTCTTCTGGGGTCACGTTTGGCCCGGCGCCATCTGGCACGACGTCACCATCCTCGCTCCCTGGGCGCTGTGGGAGGAAACAGGCGATGCTGCCATTCTGGAGCAGCAGTACGAGTCGATGACGGCCTGGCTGGGCGTGATTCCCCGAAACGAGACTGGTTGCACGCATCTGTGGGACTTTACCAGCTTCCAGCTGGCGGTAAGTTATCTTCTATGGCCAAGATGTTCTTCTCTAACACGATACAGGACTGGCTTGACCCCAATGCGCCCCCCGACGAGCCGTTCAAGGCCGTGACCGATCCGCCTCTGGTGGCCAACGCTTTCCTCATCCAGTCTCTCGACCTGACTGCCCAAGTCGCCGAGGTCCTCGGTCGAGCAGACGACGCGGCCAAGTATCGAGCCGAGGCCGCAGAGGCACGGAAGGAGTTTGAGGAGGAATACGTCAGCAAGAACGGACGGGTGACTTCGGATTCGCAAACGGCCTACGCGCTGGCGATCTGCTTCGGGCTGCTCTCGGCGGAGCAGACGGAGCGCGCAGGGGACCGACTGGTGGACGTTGTGCGCAGCAACTCGTACAGGATCGGCACGGGCTTCGCGGGCACACCGTTTGTGTGCGAGGCGCTCGTCCGGACGGGCCACGTCGACACGGCGTACAAGATGCTGCTCAACGAAAAGTGCCCGTCGTGGCTGTACCCCATCTCCATGGGGGCGACGACGATGTGGGAGCGCTGGGACAGCATGCGGCCCGACGGATCCATCAACCCGGGCGACATGACGTCGTTCAACCACTACGCCTTTGGCGCCGTGGCCAAGTTCATGGTGGAGCGCCTCGCCGGCCTGCGCCGCACGAGTCCCGGGTGGAAGACGGCGCGCGTCGAGCCGGTGCTGGGCGGAGGCTTCACGGCGGCGGCGGCGGAGCACCGGACGCCGTACGGGAGGGTGTTGAGCAAGTGGTCGGCTGCGCCTGCGGTTGGGAAGGACGGCTGGTTCGAGTTGAGCGTCGAGGTCGAGGTGCCGCCGACGACGACGATGGAGGTGGTGCTGCCGGGGGCCGAGGGAGTCAAGGAGACGGTGGGATCCGGACGATGGACCTTTTCATGCTTGGTGAGCGAGAGCGCCATTGGACCCGAGACGGAGCCGAAGAGAGGGTTTCCTCATGATATTATTGAAGCGATTGAGGCGCAGAGGGAGCAGGAGGAGAGGGAGAAGAAGCAAGCAGACGCACGAGGCTGAGCGGATGAGGTCATGATGCGACCGTTGTGAACTCGGGGCATTATGGGCTCTGGCCGCAGGCAAAGGACACCTAAGTCACTCAACGACGGCTTTTATTCTCAATTTTGAAACGCTCCTAGTGAACGAGCAAAGAATAGACACACTGCAGACGCAATGGCGATCAAGAGAGCCCTCGCAGCTGCGCTGTGTCTCCTCCCGCTTCTCCCCTATGCCTCAATATCCCCCCCTCGCCGACCACACCAGCCCGTCGGCAAGGGCAAGCGTCTCCTCACATTCAACGACACGGGCCCGGCGCCGCAGATTCTCCCCGCCATGAGCAAGTACAACTGGATCAAGGGCGCGCCCGACGGGCTGTTCCTGCAGATGGACACGGCCAACAACATTGTGCTGGGCAGCGCCGACATGGCCTCGACGGCCGTGGCCGCAGAGGCCGGCGACCTGCCCGACGACGTGCGCGAGTACTGGATCAACGCCAACCTGACGCGGATGCTCGTGGCCGCAAACGCCACCAAGCACTACCGCCTCTCCTACTCGGCCGACTACTTCCTCCTCGACATCCGCGCCCGGAAGCTGACGCCCCTGGTCGACGCCCAGGCCGGCGACGTCCAGTACGCCGAGCTCGCCCCCGCGGGCGACGCCGTGGCCTACGTCCGCGGCAACAACCTCTTCCTCGCCGACGCGAGGACGGGCGAGAGCCGCCAGATTACCCGCGACGGCGGGCCCGACCTGTTCCACGGCGTGCCCGACTGGGTGTACGAGGAGGAGGTCATCAACAGCCGGTCTGCCCTGTGGTTCTCGCCGGATGGGGAGTTTCTCGCCTTCCTGACCTTTGACGAGACGGGCGTCGAGTCGTACACGGTGCCGACCTACATGAACGGCAAGGCGCCCGCGCCGACGTACCCGAAGGAGCTGGACCTGCGGTATCCAAAGGTCGGCTCCAAGAACCCCACGGTGCGGCTCAAGGTGCTGACCGTCTCGACGGGCGACGTGGCCACGGTGCCCGTCGACGTCTTTGCGCCCGACGACCTGATCATCGGAGAGGTGGCGTGGGTGACGGACACGCACTCGGCCCTGATGTACCGCGCCTTCAACCGCGTGCAGGACCGGAGCCGGCACGTCCGCGTCCGCGTCGCCGTCGGCCCCGAGCTGACGTGCAAGGCGGTGCGGGAGCGGGACGGCACCGACGGATGGCTGGACCACACGCTGGACATGGCCTACGTGGGAGCGCTGGGCGAGGGCGGCGGCGAGGAGTACTACGCCGACGTCTCGGACGAGGACGGCTGGTACCACGTCTATTTGTTTCCAGTCAACGGCGGCCAGTCCATCCAGCTGACGAGGGGAGAGTGGGAGGTGACGGCCATCTTGGGCGTCCATCGAGAGTCCCGGTGCATCTACTTCCAGGCGGCCAAGAGCCACTCGACGGAGCGCCACATCTACAAGGTCTCGTGGACGAGCAAGGAGACGGTGTCCGTCGTCGACGACGAGGTGCCCGCCTACTGGGAGGCGTCCTTTTCCGCCGGCGCCGGCTACTACCTGCTCAGCTACCAGGGGCCCGACGTGCCGTACCAGGAGGTGTACGCGTCCAACTCGACGACGACGCCCCTGCGCGTGGTCCAGCACAACCGGGACTTTTACGAGCGCATCGACGAGTACCGCCTCCCCAACATCAGCCACTTTGAGCTGCGGCACCCGGACGGCCACGCCCTCAACGTGATGCAGCAGCTGCCGGCAAACTTCGACCCGTCGCGGCGGTACCCGGTGCTCTTCACGCCCTACGGCGGTCCCAGCTCGCAGCTGGCCAGCAAGCGGTTCCAGGCGCTCAGCTGGAACATGTACGTCAGCTCGGACCCGGCGCTGCAGTACGTCGTGTACACGGTCGACGGCCGCGGGACGGGCCTCCGGGGGCGGGCGTACCGGTGCGCCGTCTCGCGGCGTCTCGGCAAGCTGGAGGCGCGCGACCAGGCGTGGGCGGCGCGGGAGCTGAGCCGCGAGCGGCCCTGGATCGACGAGGCCAAGGTCGGCATCTGGGGGTGGTCGTACGGGGGATACCTGGCGGCCAAGGCGCTGGAGCTCGACTCGGGCGTCTTCAGCTTCGGCATGATGACGGGGCCCGTGACGGACTGGCGCTTCTACGACTCGGTCTACACGGAGCGGTACATGAAGAGGCTCGAGGACAACGCTGCGGGCTACGCTGAGGCGGCGGTGCGGCGCGTCGAGGGGTTCGAGGCGGCCGAGGGGGGCTTCAGCGTCATGCACGGCACCGGCGACGACAACGTGCACTACCAGCACACGGCGGCCTTTGTCGACTTGGTGGTCAGCGGCGGCGTGTCGCCCGAGAAGATGAAGATGCTGGTGTTTACGGACAATGACCATGACATTGAGCAGAATGGGGCCGACATGTACTTGTACAGGTTTATGACGGAGAGGTTGTATAATGAGGCGGAGAGGGAGACGGGGGGGAAGGGTGAGGGGAGGGGGAAGGAGAAGAAAGGGAGGGAGAAGGAGAAAAAAGTGCGTGCGAAGAAGGGCAAGGGGAGTAAGAAGGAGGAGTCGAGTTGAGGAGGATGGGATGCGAGGTCATCAGGAGACAGGGAAGAAGGGCATCTTTGGTAGATAATGGATAGCTCTTTACGATGACAAGTATACACTGACGTTTTAGTAGACATGTTGCAAAATGTGCCATCAAGTTGAGTCTTGTGAGGTCGCAGCCGCATCAGAAGCATGTCCTTGACCTTCAGGGGCCCCCTGGTCAGAGCCACGGGAAACAGACCCCGCGCGTCCGAGGTAAATTGGTTACAGAGTTCAACTCCTGGACGGTAGCCCGAAGTCTAGGAGATGAGTCGAGAGGATCCTGAGCCGCATTATCCGTCGTGCAGATCCCATCCTCTCCCACCCTCTCGCCATTGGTGCGAGGCCCTCTCACCTTGGACCGCCTAAATCCCCCGCAGACGGCTAAATGCCGACTCCCCTCCCCCCAATCTCTCCCCAGGCCTTCTTTCCCCCCCGCATGTTCAAAAAGGAGATTTGGGGGAGGGAAAGTCGTGGGGTTTGTGGGTTGATGCCGGCGTGAGGAGAAGTGAGGGCGACGAGGGCTGGTCTGTGGAGTTTATCGCGACGGAGGAATTACGTTAATTTCCACGTATGGGACGGGCATGACGGCCCGGGGCCAATGCGTGCTTTTGGGTTCCGGAGCCGACGGGGTGTGAGGGTTCATGGGTCGTGGGCTCGGGGTCGTGGATATGTATATAAGTCAGGGGCCGATGGTGTATATGGTGGCGATGGGTGAGACGGCGTCAGACAGGACAATTGTGCACTCTAGTCTCTCGCCACCATGATGATCCCCTCGTTCCTCTCCCTGCTGGTCCTCGGCGACCTGCTCTCCCTCGCCGTCGCCGGCCGCCAGAGCCGCGTGCCCAAGAGACCTTCCCTCCATGCCAGCCCGTACCACGTCGGCCAGGCCATGCCGCACTCCCCGGCGCGCAGCAAGAGTCGCTACTGCTACGTCGACGCCTCCTCCAACGGCAGTGACGACGACGCGGGCCGCATCCTAAAGGCCTTCCAGAAGTGCAACGACGGCGGCACCGTGGTGCTCGACCAGACGTACCTCGTGGCCTCGCCGCTGGACCTGACCTTCCTCAAGCACGTCGACGTGGCCATCACGGGTACGGTCAACTTCAAGCCCGACGTCTACTACTGGGCCGACCACAGCTTCAAGCTGCCGTTTCAGAACATGTCGGCGTTTTGGAAGTTTGGCGGCCGCGACGTCAACATTTACGGCGACTTGGGCAACGGAAAGTCGGTGCTGGACGGGCACGGCGAGGTGTACTGGAAGGAGTTGCTGACCAACAGCAGCGTGAGCTTCTATAGTTGAGCGTTTGTTGAAAGATTTGCTGACTGGGAACCAGCTCCTGCGCCCCATGCTCTTCTTGTTTGACGGCGTCGAAGGTGCTACCATGTCTAACCTGCGGATGCGCAACCCGCCCAATGTGAGAGGCTCGGCTCGTATGTGTTGGCGTTGCTGCTTGCTAACGGACGCGGCAGTGGTTCAACCTCATCGCCAATAGCACCGATGTGCTCGTCAGTGACATGATTCTCAAGGCCGCCGTGAGTTGACCGGGCTTTGATGGATGAACGAAGCTAATGGCCCAGAGCACCAACGGGACCAAGGTGGCCAACTCGGATGGCTGGGACACGTACCGGTCCGACCGAGTCGTGATCCAAAACTCGCACATTGACAACACGGATGGTACGTCTTACTTCTCCCTCGTACTAGAAACGATGCTAACCCCCCAGACTGCGTCTCGTTCAAGCCCAACAGCACAAACATCGTTGTGCAGAACCTCGTCTGCAACGGCTCGCACGGCATCAGCGTCGGGTCGCTGGGCCAGTACCAGGGCGTGACGGACATTGTCGAAAACGTCTTCGTCTACAACGTCTCCATGTCCAACGCCAGCGACGGCGCGCGCATCAAGGTGTGGCCCGGCATCGCGACGGCCTTTCAGGCGACGCTCAACGGCGGCGGCGGCCTGGGCTACGTGCGCAACGTGACGTACGACGTCTTTTACCACGACAACAACGACAATGCCATTACCATTACGCAGTGCTACGGCCAGAAGAACCAGACGCTGTGCAACGAGAACCCGGCCAACTTGACCATCGAGGACGTGACGCTGAAGAACATGTGGGGGACCACGTCTACGAAGTACGACCCTCGCGCGGGGACTCTTGTGTGCAGTGCGTCGGACGTGAGTTTGTCGCTTCTTCCATGAAACGATAATATTTGCTAACGCCTTGCAGCGGTGCAGCAACATTGTGGCGCAAAACATCACCGTGACGGTTCCCAGCGGCGACGCGGCCGTGTACGAGTGCGTGAACCTGGACGAGAGCTTGTTGGAGGTGACTTGCCAGGACCAGGAGTCGGATGAGCGAGACACGTCTCAGGGATGATTGTGAATGTTTGCGTATCATCATCTATGTATGTATGTATGTATTTATATGTATGGTTCGTTGTTGTGAATGAGATGGGACAAGAGCAAAAATAAACTCTACAGTCAAAAAGAAACTCCGGTACAGGGAATCGAACCCTGGGCTCCGCGGAACTGATCCCTCAGGTTATGAGAGCGCGAAATGTTAGCCACTACACCATACCGGATGTTAGGCGGTTGTTACTGACGGACCTGCAAATGGACTTGATGGTTGTTTGCCCCGAGCTGGCATCCTGCCTGACCCTCGATCTATGCTTCACATTGATGCTATTGGATTAAATGAGAGTGTATCAACATGTTGCAGTATTCTATCTATCCGAGACTGCTGTGATTCTCCATCTTGCACGGTTCGTTATATACTTCGCACTTATACGAGAACAACCACCTACACATGCTTCATCTTACACTCAAAGCTGAGCCCACGCAGCAACTCCCAAGGCCACCAACACAGCCCATCCCATCCCTCCGCCCGCACTCGAAGCCGCATTGTCCCACAGCATGGCCGCCCTCCCCGCCGCCGTCGTGTCGTCGACGCTGCACACGGCGTTGCACTTGGTTTCATCTCTCCGGTACACCTCCCCGTCGGTGATGTTGTACAGGATCTCGATCCACTGGATCTCCTGGCGCACCTCGCCGCCGAGGCTCATGTTGCCGCTCCACGACCCGCCGTCGCTCCAGGCGCTCCAGTGCAGGTCGCAGGCGTCCTTTGGCGTCTGGAACTCGATGCGGGCCGTCCGCTCGCCGTCGACGTACCACTGCACCACCTTGGGCGTCCAGTCCAGCCGGTGCACCGCCCACCGCGTCCAGTCGGGCGTCGTGGCGTTGCGCGTGGCCCGCGGGTACTCGTCGCCGTCGTCCGAGTAGGACGGCTGGTTGGTGTACTGGATCTTGTCCCGGGGTCCCCGCGTCAGGATCTCAATGTCCGACTCCTGGATGTCGGCCAGCTCGCCCGTCGAGTCGCGGTACGTGAACATGCCCGTCACCGCACCCGCCGCCCCGACGGTGCGCGCCAGCATGCGCATCGACACGTACTGGAAGTGGCCCGGCGTGCTCTGGAACTCGACGGCCGTCTGGAAGGCCTCGAGCCGCCGCGTGCGCAGCGTCAGGTACGTGGCTGATGCTGCGTCCTTGTCCTCGTTGTTCTGGATGTACAGGTTGCTCTTGGAGTTGACCATGTGGTAGCTCGCGTCGCCGACGTAGCCCTGGCCGGGTCCGTTGCTGTTGTCCCACGTCTGCGTCGACCACGTGTCTGTCCAGTTCTTGTGCGTAAAGTAGTCGCTCGACGCCGTCGCCGCCGCCGCCCGCTTGGCCGTGTCGAGGATGCTGGGCACGCCCGCGTACTCGGTCAGGTTCCTAAAGTCCAGAAACATGTGCTCCGTGTAGTAGGTCGGCACCGTGCCGTTGATGAGGAAGCAGTCGCAGTCGGCGTCGTCGACGAGCTTGGTCTCGCAGCGAGCCGCGCCGGCGAGGGCGAGCAGGAAAAGGAGCTTCATGGGTGATGGCTGTGATGGGAGAGCTGAGCTGAGCTGAGCTGAAGCCGCGACAGGCTCCCTCCCGGCACTCCAATGTTCCACGACGGGCGGCCGCATTGGGCGGCCAGGCGGTAGTTGGCGGCAGAACACACCTCGTATAGGCGCTTCAGCTTCACCTGCAGCGGTCCATCCGTTGCCTCTTGGCAAATGCATGCGTTGCGGTGGTGCTATGACCGTTTGGGGCTGTTGAGTTGGCACTCGTTGGGCCGTTGCGGATGCCGGTGGCAGCTTCATTAGCTGGCGCTTCCCGCTGCCGCATGCACTCCATAATTAATTGCTAATAGTTCAGGTCATCAGCCTGCTTTGGTCCCGCGTCAGTCGATTTTGCTTTGCTGGTGTTGGTGAGCGAATGGCAGCTTTGGATATAATACGGGTTTATGGCTGATTTGATTTTCATGTATAGATGATTGACTTATAATATCAGAATTTGGAGAGGAAATAACTTGATAATACCTACTTGATGGCTAAATTACACTTCTTGGACCATCGTCGTCTTCCTCGAGATAAAGGCCGGGGATCCTGAGTCTCGGTGATTCCCTCATCAAACAGCCAATTCTACCTCGAAACAACACTTTGATCAACCCACCAAACATTCCCCAGATTGCCATCCTCGTCGGCAAAGACATCCGCCGGGGCATCATACGGACCGACCGCCGTCCTATCCAGCACAATGGTCCGATTGCTCGCCTCCTCCGCCTCGAGGTCATAGCCAGGGCCAAAGTCGGCGTACGTCGCCATGAAGGTCTGGTTGTTGAATCTTCCACCGTTCCAGTCGACGTACCCGGCGGGGAGGACGCTGGCGTCGAAATACGTCTTCAGAAAGACGGAGCGGTGCAGCTCGTTCCATGGACGGCCGAGCGGACACGTCTGCTTGATTTCCTCGGCCACGGTGGCGTTGGCTGCGAGAATTCGCGACTTTGAGATGTAGGCGCCGTACTTGTTCTCAAACGTCGTGTTCGTGCCTGAGAATACGCATTAGGTCCTCGATCGCAGCCAAGGTTCGCTTGCCTCACCTTTCCATGCTGTGATGCCTCCGCCGCAACTGCGCAGGCTCAACGTGGACTTTTCGATCCAGAGTGTGCCGTAGCCGTACAAAAAGTCCGTCTGTCCGGCAACCACGGAGTCGTAAAAGTATGCATTCCCCAGCTTCCCTATATACAGCTTTCAAGACGTCAACATCGAGGCGAAAGCAAGAGGGGCCTTCTCACTTACCGTGTCTTGATAACTGTACAGGCCGCAAGAGTAGAAGCCGGCATTGGCCCGACTGACACCGGCGGCATGAGCCGGTCCGTCAGAGTACTCGGCTGCGTTGTTGCGAAAGTCGATGTTGTAGGCGCGAAAGTCGTCGCATCCAAACGGCGTGCCGTCTGGAACCGGCCATCCGGTTGTCCCGTAGCCAGACTTGGACGATTCCCACGTCGGCGCGACCGTCAACACACTCGTCACGGCGTTGTCAGTGAGCTTGCCCGAGCTGTCATGGTTCGCCGACGCCCACCAGACGGTGACTCTGTTGCCGTGGGAAGTGTCCGAGTAGCTTTTGCCCTTCCACGGGCCATCGCTTACCCCGAGGAGCGTGAGCGGCCCTTGGCGCGTGACGTTGAGCTGCTCCGTGTAGTTTCCTGGCGCGATGAGGATCGTGTACGAATCCGTGTTGTTGGGCAGTGATCCGATTGCGTCTTGAATCTTGTCGAAGCTCGCCCTGGAATCTTCCTGGCTGACGTAGATGGTGTTTTCGGGGCAGCCGTCCAAAGGATGTTGTTTCGACGGCCTCTGGCATTTGGCATATGTCTTGGCTGGAATCTTGTCGTACGTGGGATACGCTGACGCTGGCCAACTCAATGTCGACGCCACGAGGGATATCAATGATAGGTTGAGAAGCATCCTGCGAATTCTTACAGCTGACAGTTGCTGACGTGCGAGGAGCTGCTGAGCTGGTGAGAAGGCCACAGTCTCTATTTATCAATTCTTCCCCCATCATCTACACCTGCACCTTGACCTCATTATAGACTCTGGGGATATTGCTCTAAACTTCATGTATAAAGCATGATTCGACGGAACATTTTAATCCACAAACCATGAGCTTCGGATGCCATGGCGCACGGATCGAGCGGCTTTCGTCCCTAATCCCCTCATTCCCGTCTCAATTTCTACACCTCTGAGAGTGTTATAACCCCAGCCGAGATGCCCTGTCGCCGTTTGGTTCTTGTTCATGGGTCATCAAGAGTTGACGGGCAAGTTGCGGGGAATAAGGACTTCCCCGCATCGTCCGCTCGGGGATCGCATCGTTTTCAGAAGACTCGGCCCTGGTCAATGACGCGGGGAGGCCATTGCAGAGCTGTGACTGATGGAAAATTGGCCAGTTGTTGGATTCCGCGGAATCACGGCCTGTCAGTCAATATCATACATGAACCCCTCATACCAGAGCTTGCGTCCTACATGCATGCACGGCAGGCAACTCAGAACCCTAGCAGGAACCAAGCAGGCACTCGTCTCATAAAGTCGAACCTCATCTGGCATACGAATCGGCATCAGACGTTGTAGTCAACATAAACCATTTAGTACATGTGCACCTTCTCGAGACGAGAAACCTGGAACCGGTGTCGAGACCTAATGGTGTTGGCACAATACCGCAATATCGCTACTGTTGTCGTCTGGTCCCATGCGTGCTTTACGCTGCTTATTTCGAGGTGCGTCGCTCCCATCGAATAAAAGACGGCTGAACCGGTCGAGAAAACAGCGACGTGTAGTCGGTTGCTGGCACTCCCGGCTTCCCGTCCATAGTATTGACCCTGAAGTTGCGAACCATGGTCGCAATAATGGCCCCGAGGTTGACGTAGGCAAACTTTTCTCCAATGCATCGATGCCGACCAGCTCCGAATGGCAGATACGGGCTCCTCGTCCCCTTGGAGACGGATCCGTACCCATAGTCGATCATGTCATCGCTCCCCTCTTCCTCCTTGTCCTTCTCATCATCCCATCGGTGCGGATCCCAGTTCTGTCCGTTGGGGAAATGTTCATCGCTAAGGGCCGTGACAATGGGCGAAGCTAGGAGAACCTCGCCTGGAGCCACGGTATAAGGCGTCCCGGGGACTTTCAAGGGGGTTTTGACCTTTCTCAGAATCGAGTGGATGGAGGAATGCACGCGCAAGGTTTCCTTGACAACGTTCCGAAGAAGAGGAAGCTTGTCCAGGTCCTGGTACCGGAGAGGCGGAAGCACCCCATCGACACTCAGGTGCTCCGTTTGTTCTCGGTGCAGCTCCTCGGCGATGTCCGGGCGCGAAGCGAGGTGAAGCATGATCCAAGTGCTGGCAGACGACGACGTGTGCTGCCCGGCCATGAGAAGCGTGATCATCATATGGGCCACCTCCTTGTCTGGCACCGCCTGGCCGTTTTTGTACCTGCACCGCATGAGGTTCCAAATCATGTCCGAGCCGTCTTCCAAGCCCACGCCGCTACTTCGTCGCTTGTCGATGATGTCCATGTAAACCGCCCGCATCCTCGCGTGCGCGGCGTCGCGGCGGCGGTTGTTGGGCAACGGCGCCCACGGGAAGAGGAAGTTGGCGGGCGTGAAGCCCAGGTCGAGGTCGTGATACAAGGCGGCAAAGCCCGACGTCAACCTGCTCCGGACCTCGTCCCCTTGCAGGGCTCGGGCGGCAGTGAGTATCGTAATCTCGGCCATTGCCGTGGAAATGTCGCAGACGCCGGAGCGGCCGGCCAAGGCGGGAACCGCGTCGATGTAGTCGAGGACTTCGGCTTCGATCTTTTGGACGTAGGACTCGAGGGCGTGCTGGGTGAGGCCAAACTTGACAAACTTCTTCTGCTCCATCAGCTTCCAGTTCGGACAGTCGTAGACGACGTCGCTGCCGAAGACGGGGGTTGTCAGGGGGCCGTAGATGTCTTCGGCGTTGGCATCTTGGTGTCGGCTATTCAAGACGAAATCGTTTCCCTGGATTCCGAGGCAGCAGGTGATTTTCCGGCCAAAGAGGATAAAGGTAAAGACGTCGCCGTGCTGTGGTTGGACGGGGGTTAGGGAAAGTTGGCATAGCTTGGGGACTCGGAGACTGGAGTAATGATACCTTTTGCCGACACTCCAAAAAGAAAGAGTAAGGATCCAGGCCGTAAGAAATGGCATTGCCGAGGAATGGAAACCAGTGAAACACGCGTGGAGGGGCATCCGCCTTCCGAAAGAGCCGTTGTTGAATGACGTTGACAAGGACGGAGACCAAGAGAGCCGCGACGGCGTAGAGAGGGACGTAAAGCGAGAAGATCATGTCTGTTCCAAGATGGACAATTTTCAGTCTGGCAATGCTCTAATGTTTAGCAGAAGAGTGATTGAGAAGATGCAGAACACCACGGAAAGAAGAAAAGGCCCCCCTATTTATGAATATTGAGACACTGGGACCCGTCACTGATGGAAGTTGGAACCAAGGAGAAAGCGGACTTGGCCGCCAGCTTGAGGCTGTCCTCTCTCCAGAAGCCAACGCATTGCCATGTCCATGTCCTGCATACCTACTTCATCCACTGGGACATGACGCTTCAGTGTATTCGTATGAGAAGAGTTTTCGTCTCGGTTATCACCATGCCTCGAACGACGGTAGCATCCTGGGAAACTACCCAATCAAATAGGGTCATTTTCTTTCCGACTCTACGTGATGAATGGCCGCTTATGTGGCTTCTTGGTTCCAGTAGCGTCTGTGTAGCCGACGGTATCGCGTTGATCCTCGTCGGTACGTATTCGTCTCGAGTTCGTATTCGCACCCTGCGTCGAGGGTGAAGCCATCTCCACATCGGGATCTCGAGCTCGCAGCAATAGCCAAAGACTCTACATAATGAACCCGAACACGAATATCAAAAAGTCAGATCTGGTTTTAGAATTGCGGGGGTCAACTTGGCACTTGGGAAGATCTAGACTCCCCGCTATCTGGATCTATCTTGTCTCAGATCCCAGGTTAACGTGAGTCTCATAGACATGAGCATCTTACAACTTGGATATGCCGGGTTGTCAGTTGTCCAAGCATGTTCTCTGCTAATTTATATCTACCTATGAAAATATATATAACTACGCCTTATAAGCCTTGCTGCTTTAAATAAGAAGGAATTCTCTTCTTTATATATATTAATAATATTATTATAGCTTATTAAAAGACTTAAGAACATAAAGCTAAGCAATTAATTAAATAACTCTAAATGAGATATACCTCTTTAGGCGGAGACTCTACGTAATAGTTCCTTAGAATAGAAGTTAAACGGGACTGACCTGCAAGGAAGATCTAGCTATTTAAGTATCCTATATTAATAAGATTGCAAACCTAGCTAATAAGGGAATAGCTATAGTACTAATAACTTAAGCAGAGCTACGGCCTGCAACGGAACAAGCGACCCCAGCAGATATCTAATGCTACTAAAAGAAAATCGGCTTAATTCTCTATATCGGAGCTAATACCTAACTTGATATTGCCTTTACCATCTCCAGATTAGCACGATTCCTCACTAATCTAAGTAAAATCCACTAAGAAGCATCTAATCGAATACTTTACTACCTCTCTTATATAAGAAACCTAGCCCTAGCCTTTAGAGGACCCAGAGGTCTAAGTGTAGCTAGTAACGCCTCTTTTGCCAATAATACAACCGATCGGAAAAGCTTGCAAGCATATACTATCAAGCTATTCAACAGACTGATCGGATAGAGAGCCAGCAAGCAAGATACAGTCATAATATCGATAATAAAAGCAGAGCTCCTAGCCCTAGCATAAGCTGCAAAGGAGTCTCTCTCCGTAAGCCATCTAATCAAGGAGCTATCCGTTCAACTGGATAATATAACCATCCAGATTAACTGCGACAACACTCAGACTATTAACCTAGTAACAGATGAGATAGCCACCTTAAAAACAAAGCTGCAGCATGTTAATATCCACAATCATTAGCTCAGACAGGAGGTTTAAGAAGGGAAAATTCAGGTCAAATACGTCAAATCAACGGATATGGTGGCAGACGGTCTGACGAAAGCCCTGCCGGCCGGAAGATGGAATCGCTTCCTACATCAACTTGGATTGGAAGACATCAGCAAGAGGCTATGGAAGGATAAAGAGGTTCAGACTTAATGAGAAGTCATTGAATCTGAGGGGGTGTGTCAGATATGTCAGAGGCACATGCAGACGAGGAAAGTCACAATCACAAGGGAATGTCATGCCGAGGAGTCACTTGGATCAGACAAAGCGCCTTTGTCCGTTTGAACCGGAAGACAGAAAGCTCCGGACTACTAAGATGGTCCGGGCCCGGAGGGCGTGGCATCCCCGCACCCGTCCTTCGTTCTCCGTAAGGCCGAACATCCGAAGGAGGCTGGAATAGCCCGAAGGAAGAAGGCCGGACGGCTACAGAGCTCGGCGAACCCCGAAGGTCGGAGGCCTCATTGGAACCATAAAAAGGCTACATAGACCATCTGATCAACCAGAGAGAAGGCAACTCATGAATACAACTCACAGTTACATTTTCCCTCATCTATCATCTGACAATATAGAACTATCTCGAAATCATTTATTCTATAAAAGGAGTGGAACAGTACATAGAACATAAGTAGGTGGAGCAGCATTAATAGGAATAAAGCGACTGAAAAGGTACCTTATTCTTTGACCACTTAGCAACTTCCATTGAACAAGATAACTATAGGTCTAGCTAATGAGTATTATGAGTAGTTCGGAACACTGTCAAGGTAAACCGTCAAAACATTCAGATTCTTAATCTCCTTCGCCCGCGAAATTAACTCCATTGCGTCCCAGTTAACCCAGACAAACTTGCCCTTAAGGAACTTGGCCTCCGGCGACGCGAGCCAGACAGAAAAGGCGCCGGAGAGCTCGGCTACCGTCCTTCAGTTAGCAGATGTATTCCAGTACGAGTGAGACGCAGATGCGCGGAAATCGACAAAACCAAAGGATAAACTCACGCTCATCCTGGCCCTTAAAAGGCAAATGATTATTGATCTCCGTTTCGACGACTCCTGGGTGGATATGAACGACATGCAAGTCTGGATTCTCGGCTGCAACATAGTCGAAAAGCTTGACAATGGCAGCCTTAGTGGCCGCGTAGGCAAACATTCCCGGCATAGGTGGGAGATGGGCGATGAAAGATGAGACGTTGAAGAGCTTCGCGCCAGGGGCAGCAAGTGGGACAAAGGCGCTCACCGCATTGAAAGCTCCGACGACGTTGAGCTCCAAACCACGAGTCAACTCGCGCACGTCATAGCCGACGACAGACCCGAGCTCAGGGAGCATACCCGCGTTGGACACGAAGATGTCAATCTTGCCCGTTTGTTCCGTGATGCTCTTCAAAGCACTATCGATAGCGGCGCTCTGGGTGAGGTCGGCGGATTTGTAGATGACGCGAGTACTCGGGCCAGCAGCGGCGATTTCGGTGGCTGCAGATTCGAGGCGGTCGAGTCGGCGTCCGACAATGGCAACCGACTTGGCGCCGGCTTGCCCGAAAGCAATGGCGATGGCTTTGCCGATTCCCGTGCCTCCACCGGTGACGACAACATTCCTTCCCTCCGCGCTGAGCTCTGGTCGGGTGGGCGAGATGAATGGATATGGTTTATGGTGGTGTGTTTTGGTAAAGAGAACGAAGGCAGGAGCCTTAATCTCGGGTTTGTCCGACATTGTATTGGTAGTGACCAGTGTTGGGTTGGTGTTGCTGAAAATGATAGCAGGAAGTGGACTGGTGAGTTTGGTTTTAGTATTGTCACGATTGAAGAGAAGGTACCCAGTGAGGATAAGTTGACTTATTTATGGATTGACTTGGCCTCAATCTTGAAGATCCAGGCCCAGTGCTCTCCTAAGCATGATAGTATTAATATGATCCTACTTCCGTGGAAGGAACCAGTTAGTAATAAAGCCGGAACCTTGGGACTGGCAGTAAAACGATCCGGATGTAAGAAGGAACCTCCTCGGAACCTCCTCGGAAGCTGTCGATTTCAAAGCGGCGTAATAACTTAATGCCAATCAGTTTGGAACGGCAATATTCATCTCACGGAGGAATGTTAATCTACTTCTATGAAATGCAGTAGTTATCAGTAATACCACTCGTATAATATATGAATCATCTCGTTGATAAATTATATAGTTACTTCTTACTGCTTCCGCGGAAGCACTACTGGCAATGAAGTCATGTATTTATAGAAGCTACAGCTCCACCATCGCCTGTTCACGTGTTCATGGTCGTTGTGGGCACGATTATTGCGCAACTCGGGAAAGAATTGGTGCTCTTCGACGCGACTTGCGAAGCTGGCAGCTTGTTCAAGGTTATGCAGCAGTGGTTTTAAGCGTTAGGGGGGCACAGAAATAAAAATATGTGGATCTCCCGACATGACCGTGGACGAGCTATCTCAGGCTGGTTACTAATTACAAAATAAGAGTAAAAGCTGGATCATGTTTAGTTATCTAGCTGAGAATTACATCTGGACGACATGACACTCATAGACGAGACCCTGGATTCTGTGACACCTAAATTGACTCAATAATGTGATTACATTCACGGTGACCCAACGTCGTCATCCCAGTTTGCCTTCAGGGGACGTAATTAGATCCCAGATTGAAGTCAGTGAGCCAAGCTTGACTACTAGCTCCAACACCCTCATCCAACTCCCAGGAGGTGTCGTCATGAACTTGAAAAGAGGACTCATTCTCCGAAACCGTAGCCAAGAGCGGATATCTGGCCTGCAAAGGGCTGTCGTCGATGTCTTCACGAAAACGTGATGATGAACCATCCATGTCCTCGAAAACCCCAAATGGGGATCCCTCGCCCCGTCTTTCATTCTGAGCGATGACAAGGGCGTGCTTCTGAAGCTCTCCGCAAACATCCCGCATCTTTCGCACTTGCTCTAGGTCGGTCTGAAGGAAGAAGTCATCCACGAATTTCAACGCAATGTCTATCTGCACTTTATCGGACTCAACTGTCTCATGAACTGGGTTGTGCATGCTGTTTGCAAGCAGACAAAGTAGACCCGAAATATACGTGCATGCCGTCATCCTTGCGATTCGTTAGTATCCACATTGTACACTGATGAATATGAGAGAAGTAGTTACCAGAGAAACGATGCGTCCTTCTTCGTGATACTGGCAAACATCTGCATGAAATCGCGAGATGCCGTCACAAGCGTCTGCCAGTCGTGCCGTGGGAGGACTGGAAGCGCTGGCTCTCCTTGGGCAGTCTTTCTTCCGTAGTCTTGAAGGTCTTGCGCCCATTCACCCCCCCATGTATCAGCTTTGCTGATCAAAAGCAAGCAGGATAGATGAGTTGAATAGAGGATGCAGAAATATCTTGACAACTCTGTGGCGCCAGCCCGAGATACCGTATTGACACTAAACTCATCTGGTATATGAGCTTTCCAGTCTTCAAGCATACCGCGGATACGATAAACGTTCTGAGCCCGCTGCTCCAGGCTCAAGTTCTGTGAGCGCGCCGAGTATAAACAGTCGTAGACATTTCCTTGTATGCAGGCGAGCTGTACCCGAACGCGGAAGAAGTTGACCTTGGAGCGACCGTCTGATGTCAAGAAGAAACCGGTATCGTCATTGTCGATTGGTTCCTCTGGTGGGAGATCCAAGTCTACATCGGCATCGAGCTGGATAGGAGGTTGTCTGGTCCGCAAGCTAAGATCCTTGTCAAGGATGTACGCGATCCAGAAGACGCGGTCGCGCTGCAAAGCTTCAGAGCGGTCCAGGTGCGCAGAGCCTTTCTGAGTGTGGAGTGCAAGTTTGTGCGCTAGTCGTAACGCCGTAGCAATTAGAACCATCGGTGGCCTTAGGTTCTCTGTGCCTTGGAAGAGCATGACGAGGCCGACGAGTACCTGCACGTTGATAAGGTCGATGTCGCTCATAATGACATGAGTCAGAACCGATTGCGCGTTGTCGAGATATTCGGCTATGCCGTTATTTGGAGGGGATTCGGTTCGGTCGGGATGAGAATGCGCGAGTGCAAGCGCCACATTGATGGCCGCCCAAGTCGTCTGGTCTCTCTGGCTTGGATGCCAATACCACTGCTTCACAGTGGCCAACAGTGTCTTAGCATGAAATAGCGGGAGGATCGAGTTGAATTCTGCCAGATATCTCTCAATCATCGGCAGGGTCTCTTCAAGGGGTGGCAAGCTCATCAACCCGGGTTGGCGGCTGTCCTCGCGTCGGCCGGCGTCTTCGCTCATGGACACAGACATTTGCTGAGTGACTGCACTCTGTAGCGCAAGACTCTCAAGCCTCTCAATTTTGCCCGAAAGAAGCTTGATGTGACCTTCGAGACGGTCAAAGCGCGACGACGTGGCTTCTACTTCTTCTTTATTCTGCACATCTCTCTTTCTCGGTGCCACTTTTCGACTGGCAGCGGCGTACGTACATTCAACGTTGTACACTACACACTGGGCGCAGCGAGGTTTCTTTGAATCGCATTTAATTCTTTTCTTATAGCAGAGATCGCATGCCTGGGTTCGAACTTAAGTATGAATAATGAAGCCAATGGAAGAGGAGGGCAAGAGGAAAGATGGGAATTGCATACCTGCCTTGTTGCTCGACGTCGTTCCATGTTTATTGCTGCAAAGAAGAATTCATTCAGGCTACTATCCTTCGATAGAAATACTAGGAAGACTGAGAAAAGCTGGCATTCGTTCTTACCTATATTGGTTTGGATCGTAAGGTTCCGCGGAACCTCCGTTTAGTATGCTGACAAATGTTACAGGCTGAGGGCCGAAGGGGCCCAGATTACGCCATGGGCCTGAGAGCCGCTATCACATGCGTGGGGTTCTTCCGTACGTGCTCCGAATAAGTATAATTATACGTATTTTAACCTATATCTATCTCAATATTATGATTATTTTCCTCTTCTATGTTAAAGGTGAAGATCAGGAAGACCAGAAACTTGGTCGGCGAGCTCCGCTGCCTTAGCACTGCGAAAGAGACAGAAGCACGACCTGATCGCTCCTGGGCTGAAGACTTGGAAGGAGCCTCTAGTAACCGTGAGTTGCCATGGGCCTTCCGGGGCTGTTCCGATCATGATGCGTTGATTATATTCGAATTAGCTCCCTCATTCACTGCAGTCACCGGCAATGTCAGCGTGGGTGTGACTCTCACCGCCGAGCTGGCCCTCACAAGTTACCACCAAAAGGAGTACCTTCACGAGCTTTCGGGACAGCTGGACGAAGACGCCTCAGAATCGAGTTGAAAATGTATAGCCATCTACATGGATGCAGTTTCCAGAATAGCACATCGATCCGGATAGCCATGATTGTGGTCTTGTTGCACGTCGTCGTCGCCGTGACGCCCGCCGGGGTCATCCTCTTCTCACCGCGGCCATGGACGAGCTCGGGGTGGAGGAGTTTCGGGCAGCTGCTGGCTCTCGCTGCGCAATTACAGAGCGCCAGGTGAGCAGAGGAATGTTGGGGCGGGAGTTGAGCGCTCTCATACTTGGAAAAAGGTGGTGAGTGTGCGGGAGGTTGTAGATGAAAACAGATTGGAGATGGAATTTGGTGCAACTGGCAATGGAACCGAAGGGGATAATTGGAAAGGCCGGAGAATGATGCAGAGGGTCAAGTCAAAAGTCAAGTACAGCTAGATTCTACATTATCGACGAGGTAGATGAGCTATGCCTGCGACGTCCGAGCCGACGGCAGTTATTGAAAGGGAAACTTGCTGGAGTTCTCTCTTTTCTTGAAAGTGATTAGCGAAGTGGCTAGCTCCGATATTATTATGCCATTTTCCACTGGTAAATATGAGCAAGGAGACCCAGCAACAGTTTGGAGCGAGCTGACAAGGGCCCAGGGACCAGAGAGTTTAATGGTGAAGTACACTAGTGCCAGCATATATCTACATGACATTGAGGATGAGAGCTGCCCTTGGACCCGGCGGTGTGACGAGTGAGCTTTCAGGATATGCAGCTCCAATATATATTAACCGCTCAACCCCCAGTCATGCAATGGTCTTTCCCTGGACCCGGCCCTGTCTTGATGCATAATGTAACACGACCAACAGGTCATTGACTCAGTTTGTTCGCAATGTTGCGTCCCATTGACAGGGGTTCGACGGTGGAACCCGCGTCGTCTCGGCTGTTGCGAGGAACCACGTCCACGAAGCGCCGTCTTCAACTTCTTTCCCCCTCATTTTCCGTCTTCTTCTCTTTAATCTATATTTTCACTCTGGTTATCTGCTTAGTCTATACTCGGCCCCCCACGAGGAGGAGCCAAAACTTCCGCCATGTCGTCTCCAAAGTCACGCCAGTCCAACTCCCAAGGCACGCGGTCCCCAACCGCCGCACAGTCGCCGGGGGATCGAGGGACCGAGGCTCGGACGGATAATGCCGCAATCGAAGTTGTAAGGGTTTATCCGTTTTCGCCGCGATGATTCGGTCGCTCACATGTCGATGCTGGGCTGTAGGACGATGATTCCGACTCTTCTTACTCTCAAGCGTAAGCCAAGGCCTGATAATTGACCATGGGCTAGGAATGACTAATAAAGTGTGGCAGGACGACGATTACCGATACCGAGTCGCTGAGGTCTTCCATCCTGAGTTACAAGTGGGAGAATGGGCGGCGCTATCACTCCTACCAGGATGGATCCTATTGGTGAGCACATCGCTCCTCGGCGTTGTGGCGGGACAATTGCAATTCTCATGCAGGTTCCAGGGCTCCTAATGATGATCGTCAGCAAGAAGCCGAGGATCTAATGTAAGTTGGTCGAAAGGGTCCTCAACTGGTAATTGGCTGACTGCTCACATAATCAGGCACGAAGTCTACAAAATTATCCTGAATGATGAGCTCTACGCCGCTCCCATCGGAGACAACCCGCAAGTGAGGCGCATATGATGCTATTGCATATCAATTTCACTTTCTGACCCGAAGAGTAGAATGTTTTAGACTTGGGTTGCGGCACTGGCATCTGGGCCATGTGAGTCTCCGAGATGTTGGCGTAGTCTTGGTCTCTAACCGCCACAGCGAATTCGCGGACCAGTTTCCGTCTGCAGAAGTCATCGGAGTCGACCTTTCGCCCATCCAGCCGGGCTTTGTACCTCCAAATTGCAAGTTTGAGGTAGATGACATCAACCAAGAGTGGACTTACAAAAAGGACCACTTCGACCTCGTTCACGTCCGCGCCCTAATCGGCTGCATCCCCGACTGGACCAAGCTATTCGAGAAAGCCTTTGAGTGCGTTGCCTTTCCTAACGAGTCCAGCGTAGTCCCTAACCTCTGACAGCCACATCAAGCCCGGCGGCTGGGTCGAGAGCGTCGAGCTCTGGGGCGCCGCCAAGTCGGACGACGGCACGCTCAAGGAGACGTCGCCGCTGAAGACGTGGGTGGAGATATTCACCCAGATCGGCCAGATGACGGGCAAGAGCTTCTTCTGGGACGACAGGATGGCCGACTCGGTCGCGGACGCGGGCTTCGTCAACATGTCGGCGCGCCGGGTCAAGGTCCCGATCGGAACCTGGCCCAAGGACAAGACGCTCAAGCAATGGGGCGCCTGGAACCGCCATTTCCTCCTGCAGGGCCTGGAGGGGTTCTCCATCCGAGGTCTCACGGAGATGCTAGGAGTAAGTTTGCTTTTATGCCGTCGAGAAATGGGCATGGGGAATCTAACATGTGGTGCAGTGGAAGTACGAGGCTTCGCAGTTGTTCTTATCTGAAATGCGCAAGGAGTTGACTGACCCGGCACTTCACGCTTACCTCGACGTGTAAGTCTTGCCGACCTTCCCCTATCCCCCCCCGGTCACTAATAAAGTCGTATTGTAGAACCATTGTGTACGGTCAGAAGCCAGAGGCTGATGAGGAAGGGGCCTGATCTACTGAAGTTATTGGATCACACATTAGAGTCAAGCCCGTCGCGGCATGTACTTAAGCCCTTGTTTCTCACTCACTCGTATTCTTCAATGTCAAGTTTTGCAGAATATTCAACCAAGACATCTTGAGCAGAAGTAAGCAAGCAAACGGTCAATTTATTCCATTCTAGCTGCCCTAGTCCAAACCATCTCTTCTAGCCTCAAAGCTATTTTTCAAAAATGCAAGCTATCGCTATAGCATATTAGGACGCTAACTTCTAATACACTATCATAATGTCATCAAAAAAATCAAGGAAAAGCTCAAACTGCAATCATCTCGCGGGTGTCGACCTCGATGGCCTTGTAGGCCGGCTCGGCGAGCAGAAAAGGCTCCGGCTCGACCTTTGCCGCGGGCTCCTTCTTGGCCGCCTCTGGCTCCGGGAGGACGCCAATCTGGTGGCCGGCCTCGACCTCCTTCTCAAAGTGCGCCTGCACCGTCTCGCGGACGCTGCTCTGGAACCAGAGGGCGCCCTTTTCCCAGTCCGAGTGCATCTCGCCGTTGACAAAGACGCCGCGGTTGATGTTCTCCTGGGCGCCGATGGCGAGGAACTTGTCCTCGGACATGACGCGCTTGTACATGTCGGAGATGGCGAGGAACTCGTCCCGGCTGGCGTTTTTGTTCTTGTAGACCTCGTAGCGCATGATGGACTTGTCAATGCCGAGGGGGATGAAGCGCTGCATCATGAAGAAGTTTCGGCTGGGTCATGGTCAGTAACGCCCCAGAGATTAAATAGGCTTAGACTTACGAAATGTTGACGGAAGCATTGGGGAAGAAGTAGGTCGGGGCAATCTTGAAACCGCGGGCAATCATCTCGGGCGTGGGGCTGCCAAAGTGCATGAGGTACGACTTCTCGGGCACCACCTTGTACGTGTTGATGTCGGCCAGCTCGTTCAGGTCCGGGTGGGCGACGCGGCAGTGGTAGCACTCGTTGTAGTTGTCGCCCAGGAGCTTCCAGTTGTAGGGGCCGTCCATCTCCCACGTGTGGTCGTACTCGTACTGGTCCCAGTCGTAGTAGTCGAGCCTCTCCTGCGAGTCGGAGCCGCCAAAGTGGTCGCTCCACGCCACGGGCGACGGGCTGGGGTCGAGGTTGGTCCAGATGAGGCCTCTTGAGTCGACGTGGACGTGGATGGGGCGCAGGCTGGGCTGGTTGCAGTCGAAGTTTTGCGTGTCCTCGTCGGCGTGGAAGGCCTTGATCTCGCCGTTCTGGTCGCGGCAGACGACGAAGTGGTAGTTGATCATCTGGTACCGCTGCCAGTCCCCGACCTGGGGGAGCCGGTACTCGTGCGTGGTGAGCAGCCACCGGGTGGAGAAGATGGCGCGCTTCTCGAGCTCAAACATCTCCTGCGACAGGTACCACGAGGCCGGGAGAGCCCTGACGGCCGTCGTCTCCTTCTTGGGGGCCTCCTGGACCTGGGGCTTGGCGGGGGCCGTAGCGCCGCCCATGCCAAAGTAGCTCTTGAGGAAGGACATTGGAAGGGGTGTGGAAGTTGAAGTGGATGCTCCGGGTTGGGCGAGGCGGTGTTGTCTCGGTTGAGTCTTGGCTCTTGAAGCTGTGTGAGGAAGCTGGATGGCGATGCTGATTGTGACATGATTGCGGTGGAAGAATAACCTTAAGTATCTCCTTGACGCCGCCTGATAGACCTGATAGATGGCATTCCCATCACTGCCCGGCTCCGAAGAGCATGCGCCCGCTAGACGCCAGCTCGATGGAGCATGCGGCTTGGGGAAGGGGGTCGGCGAGCGGGCGCAACGCCGCACGATGCCGTTCACATGATCGGGATTTGGGGCTCCGGCGGCGTTAGATTCCCACCGGCTTGGGGACGTACCTGAGGCTAACTTATCTCCCCCTTCACCTCGACAGCTCGACCTGGCGGTTACCCCACATGATGATGGAGAGCTAGCACCGAGGCTGGTAGGTTGTTACCTTGGAGAAACCTCTGGCCTGGTCATGTGCGCGGCTAATGCGAGGTACTTTCAACTTCAAGATAAGGTGCTCGGTACTTTTGTCCAATCCGGCTTCAGCCCAGTGAAAGGGATGCGCCCTCACAATTTACAAAGGCCGGCGACGGTTCGATAGTCCTCAGACTCTCTCACCCCGCATCGGGCAGCGATATGCCGGCAAACAAAGGCCTGTGCCCAGCTGCAAGATGTGTCTGCTGCCATGTCAAAGTGGCGAGACGCGTCCATCCCAGTGTTTGATGATTGGAGTTCCTCCCCCGTGGGGGGGGGGGGTGTCCGGGGTGGCCTCTATCACGGTCCCCCTCGCGATGCGCTCCGTGAAGCGAGCATTCGCTTGCGGGCGTCTCCGTGTTTTAGTCGACGATTGGAATCCTCGAGACCTTCTGCCACTATTCTCCTATCGGTTCGGCAATCGGTGCGTGGCCGTGGCCCTTGGGAGATAGTCGCCTCCGTCCCCACCTCGGAGCCGGCGTGTCTATATGAAATCGGGTTAGAGACGTTGCCTCCCGATCGACGCGTGATCAAACTCGGCAATCTATCGCGACGGGCTCCGTCTTGGAAGGGATGCGTCGTACTATTTTCGTTCATGGCTTTGGCGTCGATGCACGCTCTCGACTGTGTTCTCGTGCCACGACGACCATGGCTCAAAGAACAGTAGCGGCCAGACCCAGAGACACTAATTACGTGGCAGATAAGCTACACGTGGTATCAATCGGCTAGGACGGAGGTCACGAGACGGTTTGACCAATAATCTAATACAGGCAGCTTCAGCCCGGACGCGACCCCAGCTTACGACGGCCCTAGAAGGAGAGACAAAGTCTGTTGCCCTTCAGATTCGTATGGCTTGAACTTGGTTTTCTCTTGTCTGGCTATAGATTTCCAAAAGACATTTGCTGCAAATATCGACATGATGAATCATCAGGTGTGGACATGTTAGCTGCACCAGCGGAAAGGAGCATATTAAACCATCATAGGGCCGCGTGCCGACCGACACCCGTCACACTTCCGATTGCATTACTACAGAATTACCATATTCGTTCCAATCTCAACAGCTTGGTCGCACAAACCAGTAAAGTTCTCCACGATATCCTCGCCCTCTATTATGCGCCATACTTGGGGCCGAGGTCACCAGGGATCTACGTGCGGACTCCAATTGCCGTGGCATGGGGGAATCGAAAACGGACATGGGGTTCCTGCAGTCATAGTCGGCCAGCCACTGCATTATCCATTCATCTTCTCGTCGGATTTGCCTCGTCTCGGCCTTCGGTCCCGGTGCCGTCACCACCAAACTGGGCGTCATCTAGTGTCGACCTATTTTCGTCCAGTCACCAAAGCGCTCTTCCACCACGATTCTAGAAAGGCGCATTCGTGAAGGAGGGCATGGGTTTTCAATCAGGTTGCCGGTCGATCCGTTGAAGGCCATCATGGTCCTCTCGCCGTGTTTAGAGACGGTACATATCCAAGGGACCAATATCGACATGACATGGATTGAGCCCGACACTGATTACGACGAAGCGTGCATCGCTCATCGGCCCTGACTGAAACCTGCTCCGAACTCGCGAGCGCAAGGATGCCAGGTTCCGGTCGGAGTGCCGGAGGCCTGGAACGTTGAAGCCGGAGGGCCGCCACGCCGGCCACGGTCTGTGTGCCGTGAGCATCACTCGGATCGGAGCGCATCAATTCGTATTTCCGAAGTGAAAAGGCCGAGGCAGGGAGTGTTTGGGCAGCAAGAGGTCCAGAGAAGAAACGAATTGGGAGCACATGACTGGAAATTCCGCTACATCCAACTGGGCCGGGGCTTCGACTCGCTGTTGCTGGCCTGGAGGTGCTGAACGATCAGGATGCGATTGGGCGGCGTTGTAATGTAGAATTACTTGGTGAGACGTGAATTCTGGTTGCATGGAGTTATACGTCTGGGTGAGTGACGAATGGTGCGCTGTTCGAATTGCTGCCTTGGGTTAACACTCTTCGTGCTTCAGAGGTTCAGCCAGCCTCCATCTAGGATGATAGGAGCCAGGGCGGATCTGGGTAATTTTTGGTATAGGGTCGTCAGGCCACATGATAAGGATTCCTAGTACTGTCACGGATTGCCTCCGATATCTCACATTTATCATCTACCTGCAGACTACGCTTATCACTACAGTCTCAAGATGACGCCGGACGGCTTCGGGAGTCATTGCAGAAGGGCTTCTTCGCGCTTTCCCTGCTTTCCCTGGCAAACTCCTCATACTTTTCTGTAGGGTCGGCCTTTTGGAGCAGGGCAATCCGTTCCGCAGTCGCGTTGAACGGTTTGGGAAGAGCCGGGTACGGCGTAACCAAGGAGGGTCGTCTATACTCGAGACCCAAGCCATTCAAAATGAGCGGTGCCACGTGGGCCGTGGACAGCAGGATTCGCGGCATGCCTGGGATATTTCATTAGCTGCGACGTCGAAGCCGGATGCTGACAAGGTCGTGTCTACCGTGTCCGGAAAAGCCTGAGGCGATGAAGTGTCCATCGCGATTCGGGACAGCACCGACGAAAGGGAAGCCGTCAACGCTCATTGAGTCGACTGCTCGCTCGGTTAATCCGTCACTCTGTACCAAGGAGGGCATAGTCTATCGACTCACCTCCGGACCAACAGCCGCCCTCGTTAACCCCTTTGGCCAAGTCGGCCAGATCCTTCCCCGGCCACGCAGCCACGTCCGCCGCCGGCCAGGACCGGAAAAACTCGGCGACGCGATCAAACTGCTTGTCCTCTTCGTCGCTGGGGTAGCACTTCTCCGGAGAGTGCACAAGAACAGACCTTGCGCCGCCAACGATGATGTTGTTGTACGGCGACGGGAGCTGCATATGATAGTTCTATTTCCAGTCAGTGCCTCAGTGGCCCCGTCGTCCTCCCCTCTCTTCCTTGGAGAAAACAAACATTGACATTGCTGTCCCAGTGCTGAGCACCCGTCCGCTTGATGAAACCCTCGGGCGCCTTAATGGACGCCAGGGTTGCTCGGTCCGCGAGGATGAGATTGCCAAACTCTGGCAGGAGGTGCGAGGTCCAGCGATTCGTGGCGTGCACCACGGCTTTGGCGCGAACGTCTCCCCTTGGCGTCTTGACTGTGACGCAGCCGGCGGCGTCTCGCTCCGAGACGCTCTCGGCCGGCGTGTGAGCTTGAAGGTTCAGACGGCCTGCTGCCAACACGATGCGCAGCAACGCGTGGACCAATTTGTAGGCCCAGCTGTGAGACGTCAGTGACACGAGGCAAGCGGCAAGATTTGCACTCACATCTGCCCGGCAGGGTGCACCACGGCGCCCAGACAGGCCTTCATCTGGGTAAAGTCTTGGGCGGCCTCGGGCTCTTCGATGAGCCTGCAGACTCTGACCACGTCGTTCTCGTCGCCGTGGTCCTTCCTCATGGCTTCGTACGCGCCCCGGAGCCGCACCCACGCCTCGTCGGACATGGCAGCGTCAAACGTCTCGCCGAACTTGAGGCAAATCTCATCGGCGATGCCCTCCGCTGCGGCGAGTTCTCGAAAGGCAGCCAAGTGCGCCATCTCGTGCCGAATCAGCTCCATGGCGCCGTCTGGCTCGAATCGAGTGGACCATGGCGGGTAGCGAGAGTAGGCATGGGGCCTCAGCTGCCCTCCTGTGCGAACCGGTCAGCCACGGCCGGTGTCTTGGTGCTGAGACGTACCGTTTCTACCAGTGGCAGATCCGCAAACATCTCGAGCTTCGAGCATGAGCACCTGGGGTTTCTGGGGACTGGTTTCCGTGTACTTTGTCTTCATTAGAGGATTGCTCAACCATGGTCAAATGGAGCGGTGTCTTTACCTTGTGCAGCCAGTAGGCCGTGGTCGCGCCAGCATATCCGCTCCCAACAATGACGATATCGGCCTCTTTCGGGAGGGCATCGGTGGACCGAAAGTGTCGGAGGGGAGATTCGGCGTCCTCGATCCAGTAGGACTTGGTGGGGTTGCTGACTGGGAGAGGCATGTTGAATTTGATACGGCGTGAGAGACTGAGAGCTCAGAGGGAAGTTTTCACAAAAGATTCAGAGAGGAAATGTGTGTTGTTTGCTTTCCGGCGTGAATAGATGGATCTCCGTTAATCTTATCAATCTCCGAGGCGACCCGGGCGTTGCCGGTCTCAGCCCATATTAAAGCTTGGCGTATTGGACGACCCGGGCAGACTTCGTACTGCGCTCAGGACAGCGGAAGGACGCTCCTACAGGCTGCGAGGCCTGCCTATCTTACGTCCTTGCGGTTGCGGCGGGAACGAAGATAGACAGAGCCTGGGCCCTAGAGGCACTTTGACATTGGCTGAGTGATGTGGATAGAATGACTTGATTGATTTTCATATTGCCCTTGTATTTAAGCCTCTACGGTCTATCGTGATTAGAGACATCCAAACCATATTCCCTCTAATAATAAATCCAAAAGTCAGCCTCCTGCTCGTCCTTCCCTCCCAACGCCCATCGCCTCTATGAGTCTATTCCGAAAAGAGCAAATCTATCCTCTTATACAATAATATCCCACGCCCTTCTGAAGCTTCTTCATCTTTGCCTGGTTGTCCCCAAACCCCAACGACACATAGCGGTCGTCTCCCAAAACCAACGACAGGTTCCGATCGTCCGTGGCCCTCACGGCCACATACGTCTCGATCCGACTCTCCTCGTCGAGCCCCCGCGGCGCCGCCGAAGTCCACGCCAGCGCAAGCAGATCCTGAATGTCCCGCCACGGCGCGACAGTCTTGTCGTCGAAGACGGACATGAAGAAGAGGCACAGGAGCACAATGCCGCAGTACGTCGTGATGACGGTCCGAGAAAACGTCCGGGGCGCCCCGGGCTGCCCGAAGCCGTAGCCGTACTGCTTGGCCTCGAACTCGACGGTTACCAGCGTCCGAGCGATGGCCTCCTTCAGCTGGTCGAGGTTGTTCCGCTCCAGGTCGAGGAAGGGCGCCGTGGTTCCCCGCCCGTCTATGGCGCTTCCGTTCTTTTGGAGGGTGTAGTCGAACGAGTTTGGGCCTTGCTGGCGCGAGAGTTGGTCGAGAGTGACCTTCTCGGAATTGGCGGATATGATCAAAAAGGCCGGCGTGGCCGCCGCCGTCCGCGAAATGGCGTCGGCGAGCAGACCGCCCGTGAACTTTTCGATGGCTTCTCTCACTTCGTCCGGGTTCGAGCGGTTGTGGAAATTAGTTCCAGGGCCAAAAATCATGTTACCGTTGCTTCCGTTGTAAAACACCATAGTCGTCAAGAGCGAACCGATGGTGCACTCGTTGTTGTCCACCTCCTTTTCCTCAATGGCGGTCGGGGTCTGGGGTGTCGGGGCCTTGAGCGATTGGTCGTCGTCGACCAAGCTGAGGTCAAACAGCGGCAGCCAGGACTGCTGGAGGTTGATGGTGGATGCAACATGGAAGCCGCTGTGGTTCCCGCTCGTCTTGTTGGAGAATAACCCGACGTTTGTGATGTTGGTCTTGATCATCTCCGCGTTGGAAAGATCCATGACCGGGACCGACGGGATCCAATGAGCCATGTAGCTACACGTCAAAAGGTACAGGCCGCCCAAGCCATCGTTGGGCGCAATGTACGGGAGACTGGCGGCGAAAACGAGGGTTGAGGGATTTGTGGGTGCTTCCTCGCCGACCCAACTGTCCGTCGTATTAATGAGGTACACTACGTTTGTAAGATTGCTAATAGTATCGGGAATCTTGAGGTCTTTGAGTTGTTTGCGGATGCGGTGGCAGTCGTCGTTGGTGTCGTTTGAGAAGCATCGAAGCTCTTGGTAAGGAAACGTCAGGCTGCGCGTCGAGTTCGCGTCGGCCTTGGGTATGTTGCGAATATCGCACCTCGACTGAACAAGGGGCTGGAGGTTGGTCACATTTTGGGTTTTATCGTGCTGAATTTTCCATCGCTCGGTTTGAGAAAAGACCTTGGTCTTCTTCTTCTTGGATTCCACGTAGCATTTGAACTGGCCCAGAGTAATCGCAGTCAGGGCTGTAGGAATGGTGGCAAAGGTTCCGCTCTCCCGGTCATGGCTCAACTCCAGACGGCGACTGACCGTTCCAGACGGGTCTGGAAACGTAATCTGATTGGGAAGGCCAGTCGACTCCCAGCCATAGGCCCAGGTAAAGAAGCTTGGGTACCCAGCAGCGGGACAGTCATATACGATACTTCCCCGTTCGAAATGACAGTACTTTCCTCCGTCCTCCCATAGACTGTCGTTGAGAAATGCCGGCCAAACAGTCTCGGGCGTCCCATTATAGAAGAGAGGCGCAAGAGCACTGTTTGGCAGGGCTCCGGGAAGAGAAAACCAGTCCAGCTGGGGGACTATGAGAATGGCGGAAGCCGGGCCCACGAGGACGGAGAGAAGCGTGTTGGCGATGACCAAGGCGGCGAGGGCGACGACTTTGATGTTTCTCCAACATTTAAACAGCGCTTTCCAGAAGCCCAGGTCGACCAGGAAGAAGACGTCGCCAACTCGATAGGCGCCGGAGAGAAGGCCAAACGGGACCCCAGTGTCGACAAAGGCTCTCTTGAAGGCCCCGAGGGTAATGGCCGCCATGGAGGCAACGACGATGATCTCGTAGAGCTTCGCGGCCAGCTGGAGCCAGTTGAGGATGTCCTTGGCCTGGGCGTTGACGTAGTGATTGTGCAGCCCGCTTTCGGGGAACCAGTACTTGGAGCAGTAGCTGAGCCATAGAAGAATGGCCGTCAAGGCGAATGGGAGTAGATGGATGGACAAGGTCCACCAGCGAGCCGTCTTGGCTTGGATGACTGTGGTTGGAGCCATCGCAAATCGGGCGCCCGTTGATGCGGTTTGGTGAGAAGTGGTTGTTGCGCAGAGTTGAAAGGCGTTGACAGTGGGAATCTGGGGAAATGGAGCGCCGGTCTTGTATTATCCCCCGGCCTTTTTAAACATGTCCAGCTGCACTCTGCTGCACACTCTGCTGCTTACCGAGAGCAGCACCGGATTGGATGCCTCACATAAACGCCTTCCTTCCGAGTCTCAAAGCCTCAAAGGCCTCAAAGGGTGGCATCGATCCTCCAGCTGGAGTTCAGAGCACAGGTGTGCCCGCGAATTTGTCAGCGGGCCATGCCATGCAGTCAGTAACTGGAAACTTGGTAAACCCAGCATGCGTCCGGACTTGACTGCCGGGGTCCGGAAACATGACGCACCGCGGGAGTGCGGACTTGCTTTGCATTCGGGCCGCACAACTTGGCGTGTATGCATATTCCTACTGGCGTGCCCAAGATGGCTGGCTGGAATCCTGAAGGGCAGATCTCGTATCCACGAGAGGGGGCGGAAGCGAGCGAGAAGAAGGCGACGGCATGCTTTACGCGTCACGCCCGAGGTTGAAAATCATGCAGTATGACAACATTACTAAGCCGCAAGCCTATAGCCCACACAGGCACACTTGAGGTTGCCTCGCTGCCTCGTTGCCTCGCCCGTTTTTATTACCAGCCTCCGTGCGCGTAGCCACAAGGGCTTGCGTAATGCCGTCTCCCCCAAGGCCGACAAGCTGAGGGTTTCACAAGCAAGTCTTTGGGAGTGACGTCTGTGGCGGACTCGCTGAGAGCCGAGATCAGGTCTGCAGTGCTCGGCGGTTCCAATCTGGGCCGGCCGTCCTCTGAATACTTGCGTACGTACTACGTAGTGACGTGTTCGTCAGTGGCTCTGGTAGATTTTTTGAAGGTGGAGGAAGCCTTGGGGGGGGGGGGGGGTTTGGGGGCGGAAACAAATTATCTGCAAACTAAGGCCATGCTGCAGCAGCTTGCAGGTTGGCTCCATGCAGATAAGAAGATGGCGTTTGAGCTCTAAAAGTGCCGAGTCTGGTGCTTATTTTACCTGGGCTGTGATGGCGAAAACCGCTTCCGCCAAGGAGACAAGTTGACCACGGAGAGGGCGTTTCCCAATGCCGACATGAAGACGTCCGTGATTGCTAGCGGGATGGTGTAGTTGGTGGTGGCTGTGTAGGCTGCAACAGCTCCAGTTTACGTATGAGAAAGGAAACCTTTTGATATTGAGATTTGTATTTTCTGACGCAAAAACACAGTTATGATGGGTCCTGACAGCTTCAATAGACCTTTGGTCACAATCGAGCAGTGGACATGGGGTCGAGAGATTGTGTTCATGGATAGGGAGGCCATATAATATATTTAACCGGCCCGGGATAAGCCGCAGGCCATGAGCTATCAGATCTTGCAACAACAATTGACTGTTTCTCAACATCCGATCGTAGGCGGCACACGGAGCAACGGCAATATGGTCCGTCAACCCCGCCCCGTGAACGTTATGAACTTATGATGATCATTCCCTTTAGCCTAAAGTTTGAGGAGATGTGCGGCTAAAGTTGAATACAAAGGCCCTGGACTCGTGTTTTAAGAGGCCCGGTAGCCCATGGCCATGGTAGTTCCTTGTATTCGTCTTCACACTAGTCAGTCTCTCTACTAGTATCCAGTCTGCCCAGCATGATCAAATTCTTCCTCGCTCTCTTTGCCATCGCCCCTGCCGTGGCCGAGAACGGACTTGACGGGTGGCTTCGATTCGCGAAACTACCAAACCATCGAATCCAGAGACATCAAAACGCCCTCCCAAACAAGGTCATCGCCATCAATGCCACCGAGGGTGGACCCCTGGAGACGGCTGCCTCGGAGCTTCAGCGAGGCTTGAGCGGTATTCTGGGCCTTGATTTGGACGTGAAATCCGCGGGCGAAGACTGCAGCTCTTCGAAAGCCATCGTAATCGCCACCCTTGACTCTTACGAGGCAGCTTGCGGAGATCCTCCCGCCCAAGCAGACGCCCTAGAAGAAGACGGCTTCTGGCTGAGCTCTGGATCCAGTGTCCAGATCCTCGGCCAAAACGAACGCGGCGCACTCTACGGCGCGTTTGAATACCTCTCGATGCTCGGACAGGGCAACTTCTCCAAAGTGGCATATGCCACAAACCCGAGCGCCCCCATCAGATGGGCAAATCAGTGGGACAACCTCAACGCGAGCGGCACGCACGGCAGCATCGAGCGAGGCTACGGCGGCTCGTCCATCTTCTTTGACGGGGTCGGGCAAGTTAGAGAGGACTTGACACGCGTTCCGTTGCTGGGGCGGCTTCTTGCTTCTGTTCGCGTCAACGCCGTCGTCATCAACAATGTGAATGCCAACTCGCTCCTCTACACCGACCAGAACCTAAAGGGCGTCGCCGAGATTGCCAACCTGCTTCGTCCCTGGGGCGTGCGGGTGGGCATGTCGTTGAACTTTGCGAGCCCGCAGCGCCTGGGAGATCTCGACACGTTTGATCCCCTCGACGAGTCCGTCGTGCAGTGGTGGACGCATCTCACCGACGACATTTACGCGCGTATCCCCGACTTCGCCGGCTACCTCGTCAAGGCCAACTCGGAAGGCCAGCCCGGACCGTTGACGTACAACCGCACCCTGTCCGAAGGCGCAAACATGTTTGCCCGGGCGGTCCAGCCCTACGGGGGCGTCGTCATGTTCCGGGCCTTTGTGTACAAGAAGCTCGACTGGACCGACTGGCGCGCCGACCGCGCAAACGCCGCCGTCGAGTTCCTAGAGCCCCTGGACGGCAGCTTTGATGACAACGTCGTCGTCCAGATCAAGTACGGCCCCATCGACTTCCAGGTCCGCGAGCCGGCGTCCCCCTTATTCGCCAACCTGCGCCAGACGAACACGGCCATCGAGCTGCAAGTCACCCAGGAGTACCTCGGCCAGCAGTGCCACCTGGTGTACCTCGCTCCGCTGTGGCGCACCGTTCTGGACTTTGACCTGCGCGTCGACGGCCGGGAGTCCCGCGTGCGCGACGTCGTGTCGGGAAAGGTCTTTGGTCGGAAGCTCGGCGGTTACGCTGGGGTGAGCAACGTCGGCATGGACACAACCTGGCTCGGGAGCCACCTGGCCATGTCCAACTTGTACGCCTTTGGTCGGCTCGCTTGGGATCCGACGCAGGATCCGGAGCGAATCTTGCAGGACTGGATCCGTCTGACGTTTGGGCTGAGCGATAGCGTTCGCAGGGCTGTAACCACCATGTCGATGCAGTCCTGGCCGACGTACGAGAAGTATTCCGGCAACTTGGGCGTTCAGACTTTGACGGACATTCTCTACGCCCACTATGGACCGAACCCGGCCAGTCAGGATAACAACGGCTGGGGCCAATGGACGCGAGCAGACGGCGAGGGAATCGGCATGGATCGCACCGTCGGGAACGGCACCGGAAACGCGGGCCAGTACCCAGACGAGGTGGCCTCCAGGTTTGAGGAGACGACGACGACGCCCGATGATTTGATGCTGTGGTTTCACCACGTGCCTTACACCTTCAAGCTCCATTCCGGCAAGACGGTCATCCAGCACTTCTACGACGCTCATTACGAGGGTGCCCAGACGGCGCAGACGTTTGCCACGGCTTGGAGGACTCTCAGGGGGCACATTGACGCCGAGAGGTTTGAGCACGAAATGTTCAGGCTCGAGTACCAGGCCGGCCACTCCCTGGTCTGGCGGGATGCCATTAGCGAGTTCTACCGCAACCTCTCGGGCATTCCGGACGAGAAGGGCAGGGTTCGACACCACCCGTACCGCATCGAAGCCGAGGACATGGACCTCGACGGCTACGAGGTCGTCGTCGTGACGCCCAAGGAAGCAGCCTCGGGGTACAAGGCCATCCAGACGAGCGCCACCGGCACGGCCACGTGCAAGCTCGAGTTTTCCGCGGGCACGTACGACCTGGCCGTCAACTACTACGACGTGGCAGGCGGAAAGGCCAAGTGGAGGGTGTGCCTGGACGGCGAGAAGGTTGGGACGTGGACGGGCGACGGGGAGGATAGGCTCGGCCACTGGCCCAGCAAGTACCTGGACGGGCACTCGGCGACGAGGATCACGTTCAGGGGCGTGAGGATCCGCAAGGGGGCGAGGTTGACGCTCGAGGGGTTCGCGGATGATGCCGAGTTGGCTGCGGTGGACTACATCTCGATATTGCCGCCTGGGATTGTGGACTAAGTCGGACTTGGGACGACGCCAGGGGGATTTAGTATGGATATTCCTTTGACGTGCCTTATTCTTACCTAGCCAGGGGAAATCCGAACCGTAACGGCTTCCATAGTCGGCATGTTCCGTGCAATCCGGGGCAAACCTTGAGGATTGGGTCATTGGGCCATGTCAGACACAACTTTATGAATCAATAGACTACCATAAATATACCAAACACACCTTTGATTCTTTGCACCGATCCAGCTCCCAGAAGAACCATCAAACCGCCACACGAGACCCAAATTACAATCCTCGTACCCAGCCTCTACAATGCCTCCATCGCCCAATCTCATTTCCGCGTCGACACCTGGATACGCCGTGCCGGCTCCTGTATACGCCGTGCCGACTCCATGTTCCAGGACTTGCACGGCGCTTCGCCGCTTCCGCACAGCGGCTTCCCCGTGCTCGGGGAGAAGAGGAGATGATGGCACGACTCCTGCGCCAGCTCCCAATCTGGCGCCGACACGCATCGCCCGTCGGGCCACGACGCGGATTCCCGCCTTGACCCTCACTCCCCCGACGCCGCCGGGGGTCCTGCACCCGGTTCCGGACGTGACCATGGCGCCGGTGCCGGGCTTCGCAGCGACGGCTTCTCGGAGCCCGACTGCTCCGGCTCTGAGCATGGCTCCGATTCTCAGCCTGTCTATCCCTCCGGGGTCGGCTTCGGCCGCGACTATCACCGTCTACAGAGACCAGGGCTCCGCGTCGTCTCCTTCAGAACGGGCCAGCAAGAGCTGCAAGACACCATATCCCAGAACGCAGATGGATCCCGCGGGACTCGATGGCACGCGGCCCGCCAACTCTCGCGACCGCGGCGTCGATTGCGAAAAGTCGGAGCGGCCAGAGAAGCGAGAGGATGAAGATGTCGGGTCCTGCGGTTTCTGCTTCTGGCGTAGTGCCTTTATCGTCCTCCTTGTGAGTTCGTGCGGAGCGTGCACTCCATGTCGTTGATGCTTGGATGAGCGGATCACGCCGACACGGACACGTTGAGACATGGAATTATGTCAGGTTAGGCACTGGAGGGAGTCAGTTGGGAGTATTCAAGGTTGGAAGGAGTAGAGGTTAAAGGAGTCAGGTTGAAGGAGTCAGGTTAAAGGAGTTAAGGTTGGAAGTATTCAAGGTTGGAAAGAGTTAGGTTTGGAAGGAGTTGAGATTGGCACTTGTTATATTTCTTAGGTTTAGAGCCAGGCAATATATCGATTGGAATAAAAATGTTAATCCATCTATTCCACCGCCACCTACTCCGTCCACTCCTTAACCCTCCCCTCAACAAACTCAACCATCTTCCCCCCGTGCGTCAAGAACGGAGAGTGGCTCGCATCCAGAAGCAACTCGTGCCAGTCGAGCCCGCTCAACGAAGTCATCATGTCCTGCGCAACGTGCGGAATCGCCCTGTCTTGTCGACACTTGACGTACGCGCGACGGCCGTCAAACACGGCGTCCTTCCACGCGGGCGCGGCGCTGGGAGTTATGAATGACGCGTGCGCCTGCGTCTGTAGTCCCCTGACGGCTTCGTCGGCGAGCGTCTTGTCGATGCCGTTGTAGAAGATGTCCTCGGGCTTGTCGACTGTGATTTGGCCCGACGCTTCCTGTTTCGCGTCAGTCGTGAGCATATCGGAGGTGTCTCGTCTCATACGTCAAGAATATTCCAAGGGTCGAGCTTGTTCCCAGGGAGCTTGCCGCGCAACGAGTCGCCCTCGTCAGCAACAAAGGCGCACATAAACACCAACCCCACGACACCCCCGGCCTTGCCCGCGGCAGTGCGCTCCGCCTTGCTCAAGCCCTTTGCGGCGGCAGCGCCGGGGCAGCCGCCGTACGAGTGCATGACTAGGACGACGTCGTTGCCTTGTTCGATTTCGGGCAGCAGGAGCTCTTCCCTGACAAAGGCGGTATCCGCGGCCACGGTCTGTTTCTCGGGTTCCGTGGCTCCTACGGATGGCAGTTGCCTGGAGGCGGTGGGATAGCCGGCGTTTCGGAGCTCTTGGAGGAAGGCTTGGTAGTGAGCGGGCGTGTGCCAAGCACCGGGAACCAGCAGGACGGTGGGCTTTGGCATGATGACAAAGGGATGAGTAGAGAGAGCGGGTGGGATGACAGGAAACGTGGATTATTCGGGAATTTGTATCCCTAATACGTTCACAGCTGATGCTCATCCGCGGGCACAGCCATCTCCAGTAAGAACTAAGCATAGGATCGGCTGTCTAGCGCTGACTCCTCGCTTGGAGTCTGGGGTCGGCCCTCAGGTGGTTGGACTGCTCGGACTGTCGGACTTGAGCCCGTCTCACGATTAACCGGTTCGAGCTGCAGGAAGAAATGGCTAGCGAGGAGGGGGCCATGAACAAGGGAGGATGAGGATGGTGAGAGTCAGACCTTGGCACATGTAACAATCTGCAGCATGACTACACTTGGCGTTGAAACAAGCTTGGATTGAATGACGGCTTACCCTTTCTCCAAAACACGAAATAATGGCAATAATATATAACAATGCTGACACCCTTATCCATCTATGCAACGCTTTTTCGCCTCCTCTGTCCTTTCCATCCAGATCCCCTTCCACTTCACCAAATCTCTTCCTACAATCAAAGTCAGAAACGGCCACAGCAAAGCCAACACTAGAAATAAACATACCTGATATCTATTCGCCGCTCTTGAGGAGCCGGTTCGCTTCGGCGGCCTTTTCCCCTGCGAGTCCCAAGAGGTCCAGGAGGCTCTCGACTTCGGCCTCGGGGTTGGTGGGCCAGACGGCGACGTGGTCGCCCGTACGTCTGCTCCCGCTCCTCGAGCCACGGGAGGAGAAGATGGCTGTTCCATGATGGTCAATGTGATGATGAGGATCTAATTGATTCATCCATCTCTACTATTTTCAATATATATCTACTCTATTCCTCGAATTGGAAGCATTTCAGTCGGTTTACCGGAACGCGATTCCGATTTCCGAGAGTCGAAGCCGATGGGTCACGATGTGGTGAAAGAGAATGAGATGCGGCAAGACAATCGGCAGCGATGAAGTAAGGCGATCAAGGTATTTATCTCGAGTAGCAAAGATGGCACAAGTGTCATGTATGTGTCTCGGTGGTTTGTGCATCGTCGCATCACGAGACATGAAGGCTCAGAGCACCACCCGCAAGATGCCCTAGTTCACAACCACGACGACCAATTGACTGCTCCAATGCAGCCAATGGCAAGGAATGGCTCTCGAGCATTTCGATACCCCCAAACCCCTCACCATATCGCCAACCAGGACTAAGCCGGTGGATACGAGATGCGCAATCATTTCCCCAACCTCGTCCAACATTGACCAAGCATCGTGAAGCGTTCCGAAGCCCAGTTCCGAAGAGGACGATTCCCCTTGCGCGACCCACACGCCCACTCAGTTGGGGAAGCCATGGCTTGTCGTTGGTGTTCTCGCGTCCCTCAGGCGGCCGCATTTCAATGCATTTGAGGCGGCCTTCCCCCGTCGGTTTCCTCCCCTCTGACGACTCTCCTCATCCCGGTCCGCCTCTGAACGAATCACCGAGCAAGAGACAGCGAGACTAATATTGTTACAATGTCCATCCCCCACCCCCTCTCCTCCCTCTCCCTCAGCGAGACCAACCGGGCCCGCGACCTGGTGCTGGCCCTGCACCCCGGAACCGTGCTCAACTTCCGCACCGTCTACCTGTTCGAGCCGCCCAAGGCCGACGTGCTGCCCTTTCTGGAGCTGGAGCACGCCGGAAGGGTGACCGAGTCGACGCCGCGTCCGCCGCGTCTGGCTCAGGCCCGGTACGACGTGGTCAAGCCCGGCTGCAGGCGGCCCGAGTACCACGAGTCCGTCGTCGACGTTCGTGAGGGCACGCGCGTGAGCCACCAGGTGGTCGGCTCCGAGCACCATGCCAGCTTGACCGTGTAAGTCGATCAACCGCAACACCCATCAGTGATGCTGACAGCCCAGTTTCGAATTCGACACGCTGGTGGAAGTCATCAAGAACTCGCCCCTGTTCCAGGAAAAGGTCAGGAACCTCCAGCTGCCCGAGGGCTTCGAGCTCATCGTCGAGCCGTGGCCCTACGGCGGGCCCGACGAGGAGGACGGCGACGCCCGCTTCTTCCAGGGCCTCTGCTTCGGCCGCGACACGCGCAGCGGCAACCCGGACTCCAACTTTTACGCCTACCCCATCCCGCTGATCCCCATCATAGACGCCAATAAGCGCGAGGTGATCCGCGTCGACGAGCCGGCCACGGGCGGCGCGGGGGACTCGATGGCCTTCAAGACACCCACGGGCGCCGTCATCGACCACTGCAGGACGGCCGAGTACGTGCCGGAGCTGCTGCCCGGCGGCACCCGCAAGGACCTGAAGCCGTTGACGGTGCAGCAGCCCGACGGGCCCAGCTTTAGTGTTTCTGACGGGAACCTCATCGAGTGGCAGAAGTGGCGGATGCGCGTCACCTTTAACCCGCGCGAGGGCGCCGTGCTGCACGACATTCGTTATGATGGGCGCGAGATTATGTACCGTCTTAGTATTAGTGACATGGTAAGCATCGAGTCGTCTCTCAGACTCTCGGATACATTCATTAACGCAACCAGACCGTCCCCTACGCTGACCCCCGCGCCCCCTTCCACCGCAAGCAAGCCTTTGACTTTGGCGACGGCGGCCTCGGCCACGCCGTCAACAACCTCGCGCTCGGGTGCGACTGCCTCGGCGTCATCAAGTACTTTGACGGCGTCCTCACGCAGGCCGACGGCACCGCGGCCGAGACGAAGCAGGTCATCTGCCTGCACGAGCAGGACGACGGCATCGCGTGGAAGCACACCAACTGGCGCACGGGGAGGGCCGTCGTCACCCGCAGGCGCGAGCTGGTGGTGCAGTTCATCATCACGCTGGCCAACTACGAGTACATCTTCGCCTACAAGTTCGACCAGGCGGCGGCCGTCGAGGTCGAGGCGCGGGCCACGGGCATCGTGTCCGTCGTCAACATCGACGCGGGCAAGACGGCGCCCTGGGGCAACGTGGTGAGCCCGGGAGCCCTCGCCCAGAACCACCAGCACATCTTCTGCGTGCGCATGGATCCGGCCGTCGACGGCCACCGCAACACGCTGGTGCAGGAGGAGAGCCTCCCGCTGCGGCGCGACGGCCGGACCAACCCCAACGGCAACGCCTACGAGGTGCGCCAGACGCCCATCGCCACTTCGGGGGGCGTCGACGCGGCGCCCTTCAGCAACCGCACCTTCAAGGTGCAGAACCTGGGCAAGAAGAACCCCGTCAGCGGCAAGCCCGTCGGCTACAAGGTGGCGGTGCCGCCCACGCAGCTGCTGCTGGCCGACCCCAACAGCATCCAGGCCCAGCGCGCCCTGTTCGCCAACCACCACCTGTGGGTGACCAAGTACCGCGACGACGAGCTGTACGCGGGAGGCCGCTACACGCTGCAGAGCCGGCGCGAGGTGGGCGGCGTGGCCGACGCGGCGGGCCGCAACGACGACGTCTTTGACGAGGACATTGTCATCTGGGCCGTCTTTGGGCTGACGCACAACCCTCGCGTCGAGGACTGGCCAGTCATGTGAGTAGATGATGTGATTCCGGTTCCGAAGTAAAGGGAGACTAACACCTGCAGGCCCATCGAGAAACTGCAAGTCCACTTTGCGCCGTCCGACTTCTTCACCGAGAACCCGGCCCTGGACGTGCCCTCCAACGCCGACATTGGGTCCAAGCTGACGGAGGGAAGCCAGGGGCAGAAGGACGGCGGTGGCGGTGGCGGTGGCGGAAGCTGCTGCGGCGGGCCGAAGCTGCAAAAGGGGAAACTGTAGAGAGAAAACGAGCTATTTTTGCGGGCGTGGCGTCGTAGAAGCGTCTGATGTTGTTGAATTCCTGTACAAGTACCCCCTCTATTAGAAATGACGGCAGCTACGGAGGAGCATTTCAAAAGTCTTGTCCCGATCTCAAGCCACAAATCTCAAGCAGCCGATCACGAGAAGGCCAGGTACATAAGGTACTTGCAATTACTTCATCCCCCTACAAGCATGAGAGCTACAGCGCTCCGTCAGCTGCTAGCAAATTCCTCCAGCTCTTATCGCCTTCTAGAGCTATAGGGGCTACAGAAGCCAGCCGCCTGGAGCCTGTATTGGGACCATATATCCCGAGGTAACTAATAGGGGTATAAAGGTGTGGCGTCGTTAGCTTGGGACAAGACTTTGAAATGCTCCTCCGTATTGGTCTCGAAGCTGAAACCGGTTGCATAACACATGTCCACCAACACACACCAACTCCCTGACAGTTGTCTGTGCACTTATCTAGTTTCTCTCTTTTTTCTCCAGATTGAGAAGACATGCGAGTTAGTCCCCATACGGAATGGCTTCAGCCAGTCTGATCTGAGATAACCATAACTTTGCCGTGATAATTTCCATGACTGCGGTTGCAAGATGCCGAGATAAGCACATGAATACTTTGCTTTTTCTGCAATCAATGACAATTATTGCGCAGATAAACGCGACTATCTGCCCGTGACGGGCGTTTTGCCATTGCATTTCTCCATTTCGACATGTCAAAGCTGATGCGTGGCCTAGTTTAGTCTCTCGGAACGGCCTCTACTACATCGGAACTCCATTTTACGCCCACGACGCTGATGCTTCAAGAGCACCTCTTGATCGGGTCACTCGGCATCTCATCTCCACGTCATCTGCTGATAAGGGCGGCTATCTGGGCGCAGGGAAGACGCAAACGCCGTCTCAGCCTCTCTTCGTTTTGAACGGAAACTCGGCGTGACCGGTCGATGGGTGAGGCGACAACGAACCATCAAAGTAGCATCCCTTTTTCCCGCATAGGTCATCCCTGTTCTCACTCACACACTTGAACCCAAGAGATGCCTGCTCAGATATTAAATCCACTTCCCCGCACGCCACCCCCGCAAATGCGACGCGGAATCGACGTTCCGAGTGCCACTGAGAGAGATCAAATTCCTGGGGCAAGACGCACACGCTCTCGAGGCCGAGTAGCGTCGTCGGTAGGGGTTCGTGACCTGCTCGAAAGAGGGCCTTGCAAAGGTGAGGCCCGGTCTGGAAGTAGATAAGGGGCGACTATACCACGACTCGTTCCAGCCTCACGAGTCACTCTCAGTCCCTTCCACTCCCTCACACTCACTCCCTTCTCTCTCACCCCTCTCACCATGGACGCCGACCTCAAAAAACCCATCCCCGACCTGGAGCACTCCGTCTCCCGCCCCCTGAGAAACCTCAGCGACGAGGAGCGCCTCGCCCAGCTCGGCCACCAGCAGGAACTGGGCCGCAACTTTTCCCTGCCCGCCCTGGGCGCCCTGTGCCTCTGTCTGATGGCCACGTGGGAGGCCCTATCGACGGTTATTTCCTCGGCCCTAGTGAGCGGAGGGCCGCCGTGTTTGTTCTACAACTAGTATGTCCATCACTCCCAAGTCTCCGAAGCTGCTCTCTAACCAGCCGCAGCGTCCTCTCCTTCGCCTGCACCGTGTGCATCGTCATCTCCCTCGGCGAAATCGCCTCCATCTATCCCACCGCCGGCGGTCCGTCCACTCCCCGTTCCGAAGCCCCGTTCCGAGCACTAATCTGAGTAACCCCCCCTAGGACAATACCACTGGGTGGCCGCGCTGTGCCCCTCGTCGACGCGATCCGCCGCGTCCTGGGCCACGGGCTGGATCTCCGTCGGCGGCCAGATCGTGCTCACGGCCTCGGCCGCCTTTGCCGCCGGCCTCCAGGCCCAGGCCCTCATCACGCTCAACCGCACCGAGACGTACACCCCGGAGCGGTGGCAGGGCATGCTCTTCTACTGGGCCATTCTGGCCTACGCCGCCATCCTCAACATCTGGGGCATGAAGGCCATGCCGCATGTGAACCTGGTTTCGGGTGCGTTTGCTCTGCTCGGAGGCCATGTCGTGCTAACAAATGCTAGGAATCCTCCACGTCGGTGCCTTTGCCGGAATTGTCATCACCCTTGGTGTCATGGCGCCAAAGAACACGTCCTCGTTCGTCTTTACCGAATTCGTCAATAGCAGCGGCTGGAAGAGCGACGGTGTCTCGTGGCTAGTCGGCATGCAGAGTGCTGTCTATCCATTCTTGGGGTACGTACTGCCTTCACCACATTTAACAAACCTCCATGTATTAACCCTAGCCAGATACGACGCCGCGTGCCATCTCGCAGAAGAGCTCCCGCACGCCAGCCGCAACGTCCCCCTGGCCATGGTCGGCAGCGTCGTTGTCAATGGCGTCATGGGCTTCGCCTATGTTATTGTGCTCCTCTATAGCGCCAGCTCCCTCGAGGCCCTCCTCACCACCCCGACGGGCTTCCCCTTTATCCAAATCTTCCTCGACGCCACCCAGTCCCACGCGGCCGCCACCGTCATGTCCCTCATGCCCGTCCTCATCGCCACGGCCGCCACCGTCGCCGGCACCGCGTCCACCTCGCGCACCTTTTGGGCCTTTGCCCGCGATAAGGCGACGCCATTTTCCGAATACTTTAGCCACGTGAACCCCTCGCTCCAGGTGCCCGTCCGCGCCGTGGCCTTTGTGCTCGTCCTGCAGGTCCTCCTCGGCCTCATCTACCTCGGAAACGCCACCGCCTTCAACGCCATCCTTTCCATGGCCATCATCGGCCTCTACATCTCCTACTTCCTGCCCATCTTCTACATGACCTTTTTCGGGCGCCGGACCCTGAAGAGGAGCGACTTTGGGCCGTTTACCCTCCCCCGCGCCCTCGGCGTCGTCGCCAACGTCGTCGCCATGATCTGGATGGTCGTCGTCATCATCTTCAGCACCTTTCCCCTGACGATGCCTGTCACGGCCCAGTCCATGAACTATTCCAGCGTTGTGCTGGCGGGCTGGGCTCTCTTTGGCGCCGTGTTTTATTACACTAGGGGCAAGAATACGTACGAGGTTCCGTTGACGGATTTGGCCGTCATACTCGAGGAAACGGAGGAAAGCATTGCTGAGAAGTAGTTGCGTTTGGATGTTTTCTCTATGTGGTGATCGGTAGTCGAGGCACCCAGGACGTTATTGTTAATAATACCTTGTATATTGCAAACTTGAGATCATTGTTACTACACTGAATACTGTTTAGTCATTTATAATCATTTTCAAAGGTGCCTTCTGATTCTGCCTAACAGAGATACTGGTATCTATAAAGCATAACTGCAAGGCACGAATACCTCGGAGACACGGCCGTAGATATCCGCTCCTCTTAAAGTCTAACTCATGAATCGCTTTGCCCTTCTCATTTATAGCCGATTTAGATTATATCTCGTGTTCGCGCTGTGCGCGAGAATAGTTAGCTAGCTAACCAGACCCCTTTTATTATAATTAAACTTCCTGACGTGAAAAATCCATGTTAATAGCAACAATAAGACACTTTGACAGACGAATCAGCGGACTGCACCCACCACGGGCAGTCGTGTTATAACATCTATATTTACGCAACTATAAGCATCTACCCATTGTGAAATATATACAATACGAATCCATCATTGCTAATCGAATCATCCAAACAAGGCATCTTCAACACATCACCAGACCAAGTCAAGACTCAATTCCAAGCCCACCCCGAAGACACCACCTTAAAAGTTGGAGCCAGCCTTGGTCTGGACCTGAGCGGCAACGCTAACATTCTTGACCGTGACGGTCTTGCCGGTCGTGCTGGTGACCAAGACGTCGACGGTCGAGGTCCCGAAGCCGGACTGGTACTCGAAGAAGTTGTAGTCCTTGCGCGTCGTGGCCTTCCACGTCTTGCCGCCGTCAATACTAACCTGCAGGCTCTTGACGGGCTCGTTGTGGTTGAGGACCTGCATGGAGAACCACCACTGCGAGGTGCCCTCCTTGTTGCGCAGGACGAGGGGCGTCGTGATGTCGCACGTCACCCACTTGAAGGACGTCTTGACGATGCCGTCGGTGCCGCCCACGGCGGTGAAGGCGTTCTGGAAGAGGTCCAGGTGGCCCTTATCGCACTCGGGGCACTGGTCGACAATCTTAGGGCGTTAGCAACATTCGTTTCCAGTCATCTAGGAAGTCATACCATGGCCTTGATGGTCTTTCCGGTGGGACCGGTGACCTGGATGCAAGCGCCGCAGTTGCCGGCAGAGTTCCAGTTGGAGCCGGAGAAGGCGGTGCCGTAGGTGCCCGAGGGGAGCGTGTAGGTGACAAAGGAGCAGGTGCCGCCGCTGAGGTTGCCGCCGTAAAAGGTGGAACTGCCAGACACGACTTCGGTGCTGAGGACCTTTGCGGCGACGAGGGCCGGGATGGCGAGGCCGAGGAGGGTAGAGAGGAACTTCATGGTGGGTGGGGGGAAAGTTGGGTATGGACTGTTTGGTGTGTGTTGGAGAGTGAGACTGAGAGCTTGAGGATGAAAGGTTCCATGCGGCGCGAGGCCAGATTTATAGACATCAACATAGGCACCCACTACCATCTCACGATGCCAACGCTGAAAGAGATTAGATGGCGCCAACATCGCCACGAGGACTCTTGCATGTTTCAACCATCACTCGCCAGACGTTGACGAGGCCATTTCGCTTTAGGGCTGATGCAGGTCAGAAACGGCCGGCCAGAACTAGCAGGGATCCTTTGCGACCCAAGTCGGCTGAACCCGTCGGCAACTCCTCCGACGGCCAAGGGCTTAAAGACCCGAGGACCCTGAGATTGTCCAATAGGCCCCTAGAGGGATATTCAATGGCCTGTTGGAACCTTTTCATTCGGCCGCGGCCACCAGAGATACGAGACGAGGCTCCAGGGTTCCGGGGGGGGTCTTCAGGCTTCCCCATGTTCGCCGGGAGATCCTTGTCCAGGGCCTTCATCAAAGTTCAATAGTCAGGCCCAGGCCGTCTTAAAGTTTTCGGACAAATCGTTCCTTCCCAGGGGGACAGATTGGTGGAAAACGGCGGCACTCGACGTTTTCCTTGCGAACCCCTACAATGGAGAAACATATATCGCCAAACGGGGCCGCCGAATGACCGATTAGAGGGAAGCCGGTCTAACACCGTCGGCGAGCATTCCCTATGTGGCCTCCGTTTTGCCACCTGCTTCGTATTGATCCTGGACATGGTTGGCGTTTCCGTCTAGACTAGGTGGTGCCGGTCGAGCTGAGTTGACACTCGATGAAGCCAGACTCCTCCCACCGCTACAACAACACCTATATCTTGAGATTAGTATGGACTCATGCCAACTTTTCATCCTAGTTTACGTAACAACAGGACCTCATGGGATCCGAATGTCTCGGGGAACCGGAACAAGGGAGCCCTGCATCTCGACAACCAATGCCGTCGGAGAAAACGAGAACTAGGCGTCTGTTTTACCTTGTTATATTCGGAGCCTAGGCTCGGTGGCTATGCCAGCTACGATCTATCTCGTATCGAATAGGCTTTCCAACCGCCACCGGAGAGGAGGACCTCAGTCCGCTCAGGGCCGCTTAAAGTGAGGCCGCAGATCCGACCAGCTCTCCTCGCTATACCCGGGCTGCACCTTTTCGCACGTCTCGAGCCCCCACTCGGTGATGCCCAGCATGAGGCAGCTCTCAAACATGAAGGCCATGCTCCCCTCGCCGACCTTTTGCGGCGCCAGCTCGGCGGCGCTGGCCTTTGCAAAGGTGCTCGCGTCCGGGCCGTGGGAGCTCATGACGTTGTGCAGGCTCGCGCCGGCGGCCCGGAAGCCGCCGCCGGCCTTGGCGTCGTACTCGCCGCGCACGAGGCCCATGAACTCGGACATGGTGTTGCGGTGGTACCACGGCGGGCGGAACGTGTCCTCCTGGACCAGCCAGCGCGGCGGGAAGATGACAAAGTCGGCCACGGCGGTGCCCGGGCGGTCCGAGGGGCCGGTGAGCACCGTGTAGATGGAGGGGTCCGGGTGGTCAAAGGAGATGCTGCCGATGACGTTGAAGCGGCCGAGGTCGTACTTGTATGGGTAGTCTGTGGCGTGTTAGTTGGGGGGTCTCTGACAAGGGGTCTCAGACAAGGGTGAGTATCGGTCTCATCCGCTGCTACACTTACACCTGGAGACATTAGCTTAGACCACGAGGCGACCATAGGATCAGGACTCACTTCCCGTGCCAGCCGACCACGTCAAAGGGAGTGTGTCCCTGCTTGCAGACAAACAGCTCATTGTTGTACTTGTTCAGAATCGACCACGTCGACGCCGTGTCCTCGTCGAAGCTCGCCGTCGGCACCTGAAAGTCCCTCGGGTTCGCCAGGCCGTTAGACCCAATAGGCCCCAGCTCGGGCAGCACGAAGTGGCCCTGGTACAGCTCGAGGGCGTAGCCGCGGACGGGCCCGGCGGGCAAGGTGACGCGGTACCTGATGCCGCGGGGCAGCACGGCGATCTCGTTGGGCCGCACCAGCAGCCTCCCCAGCTCCGTCTGCACGTCGAGCACGCCGTGCTGGCCCACGACGAGCATCTCGCCGTCGGACGAGTACATGGCGGTGCGCTCGTCCATGTCCCGCCCGGCCGCGTAGATGTAGATGCCCAGGCCCGACTTCATGGCCGGGTCGCCGGCGCCGGCCGCGTGCTTCAGGCCGCGCACCCAGTCGACGTCTTCGTCGATGTCGAAGGGGTCCCAGCGCAGTTGGTTCGGGAGGTGCTTGAGCGGCGAGCCGATGCTGCCGCTGCCGCCCGCGCCGGCGACTTGGAACGGCTCAAAGGCCGAGTGCGCGGCCGACGGGAGCACGCGGTACAGCCACGTCTGCAGGTTCTCGTGCCGCGGCGCCGTAAAGGCCGTGCCCGAGAGCTTCTCGGCGTAGAGGCCGTAGGGGGGCCTTTGGGGCGAGTTTGCGCCGATGGGGAGGGCGCCCTCTATGGCTTCAGACCTGTTTGCTTTGATCAGTCGGCGGTTTAGCACGTGCTCCTTTACTTACTCGTGGAAGGAGTTGAAGCCATTGAGATACTTGTACTTCTCTGGAGTTTCAAACTTTGTCACGGGCATCTTTGTGATTTTGACGCTTGACTGATATCAAAATAGTTGGTATACTAAGCGCTCTTCAAGACGAATAAGACAATAACCAGACTTCTCCTCCATCTTATCTATCAGGTCGATAACCCGAGGATCTCGAGATGGGTGGCGTTCGACTGCTCCAACTATGGGAGAATCCGGGCGGAACGGGTTCCGGAGGTGCCACGGTTCGGAAAGCGGAAATTTCCCTGCAACGCCGGAACTCGCACGGAAGCAAATGCCGGTTCTTTATCCGGGGAAGACGGAGGTGATGATGTGCTCTGAATGGGGTTGAATGAGAGGTATTTCAATGAGAGCCAACATCCGTTCTGTTTGTCGTACCAGATATCCCTGTTCAACTCTACCACAGATACTAGGCTTCCTATCAAACACTCCCATCATGAAGTCCTGGCTCCCCATCCCCTCGGGATCCCACTTCTCGCTGGCCAACATCCCGTTCGGCATCATCTCGACGGCCGCGGCGCCGGCCCTCCGCCCGGCCGTGGCCATTGGCGCCCACGTCCTCGACGTCTCGGCCTTTGCCCAGAGCGGCGGCTTCGGCCGGCTCTCCGACTTCCCTCCGGACCAGCTGTCCGTCTTCTCGGAGCCGACGCTCAACGCCTTTGCCGCCCTCGGCCGCCCGGTGCACCGCCGCGTGCGCCAGTACCTCCGCGACGTCTTCCGCGAGGACACGCCGTACCCGGACGCCCTGAAGCGCAACGAGGCGCTGAGAAAGACGGCGCTGCTGCCGCTGGACGACGTCCGCACGCATCTGCCGCTCGCCATCGGCGACTACACCGACTTCTTCGCCGGCCGCAACCACGCGCACAACGTCGGAACCCTCTTCCGCGGGCCAGCCAACGCCCTCAACCCAAACTACAACCACCTCCCCGTCGCCTACCACGGCCGCGCCAGCTCCGTCGTCGTCTCGGGCACGCCGCTGCACCGCCCCAGAGGCCAGGTCCTCCCGGCTCCCGGCGCCACCACGCCCGTCTTCAAGCCCTGCGCCCGGCTTGACATTGAGCTGGAGCTGGGCGCCTTTGTCTGCAGGGGCAACGCGCTCGGGCGGAGTATCCCGGTTGCGGAGGCTGATGAGTACATCTTTGGCTATGTGCTCATGAACGACTGGAGCGCCCGGGACATTCAGCAGTGGGAGTACGTGCCGCTGGGGCCGTTCAACGCGAAGAACTTTGGCACGTCCATCAGTGCTTGGGTTGTCCTCGCCGACGCGCTGGAGCCGTTCCGGACACAGGGGCTGCCGAATGACGTCGAGTTGCAGAGCTATCTGCGCGAGGAGCGCAAGGACAATGTGCTGGACATCAACCTAGAGGTGACGGTCAAGAGTAAGCGCCAGGACCCTTCTGGAAGTCCCTTCTGGAAGTCCCAAGATGCTAACAAACTCCAGCCGCCAAGGGCAACTCCCGCACCATCACGCGCACGTCGTCCAAGAACCTCCTCTGGTCGTGGCCGCAGATGATTGCGCACCACACCGTCTCCGGCTGCAACCTGCGGACGGGCGATCTCCTGGGCAGCGGAACCGTGTCGGGCTTTGACGAGGGCACGCACGGGAGCATCCTCGAGCAGACGAGGGGCGGCAAGGTGGCCGTCGAGATTGGCGGCGGCGAGTCGCGCAAGTTCCTCGAGGACGGCGACACGGTCGTGATTCGAGGGTGGTCCGGGGGGGAGGGGGGTGAGCTGGTTGGGTTTGGCGAGTGTTCGGGGCAGATCTTGGCGGCTGTTGAGCAATAGATGAATAACCAGATGATGCCTGGGATAACCTCAGGTTTTGTTCCCAACCCGAATCAAAATAAGGCACCTACTAACAAAAGTCGTCTGGTTTGTGTCCTCCAATCCATTTTGTACTCCGAGTGTGGCCTTGGTCCCAGAGTCTCCCACCGTAGGTGAAGACAGTGTAGAGATCAAGTTCAAACAGTTTAGAACTACTCATGAAGCCTCAAAGAAATGCTGGTTCTTCATAATTTCCATCGTCTCGGCCAGGCCATTTTCATCATGCTGGTAAATCTGCTTGAGCAAATCCCTATAGAGATGCCAATTCAGATTTCAACACGCGCGGCGAGGAGCCGGAGCTCGTTCAACTGCGCTAGATGGGACTGGCTGCCGACCTGGCTCAGTTGAGCTATTCATTCACGCTCTAGATTCATCCATTCCTTCCACGTCCATCTGGCCTTTTCGACCATGTCCGGCCCTCAACCAACGAACCAAACCATTCCCTCTTCCGATGCCCATCAAGTAACCCAGCAAGAGTCCTGCCATCTACATCGCGACCAAAGACTTCACCCACCATAATAAAACATAAAGACTCCCCAACTCAGCCTCTGATTTCGCCTTCCTTGGGCTTTGCTGCGGGCCCGAGACCTTGGGGCGCGAAAACAAAGGTACGCAAGACACGGCTGGGCGGCTGGAAGCGAGGAAGTGTTGCCAGTGCTGCTCTCGTTCCCATGCAGCAGATAATGGAGATGGATGTCATCTCGCTATATCTGTATATAAGTGACTGAGCTTCACCCTTGCATGCTGCACACACCACTCTCATCTGCAGTGAGCTTACTACGAACGCCTGTTCTATCTTCTGTGTGATTGAGGCCGTTTTCTCCCACTTCTTTTCACCTCTCTAACAGAGCGTAGCCGGGCGCCAGGAATTTTGCCATCAAACTTCCACCCCAAAGTCGAGAAGGGACTATCACGGTGCTCACTAAAGTCAGAACCCTCGACCTGATAACCTATCCCGCAATAATCCACGCCATGACCTCCCGCCAGCTAAACAAGACCAAAAAAAGCCGCCGACTTCGAAAAAGCTTTCTCAGGCGAGAAAATCGTACACTTCGACGCAACATTGGGTACAACCAGAGGCCTTTGGATGGCTTTCAAAGGCGGCACCTTGATTTACCAGCTCAATGACAATGTCGAGACAGTATCCTACCTTGTTGAAATGGCTCGAGTGGAGGATTCGAATACTATGACCCTCACGGCATGGACGCTGGTGCTTGATCGACTATGATGGCAAAGATTTTGGTTTCTTGGGCTACACGACACAGATTCTGAAACATAGAGGCTGCCTGCCTCTGACAGAACTCAAGGCCTAACTCCTCGATCTTCGCCCCGAACAGAGAAGAATTCGGGAAAATCTGCGAGCGCGAGGGGAAAAGTGTGTCTCCATTTCTCGACGTCCCAGCAATGATTTTCGGGGAGATCCCAGGAGATAGGAGCGAGAAGGCCCACGTAAGTATTTATTGACTTTTCCGGGTGATGTCACAGGTTGACATGAATCTCAGATGTAGCACCGGACCACGATCGACACGGAGGAATTCCGATCCAACACGTATTACGATGAAGTCGTTTTCCGGTTTAGCACCCGAATCTTCAGAACGAAAGATCGACAACCCTTGAATATCTCAGACGAAGAGCTCCTTCTATGTCATTATGCCCTTCCTGGACTTTCTCTTGTCTGGAGGAGATGGGCTGCTTTCAATGTCATGGATATTCGCGACGTTAAGTGTACCAGAGAGCACGGAGGCTTTCGACCGCTTGGTCCTTCCCCCAAGGAAAACAAAAAGAAAAAACTCATACATGCTCTCGTCGGACAGGAAGAAAATTCCGACGAGCTCGATGACATGATCAAAGGGGAAGGGGGTGTCTTTCTTCTCCATAAGCCGCCTAGAGGTCGGAAAGAATCCCCCATACGGTGTTTCTAATGCTACCTGACTGACCGTCATGTGGCTTGGTAAACAGAAGGCATTGCTGACCGGACACGTCGACCACTGTTGTCAATATCCTCCGGCCAATTGGTTGGGCCTCCCGAGCTGGTCGAGAGATATCTTGCAACTCTCCTCTCTCTAGCAACAAGATGGAAGGCCATGGCCTTGATTGGCGAGGCCGACGTATTCTTGCAAAAACGGGCCTTGGCCGAGGTGGAGAGAAATAGTCGAATTGTCCGAGGCAAAGGTGAATGGGAGGGATACTATATTGTGCGGATCGCCCACGCGATGGGAAGAAGTGGAAAACGAGCGATGAAGGCGAAGGGCATTCGCGAAGGTCCAGTTGCATTTCAAAGGTTTGATACAGATGTAACTAAGTACAGCATCAAAAGGTAGTGGTTTGAATCTTAAAGCAGTGCGCTCTTCATTTTTGCTTGATTATCAGCAATACCTTCTTCAGCGTAGGTAACTCAAGATAAAACGTAGCAATATATCTCAGAACAAGACTAATTCTCGAGCGAATGCATCAATAGAGAAGTAAACTTGAAAAATCAGAACCCGGATTTCTCTCAGACTGTCGCTCACAAGTTTTCACCATTGGAAGAGAAAATCAAGGGTGAGTCGATACATCACCAGCGGGATCCAGGAAAGTCAAGGTAAACAATGAGCAAACACTTTTGTTATTCAGCAAGCCATTCGTCCACCACTCAATGCTACATCATACATGCCTCCTCAATCCTCCTTCTATGCCATTGCTTATCCCAGTCATATCATCATCTCCCCCACCCCAGGCCCCTTACCCTCAAACCTCCACCTCCACCTCCAAAGCCTTCTTCAAGCTCTCGGCGTCGCGGGGCACAAACCTTGCGCGGAACCTCGGCGGCAGGGCCACCAGGCTCGTGGGGTCGGCGTTGCCGTCGACGGGGTGCGGGTTGATCTCGTCGTACTTGTCGATGCGGAAGCTGTTGAGCAGGCGCATGTAGATGAGGTACAGCTCGCGGTTGGCCAGCAGCGAGCCGGCGCACATGCGGTAGCCGACGCCGTAGGTGAAGAGCGGCGCGTCGGGCTGCTCCAGCCAGCGCTCGGGGCGGAACTCGATTGGGTCGGACCAGACTTGGGGGTCTAAGAGGTTAGCATGTTGGCTTTCAGGGGCCATGGGCTGTAAGTGTATCCGACTCACCCATGTTACAGGCCCAGGCATTCAGAAACACGACGGTGCCTTTGGGAATGGTGATGCCCTCGTGCACCACGTCCTTGATGCTGGCCCGCGGCAGCGCCAGCCGGAGCACGGTAAAGTAGCGCAGCGACTCCTTGACCAGGCCGACGACGTAGGCGCACTTCTGGTCGTCGTCGACGTCGCACATGGGCCGGTCGGTGCCGTAAAACTTGCCAATCTCGGCAATGGCCTTTTCTTGTATCTCCGGGTGCTGCGACAGGTAGGCGATGAACCAGGCCACGTTGGTGGTGACGGTGTCGAGGCCGCCCGACAGCATGGTCAGGCTGATGGACGTCAGCTCGTCCTGGTTCAGCTTGGCCTCCTTGTCGAGGATGACGTTGGCCTGGATGCAGGGCTTGTGGGTGCCGTTGGCGATGCGCTCGTCCAGGCCGCGGTTGAGGTCTCCGAGGTACCTGTCGCGGCGGTTGCGCATCTCGCGCGCCTTGGCCGAGTGCAGGTTGAAGGGGTTGAGGCGCAGCAGGGGGATGTAGTCCTGGAGGTTGCCCGTGGTGGAGCGGAACTTGCTAATCTCCTCCTCGACGTGGGTAATCTCCTCAAACAGGTCGTCCTTTTGGCTCCTGAGGCGGATGCCCCAGTTGAGCGTCAGGGCGAGCGAGAGCGACAGGCGCTGGATCATGGGCATGGGGTCGACGGGGAGAGCGCCGCCGTCGCCGTACGAGTTGAGCTCGTTGACAAAGTCGCGCGTCTCGACGTCGAGGTGCGGCACGTAGGTGGCGACGGACGGCCTGTTGAGGGCTGAGGCGGCGCCCTTGCGACGGCGCTTGAGCGAGTCGCTGTAGGGCGACGTGCCAATGGTGGTGCCGGCCGTGTCCGACAGCACCTTGTGGAACGTGTAGAACTCGGGCCGCGAGCTGAAGGCCTGCGCGTGCTTGCCAAAGAGGTCCCGCGCGGCGGCGGCCGAGTTGACGACGACGACGGGCACGTTGCCCAGCTGGATCTGGTAGACGGCCCCGAAGCGGTGCGACCACAGGCGGTACTTCTCGGCCGCGTTGGCGCGAATGTCCCAGATGTTGCCGATGACGGGGAGGCCGGGGGGGCCCTTCATGCCGGCGAGGCGGGCGCTGCTGCGGACGAACTCGTTGACGACGAGGTAGACGAGGGGCGCCAGGAGGAGGGATGCCACGACGGACTGCACGGGGCTCGCCCGGACGCCGTCGCCCAGGGCGAGGACGAGGTTGGCAATGGTCATGGCTGTGAGTGAATGGAGTCTTGGAGGTGATGGTCTGGTTGTCGAGTCTCGCAAGCCAACTTTATGAATGTGGCCTGCGAAACAAGCCGCTGCTTTCCATCGTGCAGCTCGGAACTCAAAGCGAGCCCTCTAGGCTCTGGCCTCTGAACGCCTCCCTTCGGCTATTGCTTTAGCCCGCCTTCAACCATTGCCATGATACCTCTAAGCAGCCACACGCAAATGCCAAGGTTAGCACCAAAAGCGTCGATCCCCCAGACTTCGTGCGGAGGTGGCTTTTGCGGGGGGTGAGCTCGGAACTCCCGGAACGAATCTCCCCCTCGGAAACCTCGGCTTCGATACCGAGACTCCCCCTCGTCTCGATTACCAACTCGGCCGTCGCGACTGGACTTTGCCAGAGGCGAGCTTCGTCACTGTAAAACCGAGGCGGAATCCCTACCCCAGATTCCCGAAGCGAACGAGAGATCCCTCCTCGTTTCCGCTTCCCCAGATTCTCCCCCCTGCGAACTACCCCCCCTCCCAGCCATGGAAACCACCTCCTCCACCGCCGCCGTCGCCCCGGAGCTGCCCGCCGCAACGACGGACGAGCCCCCCAGTAACACTGAGCCCACGCCCAGGGACTCCAGCGCCTCAGCAGCAGCAGCAGCAGCAGCAGCAGCAGCCGCCACGCGCAAGAGGCCTGTTGCTGCCGCCGGTGCTGAGGGCGGCTTCCGCAGGGGGAAGCGCGGCAAGTACACGTCTGTAGCATGGTACGATTTGTTTCACGAGGTATTCACCCCATGACTGTTCGGCCGCTTACACGCGCAGCGATGAATGCAAGAAGAGGAAGCTCAAGTGCATCCCCGTCGACGAGTCGAGCTGCCAGCGCTGCATCGACGGGGGTCTGGTGTGCGTCTACGCCCAGGGCGCGAGCCACGCGGCGCGGGAGAAGAGCGACAGGTGAGTTTGACGAGGCCTCAAATCGCTATACCGTGGTGTTGACGGCAGCCATCAGCGCCGCGCAGATCCAGACGCTGAGCGAACAGCTCCTCCAGCTGCGCAAGCAAGTCTCGGAGCTCGCCAGCACCGTCAAGGCCAAGAGCACGCGCGTCAACCCCTCGCCATGCTCGGGCGAGACCAACGTCGGTCAGTCCCCCGCCAGCTCGTCGCAGCAGCAGCAGCGCGAGGCGTGCGTGCCCCGGGAGCCGCAGTTTGTCGGCCCGACGCGGTCGGCCTTTGGCATCATCATCGGCGAGCGGTCGCTCACGCGCATGGGCATCCCGACCTACGACCCTCTGCCGCCCAGCCGTCTTCAGTCGCCCGTGGGGGGGAGGGACTCGGTGGTCGCCGGGGGGGAGTGTGTCGACTACTGGCGGACGCTCACGGCCGCAGAGGTGGTCCGTCTGCTGACCGTCTTCCAGGAGGAGGTCGAGTCGGTGTACCCCTTCCTCAACATTGGCGAGCAGGCCGCCCGGGCGCATCAGATGCTGCCCATACTGCGCAACGAGCAGCCGGCCCACGACGACGACAACGACGTCGGCTTCTCCCCCAAGGACGTCGAGATTGTCAAGGTGGCCATGGCCACGGCCATTGTGCTCGAGACGCACGGCAAGACGGAGCTGAGCTCCATGATTGTGCAGTCGGTCGAGAACAGCGTGTCCGTGATAGCCCGGCCCGAGGTGGACCTCGAGGAGATTCAGCTCATCACCATGCTGAGCATCTACTACTTCCACTGCGACGAGGAGCTCCTCGCCTGGCGCACCATCGGCGTCGCCGCCCGGGAGGCGCTCGAGATGGGCCTCCACCGCAAGAAGAGCCTCCTGGACAACTTCAGGGGCCTCGAGGACCGCCGGCTGGCCACGAGGGTGTTTTGGTGCGTCTACGTGCTCGACCGGCGCTGGAGCTTCGGCACCAGCCTCTCGTTTGCCCTGGTCGACCGCGACATTGACCCAGAGCTGCCTGAACCAGTATGTACTCTTCCCCCTGACCTCCCCCCCTGACGCTCAAAGACTGAATGTCCCCCAGGACGACGAGTTCTCCTACCTCAAGTGCATGGTCGGCTACGGCCGCCTCTGCTCCAAGCTCTGGGACGCCATCCCGCCCTTCGGGTCGCACTCGCAGCTCATCCCCGAGGACGCGGCCGCGGCGCTGGACCAGAGCACGCAGTCGTGGCTGCAGTCGATCCCGCCCGACCTGCGGCTCCGGCACCCGCGGCTCGGCCTCGCCCCCCGCTCGCAGCCGCGCGTGGCGCACCGGCTCCGCGCCCTGCTCTACCTCCGCGGCAACCACGCGCGCACCCTCGTGCACCGCCACCACCTGCTCTCGGCCCAGAGCATCGCCGCCAACCTCCGCAGCGCCTGGCTCGTCGTCGACATTGCCCAGGACACGATCCAGGTGCTCGTGCACCTCAACGCCACCACGGACATTTACTCGCGCCAGCAGAACGCCTTCAACTACTTCCTGCTCAGCGCCCTGGCCATTGTCTTCCTGGCCGTGTGCCACGCCCCGGACGTCTTCACCGGCCCGTGCCGCAAGAGCTTCCTCGACGCCGTCGAGCTGGTCCGCGGCTTCTCGCGCCACAGCATGGTCAGCCGCCGCCTGTGGAACAGCATCCGCGGCCTGCTGCCCCGGCTCAAGAGCCTCGGGCTCGGGGGCTCGTCGGACGGGGGCCACCACGACCTGGCGGCCGGCGGGAGCCCTGCCATGGCCGTGAGCTCACCCGATCACGGCGGTCACGGTGGTCACGGTAGTCACGCCCACCACTTGGAGGCCGCCGACGACGTCAACGTCGACGACATGCACACGGACAGCGGCATCATGCCCGACCTGGACATGGGAGGGATCCCCGACATGTTCCAGATGAGAAACGACCTCCTCTCGCTGTTCGACGCGTTTGGGCAGGGCCAGATCCTCCCCGAGGGATTTGGCGCGCAGTTTTACGGCCCGGACGAGGGGGAGCTGAGTGGCATGGGAGACGAAATCTCCAGGCGGTTCCAGGGGCTTATCTGATGTCAAATCTGATGTCACACTCTATCTCACGCTGTATCAACAATTATATAATATGTACATAGACTTTATGGGGTTTGGAGTACAACGTCTATTCACTCAAGCTCATTCTCAAAAAACACCATCATGGCCCCCTGGTGCACCGTCCTGGCAAACGCCTTGAGCTCAGCATGCGCGGCGCACTCGTTGTCGTAGTAGGCCATGTCCTCCACCGAGTCGAACACGGAAATCACGGCAATCGTGTAGCCCTGGTTGCGCTGGTCGGCCTTGGTCGGGCCGGCCCTCACGGAGCGGATGTAGGGCTTGCCGTCCTGTTACCGTCAGCTTCCCCTACCCGAGTCGTTTGACTGGTGTCTTTTTCCAACCTTGACGGCTTTTGAGGGCATGCCCTTGTAGATGTCGAGCAGCTTCTGCTGATCCTCCACGTTGGGGATCTTGAAGAGGGTGACGCGGTTGGTTGGCTTAGACATGGTGAGGGCTGAGCGGAGGGGGGATAGAAGCAGCGTCTCAGAAGCAAAGACCAAAGACTCAGTGGATGATCGTACAAGCTCGATGGAATAAGACTAGGAAATCCACAGTCACATCTCAGAGCAGAACTCGCTGGGTAGGCCTAAATACGCAGACGGATATTCGGAAGTGGAGGCGAGAATTCCGAGATCCGTCGGAACCCAGATCCGGCGGAACAGATGAAGCAGATAGATGCTGGATCATGTGAGTCAGATCGGAGACGATACAATCGAGATTCATATGCCGTTTGCGATGGAACGTTCCAGACAAGCAGCATCTGCTGTCCTCAAAGTCAAGATGAAGCCCGACACACAAAATAGCCAGAATACCATCTTCTCATCGCCGACCCAGACAATTCCGAGGCCCCAGACAATGACGAAAAACACCGGCTATCCCATCGCCGCCGATCCCTTGGTCAGCTCAGCCGGGTACCTTCTCCAGGCCAACTGCCGACATGCAGATGCCCCCGTGTCGACACTTTTACCCCTCCTTTTTGCAGAGGAGCGAAGCGATGCGACGCTCGGGTTCGAGGCATTTCTTTGCGTATTACTCAGCTCGATGTGCGATGCCCGGATTCCGAAACCCCGATGCCCGAGAGTCGATCATTATTTTGGTGCGTCTGGTGCCGGGTTGAGATGGTGGCTAATGGCAACCCAATGGCGGAAGGGTGCTTTGACAGACAAGTTGATGAGTATAACGCAAGGAGACTCATGCATCAGCAGCTCTATAGACTATACACGTGCTCGATAAGCGTAGGTCATTTATCGATTTGTCGTCACTAAGCCTGAGCAGACTTCTAAGATGGGAACTATTTGCCACTGCTCCCTCCATCGCCTACACCTCACCCATACTCAACCGCACCATCTCCCACATCCCCGCGACTTATTCAGCAGCACTCTGCGACATGGACTTCCAACCGCAAAGAGTCCCGGGATTCCGACCCCCTTCACCAGGGCCAATTCAGGTGAGAGCCGACGCCGCCGCCCATCTCCGCTCTTGAAATCCGCAAAACTTTGGCGGAGTTGGATGGCCACGGCCACGGCTCCCCCTTTGGCCTTTTCAGATGCAAAGAAAACGAATGCGAGGCCGGACTTAAGAGACAAAAAGGCGAGAGGTCGCGTCATCGACCTGAAATCGAGCTAGAGTTGCTCGAGTCTTGTCCGTCGCAACACTTGCGCCACGTCAATGGGTAGAGAGGCATGTCTATAGAGCTTCCATCTTGCAGATTCGTTCGTGCCTTGCCAATATGTCGAAGCCAGATTCGTTAGAAAGAAGAGAGAATATAGTTTCTAATAAATGCAATACTCCCATCTCCCACATCTTGATATACATAAACCACGCCTCAACGCCCATCACCGCCAAAACCCACCAACGCAGCATCCATCAAACTCCGCCTCCCCCCTGACATCAACCGTCGGACAGCATCACCAAACCGATGCCATTTGCAACATCTCCGCCGAATGTCCGTGTTATAACCTCGTCGCGGTCCCTCGTCCACTCGACCAACACGGCAACTCATACTCCAGACGCCAAATCGCAACAATCACCCACACGATATCCCAGCAAGGCTTCAAAATGTCGGCAATCAAAGTCGCAATCGTAGGCGCATCCGGCGAAACCGGCCAATCCATCGTCGCCGGCCTCCTCAAAAGTGCCCAGCCATACGTAACCATTCCCTCCTCCTCCTCCTCTTCACCCTCCATCTAAACACCACCAGACCATCACCGCCCTCGTCCGCCCAGCCTCGCTCGACAAGCCCGAGGTGCACCGGCTCAAGTCCCAAGGCGTCGCCGTCACGCCCTTTGAGCTCGAGTGGTCCCACGACGCGCAGGTCGAGGCCCTCGTCGGCCAGGACGTGGTCGTCTGCTGCATCATCCCGCAGTCGGCGGCCCTGCAAAACGCCCTCGCCGACGCCGCCAAGGACGCCGCCGTGAAGCGCTTCGTGCCCAGCGCCTTTGGGCCCGTCGCGCCGCCGTACGGCGTCATGGCCCTTCGCGAGATTGTAACGTCCCCCCCCCCCCTTTTCCCCTACCACCTGCTTCCCCCCTTGGCCCTAACTCCCAACCAGAAAGAAGACGTCCTCAACCACGTCAAGGACATCAACCTCCCCTACACGCTCATCGACGTCGGCTGGTGGTACCAGCACACGCTCCCCCGCCTCCCCTCGGGCAAGACCGACTACGCCATCAAGTTCCCCCTCGACACCGTCTACGTCGACGGCCACCTCCCCACGGCGCTGACGGACCTGCGAGACATCGGCACCTACGTCGCCCGCATCCTCGCCGACCCGCGCACCCTCGACGCCTCCGTCTTCGTCCACAACGAGGTCCGCACCCAGGAGCAGATCCTCGAGCTCTTCGAGGCCCGCGCCGGCGAGCCCTTGCCCCGAACCTACCGCTCCGCCGCCTCCCTTCAGGCCGCCGTCGCCGCCGCCAAGGCCGTCTACGACGCCGACCCCTCGTGGGCCAACCTCCTCGGCGTCGCCCTCCCGCAGTACCCCAATTCCGTCTTCGTCCGCGGCGACAACCTCCCCGCCGAGGCGGCGAAGCTGGGCTACCTCGACGGCAAGGAGCTGTACCCGGACCTGCAGGACCAGCTGACGACGTACGACGACTTCGTCGCAGAGGTCGTGGCCGGCAAGGGCAAGGCCCCCTATGCCAACCGGACCTTTGGCTTCGAGCCTAAGGAGGCGTGAGCCCTACAATCGACGGTTTTCTTGTAATGGCTCGTCATGGACGGAATAATCTTTTCATGTCGAGTCCAATTCACGTCTAGAATCATCAGAGTGGCGAACCTAGTAACCGTACAACCATCAAAATTCATGCCAGGGAAGCTTCCGCCAGAAGCACCAAATGTTACTCGGATAGTCCCTGCTAGTTCCAAACCCATACTCGCAATTCGCCCATTATCTCAAGGTGAATCCCATATCAAAATCCCCAACATCCAATTCCATCCAAACCAAAGTCGAAATCAAACAAAATTCAAACACCAGCCCCGTAACCTCAGTTTGCAACAACCGGAATAGATGATGTCATCGAATAGGGAACCAGCGCCGTAGAAAGAATTGTCCCAATGTTCCGTGCCATGTCCGACTTCTTGCCCAGGCAGTAGAGGGCTCTCGTGCAGTCCTCGCATCGCTTCGCCAGCATCAAAATCGTCGGGTTGTCGAGGGCCATGGGGTCGTGTCGACTCGCCTCCTCCACTTCCGTCAGGTGCAGGATCGCTGCCTTGGTGAAGGCCCTGATCAGAATCATGGTCCAGGGCTCCGTCAAGATAGATCCCTCAACGACAGCAAAGTGAAGGTCGGACACGTGAGTTCCAGGGACGTCTCCGGCTCGGGGACACGTCGAGACGCGCGCCAGGTCAGAGAGGATCGCGGCGCTGTCCTTCCGCAAGGACCTGACCACGTCGACGCTCAGGCGAACCTGGGTTTGATACTCCAGGCCGAGGCCGCTCTCATCCACCAGCTCGATCAGGTCGGCAAGGAGAAGAGCTGCGCAGTGGAAGTGCGCCACGACGCAAACAAACCAGCTCTGGATGTGCGAAGGGACCGAGTCGTACTGGTCAACCAAATCTCGGAAGAAGGCACCGTACGTAACGTTCCAGTGCTTGTAGACAGCCATCGAGTTGGCAATGACCTTCTCGACCGTCTCGCCTCGATACTTGCTCCTCACCGTGTTCTGCAAGTAGGACACGTGCCTGAAGAGGATGACCTTGGTCGGCGCGGCGGCAACGACGCCCTGGGTCGCCGTTTCGTACGAGCATGGCCAGCGGAGAACGCCCTCTTTGGTATCTCGATCAAAGAGCTCCGCCCACCACCTGGCGTCGTGAGGGTTGTACTCGATATTGAACAAATCATGTGCGGGGTGTTCCGGGTACGACGTTGGGTATGTCGGATCGTGATGGCACTCTTCGTCGGATACGACGACCGGGCGGCCATTCATGGATGAAGACACGGTATCGAACATGACCGTCATCCAGTATATCAGGCCGATAGTACCCCGGTCTTCCTCGCTGAGTCTCTCGACCATGGTGGTCCTCTCGAGTCCAAGCGAGCTCTTGGACGAGTCCAGAACGCCCGTCTCGCGGGCTTCGTACTGGAACTTGAGGGCGTGCATCTTTCGAGCTGCCCTTTCCATGAAGACCGGAGGCCCCTCTGCAGCAATCATGTCACTGATTTGCGAGGCAACAGAGTCTTCTCCGCCAACGATGGGGCTCTGGCCGCCGAAGACGCTGGGCGGCATGCTGCTCACGCCTTCGTAGAGATCCTCCTCTTCCATTGGCTTCTGGGCAAGTCCCATGATCAGATCGGCGCAAACCACTCTGAAACATTCCATATCCGAACAGTCCTGAAGAGCACGCTTGGCCTGAGACCAAAACGTCTTCTGCAGCGTCCGATCAAAATCTGCGTTCAGGTCATCAGCAAAGTCTGACCTTGAACTATCGATAGACGCCAAATGTTGAGGAAATCTCTCCCGCTCACGCTGACTGCCTTGGGCCCACTGTGTAGCAAACGCCATAATAGCTAAGTGTAATGCCTTTGAGGCCGCTCTATCCTCCTTCTTTGTAAGCTTGACCAGCTTGTTGGCCTGTGCGACCTTGTCGAGTTTGACCACGCGGCGGTAGATTCGGTTGTCCTGCTGCTTTGGTTCGTAGTGGTCGAGAACGTTCAGCTTGTTGAAGTTGCTGGCCAACCAGCTGACTCCGTTCGATGTCGGCTGGCCGACCGAGTCGGGTCGGTAGGGGCAAGTCTCCTCGGATAGCCAGCAAGACAGGGCGTGTTCCAGAACGTCGTGGTAGATGCGCATGAGGTTGTCCGAGATCAGTCCCTTGTTGGTGTTTGTTGCCATGACGTGGGCCGCGGAGAAGGGCGAAATAGACGTGGTATAGCTGCGGGCGATGCTGTCCGAGTAGTGGCGCACGCTGAGCGACCGAGATGAGATGTCACTTTCGTAAGAATTGGAAACGGAGGGCGAAGGTTGGAAAGAGGCATCTGGCGCAGACTGGGTCTGGAAGAGCGGCCAACCGTTCTCACCGTTTTCTTCCTCGGTCGTCGAGGCCTGTCGTGAGGTGTGTACCGGAGGGTGAGGGGGCAGTTCTGGCGCCGGCGAGCAGTCGATCGGGGCGTGCGATGGGGTCGCAGTCGTCGTCGGGTTGAGGCCGATTATGGTCGGATGAAGACTGGCATCAAAGGTTGGTGTGTCGAAGACGCCATGCACAGGCATGCCCTCAAAGGTCGAATGCTGGAAGTTTGAGAAGTTTGCAAAGCCCGTCTCCATGGGGCCCCAGGACGTCAAGTCGTGAGTCGTGGGCGGCGCCTGGAGCATGTCGAGGAGCGCCGTGGCATTGACATCGAGGCCTTGAATCGGAAGGCTCGTCTGGGGAGGTGAGGGGCCCGGTTGAGGTCGCGGGCGTTGCCGCTTCGCCTTGGCCCTGGCGGGATCAGGGACGCGACGAGCGTTGGCACCGGTCTGGGCGTTGACGTCGGCGGTTGCCGCAGGACCGGTCTGGAGCTGGCTTCGAACCCAGTTGAAGGTGCATTGTTTTCGGGTTCGCAGGCAATAGGAGCATCGAAGCGCGCGGGAGTCGATCTCGTCTGCGAGGTTTTTCGGACCCGGTTAGTTTCGCTTCCCGGGCAGTGCGCGCAATCAAGACAACAGGAGAGGGCCGGATCGGGACACTCACCGAGGTGTTCTTCGGCGAGCGAAACGCCAGAGGAGCCATCACCGGAGCGCAATCTGTCCGAGTTGCGCTGAATGTCCCACAGCGAGGGCGCGTCGCATGCCCGCTTGGCCTTGCGGCACTGGTCGCAGGAGCGGTTCTGGCGCCTCATCCTGTCGGTCGACGGGAGTTGCCGGGATTGTGGACGCAGGGCGAGCGCGGGGGCGGACAGGAGAGGAGCGATATTCAAGAAGATGAATAGGACCCTTGAGAGCAGTCGATATGGAGGGGAAAAAAGAGGGCAAACACGGCAGTATTTCCCTGTCTGTCGGCGGGCAATCAAGCAGTCAGTGGAGAGGAAAAAGAAGAAAGTGGATTCAGTGACGCGATGGGGAATGGAAGACGGGGATGAAGAAATGAATGGGGGTGGATGGGATGGAAGGGAGATTGAGCGAAGATGAGATTTGCGGCCCCTCTCATTGCGGGAGGACGAGGGTTGCGACTGGGCCCTTTTGGGCTTGGGCTTCTGGGGTTAAGATTCTCCGCTTTTCCGAGGGGAGTCTTAGTTCCCCGCACGCCGCTAATCTACATTGGGAACTAGGGCTTTGTTGGGAAGCTGCGCCTGGGGTGGTTTGGGTGGGCAGTGGTCGGTGGCCGCGGCCAGTGGGCATTGGGCAAGCGTGGGAAGGCGGAAGGCGGCACTGAGCAGGAGCCAGGAGCCAGGAGCGCACGACGCCGCCAGAGGCCCCGGTTTCGCCCCCCCCCCCCCCGGGCAGAATCCCCCGAGTTCAGCCAGGTTTCAGAGTCGTGCTCTTTTCTCAGCGCCGACTCGGAGAGAGAGACATTTACCAGGATGGCCGATGTTCAATGGTACACGTCCAGACAGAAGAGCATTTCAGGCAGGGGCGGGCGGGGAGGCGGCATGAGACCAGCAAACCGCAAAACGTTAATCCAATATTGATCGCCAGATGGAGCCACGGGACGGTCGAGTCTCGAGTCCCAGGCCACTAAACGCCTCAAATGAGGAGGTGCAGCGCCGAGTGTCACTGTGCCGCCACCACTCGTTCCCTAATGTCGCTGCCATGGTTGCATCCAGGCGGTCCACGAGTGGCAATTTTTTTTCTTCCTCGCCGATGGGTTGGTGGAGTTTTTTTTTGGGGGGGAGGCAGCGCAGCATCAGGAGGGGGAAAGCGCAGGGAGCGAGGCTTGAGAGGCACCCGGATCTTGGGATTGCGTCCCCCCTCCTTTTTGGACGATTGCATTGATTCGGGGTCAGCAGTTGTTTGGGAGTGACAACAACGGCGACAGGCCGCTTGTACCTTGTACGAGGGGAGCTGAATCAGGCAGCACCGCATCTGATGCTCGGGGTCCTGGGCACCCGAGGGAGCAACCCTGAGGGCATTCCGCACCCGTGCGCGAGTTGTGCAAATGGAAGCCCAGGGCAGTCTCGGGCTTCAGCATGAGCACCCACGCCCGCTGCGCCGCGCGCCCACGCGGGCACAGCTTGTGTCCCGTGAGCCTGCACGGAGCTGGGCGGAACGGAGCGGACAGTCCAAGGAAACATCAAGTGGGAACCGCTTCAACCCCCAGCAAGGGCTGGAAGGTTCGGGTCAGAGCCCGTCACTCTTTTTATTTTTCGGTCTAGCCGTCTAGCCAAGCCACCAAAGGGAGAACAAACGACGAGACGGGGTGGAACGGGATCGAAGAGCAACCTTGGAAGCCCAAGAGGAAAAAAAGGGGGGGCCGAGGAAGGGAGGAAGGGGCAAGGCAGGAATTGATGCGTTGTTAGTGCAAAGTAGCCGGTACTTCCAGCAGGTACTTACGAATGCAGCAGCGAAAATGCACGACTGCAACCTGGCAACGAATTACGTTACGTTATGGCAAATGGGTTGGTTTCAAAGGGCGCTGCGAATGAGCATTGCTGAGCATTACGAGTCGGGTACTTGGTACGAACACGGCGCTGACGCGGGTTGGCAATGTACCCCATACCATCCATGTCCCTCTCCGGTAGTCGGGCGGACTTGCCAGTTGGGGCGAATATGGTCCGGAGAAGCGTGAGGGCGTTGAGGGCGTTGAGGGCGTTGAACTCGTCTTATCAGGCTCTCCGTTGCTCTCGTCTCTAGTCATGCGACACCTCAACGAAAAGGGGGAGATACGCTGACTGAAGATGGTCCTCATCGAGATATTCGTACGCGTATCTCCCTTTTGGTTCATGACTCTCCCCCCCCCCCCGTCTTACTCCGTACCCGCTCCTCCTCTCTGTTGGCTTGTTTTCGCGGCGTCGCGCGCGTCCCTCCCTTTTTTCCTCATCGAACCCGACAAGCCGGGGACCATGGGCTCAACCATCCGCAACCAATCACACGGAGCCCAAAGGAGCGGCCACGGCAAAAAGCCCTCCCTCCTCTTCCTCCCTCGCTCATTCCTGAAATCGGGCATTGTGATTCGGATGGGGCAGTCTAAATGTAAATCAATTCAGTAATAAATCGCCCAAATATGCGCGCTAGCTGCCTCCCTCCGAGCCCCTCGTCTGCCTCCCGGTCACCTTGGGTCACGACTCGGCCTTCACCTCGCAAGCCCTGTTCTCTAACACCTTCTTCCGGAGGTCATTGGTTGCATCGGCCGAGCTGAACGGCCTCCACCTCTTTTTTTCCGGCTTGGCCTATGTGAAGCGATCACCTCTTTTGCCGTCAGATCCTCCCTTCGTATCCGTATCAACGCACAAAACTCGTCGAGTCACAAGACTCAACACATTCTTGCCCCCCAGCCTCGGATCCTCGTGCTTGTTTCTCTGATTTGATGCGAGATCTGATCGATTTAGTACAGCACCTGTAGGTACAGTCCTGTACCGACATGGCAGCAATCCACGAATGACCCACGTGTTCACGCCCTCTTCGGCCCCCTCCTTTCTCCTCCTTCTGCCCCCTCTCCCCGCTTTCGCCCTTTCTGACAGCTGCCTCCCACGACGTTGCCATGAGGATGCAATGCAATGCAATGGAACCCCTCGCATGTCACCAATATGTTCATTCTGAAATATCGACATGGATGAGCACTCCGGTCGCCTCCGCTCCTCCCATGGATTAACCTCTTTTCGATAGCGGCCCCACGACTCGGCCGTATCAGTCTCGAGCTTCAATAGTCGATATCCGTGGGACGTGGAAAAGGAAATCCGTCTCTCTGCGACTCGCCCTTCGAGCACAGCCGGATCCTCCCTCTGAGCCCGTGGCCCAGCTGCTTTCTCTCCAGCTTCGTCGTCTCTGCAAAAACACGGCAGAAAGAGCTCTCAGCGTCTGCATACCGCCTGGATGGTTGTCAATCTCCCACTTAGCTCAGGAACCGACCTCCAAGCCACCAGGACCAAGCTCTGGTCTAGCTTCAACTTCAAACATGGCCATCTATCTCGTCCAAGACGTCTTAATTTTGGCCCATTCTTGGCTTCTGCGTCAAGGGAGGCCCTTGCCCTCGGCATAGTCGACGCCGGCCATGAAGGCGGAGTGAGCCCGGGCTAGATGGAACCGAGCGGTGAATATCAAGCGTCATGGGCTCGTTTCGCCCGTTGCCGCCGACCCCTCTTGCCTCGTAGATGATATCTCGCTTCCAACGTGGCCAAGGACCAGTTATGCAGGGCGACGGTCAACGTTGCAGCCCTTTCGGACGAACGGATTGCCCATCAAACTGCTTCATCACCACTCATCGCCATGCCAGACGCTCGGGGTGTCATTCGGCGTCTCGCTCCTCACACGGCACGTCGAACAAGACCAACTCGACTCCTCCATACCGCTCCCACCAGCGCAGAGACGTTTCTCGTCGGCTTGAGCAGCGGTGAAGGAGTCATATCTCGGCATTTCGGGTACCCACTCCCCACCGCGAGTCCATGGACGAACCATGAGTGCGGGGAAAATCCGGGGTGCAGAATGTGTTCCTGGATCTTTCGGTGAGCAATTGCGATGATGTTGATTGGGTTCCGTCGGTGAGCGTGGTGAACAGGTGGTTTGTGGCCTCGTCGATATCCGAGCTGCAACCAGGCCAGATCCAGGATACCGCTATAATTAGCATCCAGAGCCTGCACACCGCATGGGCGTTTCTTCTGCTTCTCGAACACATGTGATATGTTCTCAGGCTCTCAGCCGGCATGTCGAGTCGAAACGCCAAGCGAGATTGGGGACGGCAGTCCTCACGAATGAGCACCCTCCCCGCCAACTCAATCCTTCGTTCAGCCCAAGTGCCAACTCTCCCTCTGACTTCAGCCTCAGAGGCTGGCATAGCGCCGACGCTGGCCGCAAAAAGACGCCCTATCAAATCTCCACAAAGGTGCTTGCTGTCAGCCGTCGCGAACGAACTTGCCTGCCTGGAACTTGGAGGCTTGCCCTGCGTCCAACCGCCACGCATGCGTGACCGACCCAATGCACCCTTCACCGCAATCTCAGCTTTCCAAACGTGGCCGATTGCCAGATGCGAGCCATCTCCCTTGAGTCGAGATGCCAATCTTACTCCTGTCTCAGGGCCGCGAGTCTTCCCCTCCTCGCATCAACCAACCACCAAGCTTGTTTCCCCTTCCAGGATATCGCGGCAAAGAAGAAACACCATAGGTAGGGCTGGAACTTGCGTTTGTGGCAGAATTAAGGTTTCAAAAGCAAATACAGTAACCCCCATTGTGCCTCGAGTCATTGGAACGCCCTTCGTCTCCCTCATTGTTGCGTGACATTGAAGAGGTCTAGAAGCCTTGGAAGCCTCCCTCCCCCTCTAGAATTCCAGCCGTCTGGAAGCTTGCCTGCCCGTCAGGCGTGAATTCTCCCCGAGTCAGCAGCAGTCAAATCTCCCGGTTTCCAGAACGAGTCCGGGGAAAGCTCTCCCCCGCCATTCCCAAGCAAACGCCACGCATGACGATCCAGACGGCAGCAACCAACCATGTCAGCCAGACCTTGAATCCATTCTCTAGCTTTGAACCTCCCTCCCTTCGTCTCCCCCCCTCACTTCCGCTTCCGGGCTTGCTCGCCTTCTTCCTCCCGGCTCATCATCTCACCGAAGTTCTGCAAAGCTTTCTCCGGATCGGCACTTGCGGGTGACGTGTTAAGGGGGCGGAGGGCTTGGGGCGGCAACGAGGAGCTCGGCCGGGCCACAAAGGGGTTAAGAGCCTGGGGGCCAACGACGACGACACATTTTCTCATTTTCTGCCGCCTGCAAGGGAGAGGTCGAGAGGCCGAGAGACGATAGGTCGGTAAGCTCTGTACATTCACAAACTAAGGTTTTTTTTTCTCTCTTCTCGATGCACCGCCGCCGGCAGCCACCGGACACCTCATCCTGGCTACCAACGCCGCCAACTAGGTAAGCTGCATGCCTTGCTCTCTTCGGGGCTGACGCAAGGGATATGTACGTATGTACATCGGGAAACGGGAGTACTTTGTACATGCCCGAGTCGACTTGCCCATGTTCCCACAAATTGCCAGCGAAGCCAGGGCTGGCCGAGACGGGCGTTTGCTGTGTGTGTTCTGCTTCCTTCGAATGTTGCCTGCGTCGAACAAGCATTTTTTGTCTCCGAGAAAAGTCCTTGTCCCCTCGTTCGCCCGTCTTCGCTCCCCGCACAATCGCAGCAAACAAGAAACCCTTCCCCCCCAGGTGTCTCCGTCTCCCCGAATTGTTCCATGGTCCGTCGTGCGAGGGGGGGCTTTCCTTTCTGCGGTGGTGTGACGCATCATCTTGGCGCGGGGAACACCCCAGCCCCCCGAACCCCCATGCAAAAGGACGCACCCTCGCCGGGAAGGGGGCAAGCAAAAAAAGAAAAATCTTATGATGGCCGTATGACAATCCCTAGCAACCCGCGACGTAGAGCGGTACGTAGAACCGTAGCGTGGGTTGATGTGGCCTGGTAGGGGGAGGGGGGAAAGGGACATTCTATGACGAGCAAAAGAAAACGAGGGGTAGAATAATAACTCAAAGGGAGAGAGAGAGAGAGAGAGAGCCGCCAGTGGGCTCGGTTGGTCGCGAGCCACAAGCTGCGAGCGAGCGGTTCCTGAAGCTGCCTAGGCTGGGACTCATCAGCAACTTCATGATTGCGCGTCCGATCGAGCCGAAAGAAGCCAGCACACAGCGCCCGCCGAGCGCGTCTCGGCCCCAGGAATCGAGGCGAGACGAGGGAGACGTGTCTCGGGGGAGCAGCTATCCAGATGGAACGGAGAGGTCTCAGACGGGGGCAACTCCAGAATTCTCCAGATTCTGCCGCAGCGGCAACCCGTTTTTGTGATGTGTCGGTTTTGCACCTCTCCCTTTGGATTCCTGGGGTATGCGGCTAGTCGGCGAGCTGGCCTCGATCGAACTCCAAGCTGGGCGATGCGTCCATCGAGATGCGGTCTGGGAAACTCTTCATTTGGTTTGTTGCCAGATGTCGCCGAAATGCCGTCGTTCCTAGACATGTCTCGTCTGCAGCGATCCGAGGACAAGTGGTTTATCGAATTGCCTCGCGAGGTTCGCGAGGCAAGACACGTTTACTCATCCGCAATTCGCATAGCCACCTCTGCAGTCCCGAGTTGACGCCGTGAACCACGTCTCGGCTAGAGTAATCACCCCCAGCGTCTGTGGATGTTGGACCTGCGTAAATCACGCCAAGGGAATGTTGGATTCCTCTCGTAGTTGAAGGTGACGGCATATAGCCATCTAGAGCTTAGGAGAGGCAACAAATATTGATTGCACAAATATCATTTTCCGAGTATACGAGCCTCCATAAACAGCAGTCTTCCAAACACCCAGCCATCCCCAAAATGACGATCCGTGCCATGGTGATTATGTCGTTTGTAGGGTCCCGGCGGCGTCTCGTGCGCCTGCCTTGAGCCAGTCGGCCTGGTATTCGCGCTTGGTCTAAAGTCCCATCCCTTCGGGCCGTTATGCTCATTCCTCCCGTCGCCAACCACCTCAAGAGGTCGACAGGTTCTGGATCAGTGACACGTTATCGCCTTTCAACATGATTTGACCTGGCCAAAGATTAGCGAGCCCGCAGAAACACCGAGACATGATCCCTTCGAACCTAATGATCTTCGAGTCTCCTTGTCGTTGGTCTTGGTGATCTGCTTGACCTCGACAGCGTCGTCGATGACGAGGTTCATGAACTCATCAAAGCCCTAGTATACGTCAGTTGTCGACCTTCTTTCCATCGTAGGATGCACACGTACTCGGATCTTGCCCTCGATGCGGATAGACAGTTGCTCGTACAACCACACGCTCACGGTTTCCCGCTAGAAAGTGTCAGTACTCAAGACAAAGACATGTGGGAGCGATTCGCAAGCTTTGACAACGGCCAAGCCCCGCGAAGTCCATGGGCCAGAGGAATCCTGCTTTGGAATCCATTCGCATGAACCCGTCGCTTGTGAACAGGGTCGTGAATCCCAACATCCCCAGCTTCTATCCAGTATCCCCAGTTCGGTTGAGCAGATGTCGCAACTAAGGACAACGACAAGATGTGGAATCGATCGCCCGCGGGTGTTTCGTATCGATTCCAACACGTGCTTGCTTCCCAGGCTTGGCCATCGTATTCTCGAAGTTCGCTAACGATCAAGGATTCGCGCGCCCCCGGCGCATGGGTGTAGAATAGATCGACTTACGCTCTGGAGCATCTTGAAGATGTAGTTGCTGCGACAGATTAGCATTTTCTCCAAACAAGGGAAGCTGTCGCGACAGGGCGTGGGCTGCAGGTTGCGTACATGGGAGGGAGAAGAACGCGGCGACCGCCGCCACCACGACCAGTCATCTTGATTGAGGGATCACGGGGGTGTTTGAATCGATTGAGGGTTCGTTGTGACGAGAAAAGGCGGCCAGGGCTGTCGGATGGCGGTCTGAAGAGCTGATCACCGCGATTCGGTTGTCGCGAGATCCAGGCGGAAGCTCTGCCTTGGAGAAAGTTGGGCGGGGCGGGCAAACGATTTTCCGGGAAGCCCCCGACAACGTACCTCCCACCATGAACCGTCAACTTCCCATCAACAATCAAAAGACAGCAGTCCAAATCAAATAGATTCATTCCGGATTCTGATACCCCTCAAACTAATTTCCGACTTCCAATTAACTCCCCATCTCACAAAAGAGGTCAAAATAAACCAGTTTCCAAGTCATCCTACCCTGAACTGGCTCCAACTGAACAAAGTCACAGCGAGACCAAATTCCGAACGGTCCAGAATGAGATACGCAATAAGTCAGCTATTGAAAGAAATATTCAATCGGCTAAATGGAATTGCTGCGAACAGGCGTCCAGTTAGGGCTGGTGGAGGAAGTGTGCATAGGTGAGGCCACCGAGATAGCTGTCCATCGCAAGAGTGGATTGAGAAAAGCATCGAGACACAATATTATATCAATTCCCGTGAGGGACCAAAAGATAAGTGTTAAATACGTGATGGCGACGATAACTCACGTTCACACCGCGACTAAGACTGGTCTGTATCTTTGACGATCTGTGTAGAAGATCTGTGTAGAAGATCTGTGTAGAAGTTCAATAACACCGAGTACAAGACATGTCACTTCTTCTTTATGATCCAACTGGCCATCTTCATCATCTAAACTGCAACCAATGGCCAAATATATAGCATTACCTGTGGCTTGGATTGATACTTCACAAGTCTCTTGACTTGGAGTTTGTCGCAATGCTGAGAAGGATTAAGTTGATGGATCGGAGACTGCCTGGAGCTCAGTTTTTAGCTACTATGGGCATATTTGTACCGCAAGAATCTCCTAGCCCGGTCCGCATCGCTGTTGCTCGTCGGGTTTCATGCAATCTCGCAGTACGTCTGGCTGATTGATGCATGGAGAAGTCCAGTATGAGAAGGGGCAACTTTCGGGTCACTTTCACAACTGGAGGTATGCTAATCTATGGCTCAAGACGTAGATATCTGGAGCTATCTCTTGCGTCTGGATAAATGTCCGCAGTGTAAAGAGCCTGGAACTCTTGAATGAAGGGAGTTGGAGTTGTAGATGAACATTCATTCTCCTTCATCCGCACGAGATCGACACCATTTGGGTCCCCAATATATTGCGGACAGGGTGCATTCAAGACACTGAAATAAAAATAAGAATCTAGAAGTGTACAACTGGGCTGCTACTAATCCTTGGTGTCGTGGATGGACAGTGTCAACCAAGTTCGTGATTACATCGTCATGCAGCAACCACTGGCCACCATCAGCAAAAATAAAGACATACAACAGCGAGGATTCCCCAGTCGTCACCGACCTGAGTACTAATTCGCCGCTTCTTAGCTTGACGTGCGGAGAGCAGACGGGATCCAGTATTCTCTAAGAGCTGTGGTCGTATGTACCAGAGACGTGGCAAGTTGGCTACATCAGGGATGTCTCTCGGGCCTAGACCTGGCAAAAAGAACAAAACATACAACAGTAAGGATTCCCCAATCGTCACCGACTTGAGTACTAGTTCACCGCTTCCCAGCTTGACGTACGGAGAGCAGACGGGATCCAGTATTTTCTAGGAGCTATGGTCGTATGTGGTCTCCCAAGGCCGTAAGCCCGGTCAAGAGGGTCTTATCGAGAGGGGCAGGAGAAGCAAAAAGAAACATACAACAGCGAGGATTCCCCAATCGTCACCGACTTGAGTACTAGTTCGCCGCTTCTCAGCTTAACTTTAGGGGAGCGGACGGGACCCAGTGTTTTCTAAGAGCTATGGTCGTATGTGACGAGAAACGATGCAGGAGTGACTGATATTACCGACCGCTGGACGAATCGTCAATTGAGCACGAACGGTCGGGGTAAGAAAGAATGGTGTTGACTGTCAAGCCGACTTGGTGGAGATGTGAACTGCGACACCAAACCTCTGTGGGTCCCACAAAAGAGTTGCGAATCGCTTCGGTCACAGTTGAACCAAAAAGCAGTTGAACTGAACGACCACACAAACACACACAACTTGTTGACCAGAAGAATCGTTGCTATGAACTAAAAAAAAATAATAATAAAATAACCATGCCTAAAAAGGCACAAAAAATTCGACCACGCCAGGAGTCGAACCTGGAATCTTTAGAGAATGAGCGATGGGAAGCCGAAATCTAACGCCTTAGCCATTAGGCCACGCGGCCGATGGGAGTTCAGGGTGGTTTACGGCTCATGAGGCCGGGTGGCTGGGCGGAGATGGCACGAGAGCGGGGAGAGTGCCGATCAGAGCTTCGTCACCTCATGGTCACGTTGGAAGTGCATTTCGCATCAAGGGAAGGGGGTCGGGTTTTGTTTGGTGGTGGCGTGGTTGGGGAAGGATTGCCGAGACGGAGGAGCGGAAGGGTGATCTGGGGATCATGGAGCTTTGTCAGATGCACTCACGGCTCGGGCTTGTCAGAATGCCGTCTCTAGATCTGCGTCCAAGTCGGTCAAGCTGACGGAGATTGTAAAGCCATGAATGACCTGCTGAACACGGTTGCATTGCCACGGGCAAAGAGAAACTATTCGTCTGAGACTAAACCCATACAATCACCACAGTTCTTCACAGGTGACGCCCGACTTGATTGTGAACATCAGATAGTAGTTGTAGTAGTTATTGGTTTGCTAAACAAACAGCCCTCGCAAGGAGACCGCCAACGATCCAAGCTTAACGACCAAGCCATAGCCAAGGCATCCTTGACGAGGTATTGATAGTAACGTGATTCAACTAACAGCGATACAAGTGTCTGTCAGAGTCTCTCAATACTCGGAAGCTATCGAGGAAGTTGTCGATACAAGATTCGGAAGAAGAGGTCCAGTTTACCCCCCTTTCCAACTATCTTGGTCAAACGAAGTGGTTGTTCCGAGTGCGCGTAAAGAGGCGGTTTCGAGTCCTCGTGAATGATCCAAGCCATCTGCCTGCACAGGGGACCGCCCATGTCTCTCCTCAGTTTCTTGACAGCACTTGATCGTCTCCGCAACTCCTCGAATCACTTTGGAGAAACTGGCCCCTGACTCCCCTTTCGCTGTCGTTCCCGATATCTCCTCAGCTCCACCTGCTTCCAGGCGTTGTCAATGCCTCGACCCTTGGCTCGCCCGGCCATCTCGCGCGGCACCGTCACATCCCTGGCGTGCACCCGCACGTTCCGGGACTCCTCCTCGGCCTTTGCGCCGTCCTCCTCCTCCGGCTTGGGGGACACGGGCCGGAGCTCGGGCGCGTCGTCAAAGTCCACGCGGATGAGGTCGGGCGCGTCGTACGAAACCATGGGGACGAACCTGTCGCCCTTCTTGGGCTTGTAGGCGTCTGGCGTCATGTGGTGGCCGTCGGGAGTGATGCCGTTGGGCCCCTTGCCGAGCCCGTCCCAGGGCCGGTAGACGTGGTCCTTTGGCAGCTGGGGGTACTCGGTCTGGCCGATCTTGGTGCCGGCCTTGACGGCCGGGTTCAGGGCCGGGTCGTCGATGAACTCGCCCATCGGGGGCAGCGGGGGCTCGCCGGGGAGACAGGTGCCCATCCAGAGGCAGTCGCAGTCGATGAACTCGTCTAGCAGGAGGCCGCCGAGCCAGAAGTTGTTCTTGTCGCGGCCCGCCGCGGCGCCCTGGTGCCACCAGCAGCCCTTGACGGCGGGTTCATAGATTTGGGGGGAGACGAGATCGTGCATGGTGAGTGATGGGGGGTTTCAAGGCCGTAAAATGGCAATGTTTGGTGAAGGACGAGAAGTGATGGACGGTCAGGGGCGCGCTTTAGAGAGCATTTTATATCAGCTTAGACATCACGTTGTCCTTGATGGAAGGTTACGTTCTAGAGCCAAATTAGGAGGGAGCATGAGCCGCTTCTCATATCTCAACAGACATCTCTATACACGACAGCGTGTCTTGATGGTAGTCATACACGGCGGTCCAAGCGTTGGCGTATCGGGTTCACTCGATGGCTATGGCTGCACGCGTCATGGGGAACCCGAGAGAGACGGCCCCTTGGGGTGCTGAGGGCCGAATCAACCAAATCTTGACAACCAGCTGAGGACTTGACAAGACAAGCTGTAGATAACCATCAAGCAAGGAGACGCCATTTGCGTGCACTCGCACACCAAGGCAAAGCATGACCGTCAGGGAATGAACGTCAGAGGAAGTTGGACGACTTGCTCGGATCCTGCCGACTCAACTAGGCACCCGCAAAGGGACCCCCCTCATCTCGGGCCTCTGCACGACCTGACAGCAAAGCATAGCCATGTAAGAAGAACCCTGACGCCCTCGCTCATGTCAATTTACACAATGTTTCCATCCTCGGATAACAAGGGCAAAAGGAAAAAGGAGCTCCCGCAACTACAACAAGCGGGGTCGAGACGGGCGTGCAGGCTGCCAAGTGGCAAATATGATGCCGAGGTGTTTTTTTTACCAGAGAAGGATGGGCAGGCAACGCGTTTCCTTGTCTCTGAAGTTATCGTGAAAGTTCCATGTCGCCCTTCCTTTTTTTTTTTTTTTTTTTTTTTCCTGCGGCCTGATGGTCGAGGGGGCACACTAATACGTAATATCAAGCCTCCCGTGCGCAGGCAGGTGACCAGCAGGATGGATCCCAAGAGAAGCTCCCGTCGGGAATTGAGAAGATTTGGGAGGGATGAATGAGCGGTGGGCGACGAAGACGAGAAAGAAATTGGCAGTCGATGGCTATTGAACGAAGCAGCGCTCCGAGCACGAACCCCGTGATCAGCAGAGAAGCTGCCCCAGTGGACGACGGGACGTTGGGGGGGAAAACTCGCCGATTGGATCCAGCTCTCTGCCACGGCCGAAAAGGGGACGTCGTTTGAATCCGTGTTTTGGGCTTTGGTTGTATCCAAAGAGGTTCTCGGCCCGCTGCACATGCCGACAAGGCCACGGTGAATGGCTTGTTGCTGCGTCCTGTAGACCGAATGGTAGATACTTACGCTCACAGTTGTAGAGTGCAGAGTCTGGCCTCCCACCTTGTCGGACACGCTCGTGCAAACAAACACATGCCGTACGCCCCCTCCAAAACAACACATCCGCTCTCGTCAACGCTCGACTCGTCGACTCTCCCGAGCACCCCGCTCACTAAAACACGCAGTCCCGGAGCGTGTGCGCGTCGTTGGTTTGCGTGCAGAACGAAGGCCTGGACGGAGCATGTACCTGTCCATGTATCTCGACTTTGATGCCTCTCTCATGCGCACCGCCGAACAGGGCAGTCAGCATCGGCCCCGTCATGCGCCGCCGCCGTTCGCCGCCGGGTGCCCGCCGCCCCGGATCGAGCACGTCTTCGCCCAGTCGATAAAGGGCAACAGATGAGGGGCAGCTATCCCCTTGGTTTTCTCCCGCAATTTCCTTCACCGCAAGAAACGCCATGCGTACGCCGCAAGGCGTCGAAACGGCCACGAGGGGGGCTTGGTAGGGTAAAGTGCAACCTCCAAAGTCGCCCGCCCCTCGAGCAGCCACTGAGAGGCCCCGGTTGGGCAATCGTGATGCTGCACGGAGAAGGACCCTTGAACCCCCAGATGCAGCTCGCATTAAAGGGGGAAAGATTGATTAGGCCTGCCGCTTGTCTGCCCTTCATCGACATGGAATTGCATCCCCAGCGTCCAATGAAGCCTCCGGAGGCCGGCAGCACAATTTGGCCGGCCGGTCGAACAAGTCGCGAAGCCCACTCCCCTTCTCCAGTTCCCCACCCCGGCCAAGCCTTCAGCGGGCGCTCATCAAGGCCTCCCGGCCCTCCATTGCAACATTGTCGTCGTCGTTGGTCCCAGACGAACAGTAGCGGCTCTGGGCGAAAGCTGTGCGGCGTTCCTGGGACCCGGGGGAGCCAAAGGCGCCCTTCGCCTGGCCACTGGCGGCCGTCGACTTGGAAAACTCTTCCCCCAACATTCCACTTCGCGGCAACTCAAAGGGTGACGCCGGCTGCACGCCAGCAAGGGGAGAACAGTCGATGCCTGGGTTACGGGGCAGCTAATCATGGTCCCTTTGTTCCCTCAAAGCCGGCTGAGAGCGACTGAAGAGATGAAGGGAGAGAGAAGGGGGGTACTTTGTACTGTACCTGTTCGATACGTCACCCCAGTCTCCATGGGACGAGACACCCCGATGGAGAAAAAACAAAGCCCTGCAGAGGTCCCTGCCGTGCTCCCCTCGCCTGCGATGCTGTGCCGAAGATTTCCAGGCTGTCAGTCAGTGTCGACAAGGCGGCTCATTGGTCCGACTGCTTTGCCGAAGGGGACGCCATGGAGCCTGGACAAGATCGGGACCGGGATCCGGGTGCGGATTGCGCCCAATTCGCACACCCCCGCGTGTGGCGGTGCGCATTTCAAGTCGCAATCGTGTATCCGTAAAAAGGCTGGATTCGTCTCGTCTCCCCCGGTGGATATCGCTGAAACTGTGCACAACAGCTGAGGCCGTGCTTGGCTTCCGCTCCCTCTCCCTGCATGCGTCCTGATAAGAGAGCTCTGATGTAAGAAACGGCAACGACGGCCCGCGAGGGGAAGACGATGCAGGCCAGGCCCTGGGAAGACAGTGACGGCATCGATCAAGAGACTCCCAAGAAGACTGTGTTTTCCCAAGTTACGTATCAGCCGGCCCCGGATTTGGCGGACTGCCCGCCTGGCTGACAGGCAACCTGGAAGGCAAAAAGTGTGGCAGTGAGTGGCAGGTGGCAGGTGGAAGTGGCGAGAGTCGGCAGCTGTGGCACTTGGCTCCTGCTGTGGAAATCCCGAACAGGTGGACAAAAATAGAACCCCCCCGTCTTGCCGCGAGTGCCAACTGCCAAAAAGCCTTGAACCGAGCGGCGAGCCCAGCCTGTCCGGGTACGTACCCTTTTCGTCGAGAAAGCTGCCGACCAGACAAGCAAGGCCGGCGTGGAGACCCTTCTCTCCAAAACTGGCTGACCATGACAAACTGTCAGCTGGTAGCCCTCGACTCGCCCACCAGTCGCCGCCCCCGGAGCTGGAATTTTTAAACGACATGAGGCTGGTTCGACGACAGGCCCAGAGCCGCCGACATGCCCGTCTTCTCCTGGTCGACCGGCCGAGACGTCGAACCGGCCGTACCACTGCCAAAAAGTCTCAGCGTTGGACGACACCGAAGTTGGGTGGGACGCCTTTTGGCGTCTTGGCCACTGAGCGCTCGCTGAGTCGTGCTGCCTGGATCCCACTCTGCTGGGTCAGATCGATTCTCGATTCTCCATCTCTCTCCCCCAGGCTCACACTGTCCCCTCCCCAGCTTGTGCTCTGTCTTGTTGCCACCGGGCCTTTATTGGTCGTGTTCAACGGGCATGGCATGGGCCACTTATCCTTCTTGGCAATTGGCCGTCTCGCTTCCCCAGCCGTGACCTCGCCTCGACCTCCCCCGGAAGGACATGGGAAGATATCTCGAGCCCTGACGCTCTTCCATCCCCCGATCTCGCTCCCTTCCTTCATTTCGCTACTTTCTTGTTGGGTGATTATTTCAAACCAGACAACAGCTTTTCCCACTGACCGACACCGTTACACGCACGCCCCCTATGCAGCCCGCCGGTTATTTTAATTCTGCCGACCTCGTGACGCCTTAGACACAACCGCCCTTCAAGCGCCGGATGCGGGGTGCAGGGAAGATTTGGTAATCGAGCATTGCCAATGACAAACCAGAGGGGCTCACGAGACTTGAAGACGACCAAAGAGGAAAATCTGGGGGGCGTGAGATTTCCCTCGCGGCCCCCTGGCCTGTCCATCTGCGCTGGGGAAAGGGAAAAAAGGAAACAAGACGAGACAGAGGGGGCTCAGGTACTGTACGCCAGGTAAGGTACAGAAACACGGGGGTTAGGTACGGAGCCCAGGCCAGCGCGGACGGTCCCGTGGCTGTCACGAATGCTGCACGATCAAGTAAACTGGGGGTAATGAAAACATGGGGAACGGTCGCAAAGACAATGGCGAAGCGGGTCTGGTGAATAGCTGCTCGCCCCGTGGACCTGCGGTCATTCACGGTTGCACTTCCCCCCCTCCCTCCTCTGTCAGAGATGTCGTCTTTCCGAACAAGAAGAGGAAACCTGGGGGTAATGGAAATGCCATCATCATGGATCCTGCGGTTGGGGGTGGAGGAGGCCCTTTTCGGGGCAGCCGGGCCTCCGCACAGTGGGTACCGGCGCAGCCCGGCCTTCTGCTGTGCGAAGGCGCCGGAGGCGGGTACCGGCCTCCGTCGATGGGGGGAGGCAGACCTTTGGGACCTGGCTCTTGGGTGTTTGTGGAAGCTGGAGTGAGATTGTCTGATGGCTTGGCGTAGCCCATCGATACTGTGCTGTCCTTGTTGTCGTGCCGCCGTTGGACAGTGCAAGTCCAATTGGTTCACCCTGCAGACTTTGGTTAGTCGATGCAACCCTTTTGCAACCTCCTTCCACTGCTTCACCTCGACTATTCGTACCTCGTACTCCCTCCCTCGTACGCCGCCCCTTACCGAGCGAGACCTGGACCAATGGACCAACTCGCCCCGGGCATTGTGTCATCGATGGCACTACGTATCCCGATTCCGTACCTGAAAATCCGTGTCAGGGATTGGCAAGTCTGTACTGATTGGCGAGTAGCTCCCCTTCCTTCACGGGTCGACATACGTTGCCAGGCCATCCATCATACGGAGTATTCATATTGTAATAATGGAGGATGTAATTCTCTAGGTGCAGCCGAGAAGGCACCATAATCCATGCGGCCCCGCGTTGGGGTGGCTGGAGCTCACCCCTCGACGACGGAACGTCGGTACGGGGAATGAGCACGTAATAGTCTGTCTCTGATGGCAGAACTGGAGAGTCTGCTTGTTGTCTTGCAATGTCTTTGCTTCGATAGTTGGCATCGCTCCGGCGGTCAAGGCGAGACCAGACAATCTTATTCGCACTCAACGTGGCCTCGTGACCAAGGTCAGGCAGACAAAAGTCTCGGTGAGGTCCTCCAATTCAGTAAAGGCTGGGTCAGGTGAGCCTTCCGGACCTCTGGTCACCGACTCCAGCTTCGAGCGGCTAAGACTGACGCCTCCATCGCCTCTCGGGGGCGTCTGATTAGCGCCCGACGGCGGGAACGTGTCCCGAACAGAGACACCGTATTCGCCGTGGGAAGTTGACTTCCGGATTTCATTTCGTCAAAGTCCCGTAGACGCCATCCCTCACCCCCAAATGCGTGATTGTCTTGCTGGGCCGCAGGAATCGTGCAACACACGCAAACTTGATGCTTTTGACACAATCGTTGACCAAGGCCTCGTCCAAGTCAAGGGCCCATGCAACCCGGTACGTGTGCCGTACCAAGCGGAAGGGACAGAGTGCGGATACATGACGTTTGCTGTCAATGCTCCAACTACGAGCTTGGCGCCGAGATGCTGGCTTGTGATATCTTCCCACCCGCAGACTGCAAGGACACTTTGAACGGGCTGACGCCGAAACTTACCCTGGTGAGATATCGTCAGCCCCGATTCCGACCAAGGTAACAGAACTATTCGACTTGATGGGCCGTCATCTCTGCGCAGGATGAATGCATTGAAGTGTCGAGTGGAGACTCCCTGGCAGGCCGAGAGAGAAAAAACTTGAAACGAGACAGGATCTGCATGTCACGGAGGACTTTGACGATGACTCGCAGCGAAAGAGGTGAGCTCGGCCAGGACAATTGCACCATCGGTCATCGTCCTTGACCGTTGGGTGACGGATTCGGTTAGCTGCATGGTTGATGGAGACGAGGTGCATATCAAAGGCTGGCATTGATGTGAAGCCGCGAGGTGAGACTTTGAGGTCGCAGGACGTAGTCAAAACGAGAACAAAGGAATAAGGACCCGGCAGCCGCGCATTGCCCTGTGCCAACCAGACCCAGCCGGGATCTCGCACCTGGTATTCGGACACATGACTGTGATGTGATTGCAGACTGACACTTGGGTGATACTGCTTTGCCGTGATGCACAAATAGCATCAGATATCATTCCTCCACAATTGCGAATCGAAGTCCACAGTGGAGGCATGGTGGGGACGGATTGCGAAAGAAAAAAAAGGGGGTAATACATGACTGTGTTGCAGAGAGAAGATAGAGTCCCGTCATCGACAATTGCTCGAGTTGCCCAGCACCTGACGGCAGAAAAAAAGATGCAAAAAAAAAAAGAGGATCTCCCTTTACAGTGAGAGAGTCAGAGCCTCGAATAACCGGCCCCGGCAAGGGCTTCCTTCTCCACTTTGGAAAAGACTCGAAATAATGGGGAAGCCTGGGAAGGCAAGAAGGAGTCGTTCCTGGCACATGAGCGATTGAGCGGCCAGGAACCGGGCGCTCGGGCCAGGTCAACTTCCCCTTGGGGCTTAGCAGGGAGGCGCTATTGGGTAATAAGGTGGCCATTTTCCGGCGCTGGTTGAGGTCATGATCACCAACTTCCCCGCTGCGGCCTGCTTCTCGACTCTTCTGGCTTTTTGGCTGGGGCAAGTGCCGGGGCGCGCGCCATGGGCGGAGGGTGAAGGACCGACCGGCCCGGTGTTGAACGTGTATCGTTGTCGGCTTCATCGATTGTGACTTGGTGCTGCGTGTGAAAGTGAGCAGCAATCAATTGCATCGAGAGAGGCCTCTTCCAGCCGCTGGCCGCAAGCACCGGACGAGGAATCGAGGGCTGGAGACGGACGCACCGTAAGCGGGCTGCGCTGCCTGCACTGAGCAGTGAGCACACCTTGCAACAGCGAGCACGCCAAGCTCAGGAACCCGGCGAGCAACACCTGCTCGCTGCCCGGGGTTCGCGGACAGAGTTCCCTGGCAGAGTTCCCAGTACCACGTCACCAGCGCGTTCCCAGCGCGTCGGGACTGGTCCCTGGTACCTCGCCATGGCTCCGGGGATTCGCACCTGGGTCCTGGGCTCCTCAGCTTCTTCCAGACTTCCAGCAACTCGCGGCCGAGCCTCCCAGAAGGAAAAAGGGCTCCACCCCGGGGGGGCGTGCGATGCGGAGGGGGTAGGCTCGAAAAGAGGTGAGCGGCAAGAAGTGGCCAACGTGACAAAGCGTCTCAGGACAAGAATGCGAGGAATTGAGCACGAGGAACGAGGGGCGGCCGTAAATCGACCTTGGATTGGGTCGTGAAGCAAAAAAGGTACGGCCAAGACGACTGCAGGGTACGTACCCGGCCCGCTTTTCTTCTATTTTTTTACTCCATTGCCCTGTGCGGCGCACACCAGCCAGGTACGTACCTGACTTCCCCTGCTGTCAGATGTACCTCGTGATGTATCTTGGTACCTTTACCTTCACTCCCTCATCGTCGAGGAAAAGAGAGCCACGAGCTCAGTCACGACCGAGGAGTATAAGAGTCTTCCGTCGCCATGCTTTCTTTGAAGAATATGCCTAGTTAACGCTTTCGACTCACCTCGTCTCGTCTCTGCAAAAGACCCCCTCCCCTCTTCTCCCTCCTCCCATCGCATCTTACACCCTCCCTCCCACCTCTATCCCTCTTACTCCTTTTTGCGTCTTACCCTCCAAACCTAAAAACCAAGCTCCGCCGTATCAAGAGAGTCCTCGTTATCTCTCTCTCATTCCATCAGCTGCTATTTACGACAGGGCTGACTGGATGGCTGTGCTGAGTTCGCATCACGAAACCTGACGCCAGCCAAGCTGTGCTAACCAAGACTACAAGTTTGGACATTTTGATTGGCCTGCCTTGATCTCGCAAATCCCATCACCTAACGACAGAGGCCATTTCCCTTTGTTGTTTTTGGCACTCCCCCTACCGCCTCTTCCTCTCTCATCTTTTGGCCCCGCCAACTGATAGCTCGTGAGCCGGCGTCCCCGACTTACACAAACATCACCAGCATCGAAGCCCCTGCCAGCAGCACCGCAAGTGCCACTGCAGCTTCTCTTACGCCAATTGAATCAATTCGACGCGCTGACGAATTGATCGACGCCAAACGAGCTAGTTTTGCGTCGCATAAACAAACCGGTAAGTCGCGGATACCTCCCCTCCCTTATCTGACCCTATTCCCGCCCCTCAATTCCCTTATCGCAAGGCTCCTCTCGCCCCTCTCCGTGCCGTCACCAAAAATGGACGAGATACGAGAGGCTTGGAGGGACCGGCCCGGCGGTGAGGTCGCTCTCACCGGGGGCTGGTGACGGTGATAAGCTTGCCGCTGGTTTGCAGCCATCTGCCGGCCTGCAAGGGCTCTCAGCTTCCGATCTGGTGGCGCTCGGCTGAGTCCACGATGCCGCTTCTCGAACGACTGCTGCGCCCGTTCGGGTGGTCAGCAGCCGTATCAGGGCGGATTGGCATTGACTCACTGACCATCTCACCGAGTTCGCCCTGCAGTGTCTCAAGTGACGGCACGATGCTTCTTATCAGGCCTCGCCCGGGGACTCTTAGCCGTTGTGCTATATAAGTCTTCTGGGCGGCTGCTGTTCTTCCTGCTTTCCTCATCATCCATCCTGCCTTTATTTCGTTTCGTCGTTTCGTTGCCGCTTCATTCGCATTCGCCGCAACCGCATCTCTTTCAAGATGCTGGCCGTCCAGAGCCCGACTGACATAACTCCTCATGATAGTTTCCCTGACTACATAGATCCTTTCGAGGACACATCTTCCGCCATGAGCGCCGCAATTGCTTCCAAGCCTCTGGCTAACATCCAGTCCGAAGAGGCCAGCCGTGGTCCCTCTCCCCAGCCCACACACTTCAGCGTCCCCTTGGCCCCTGTTAACGGCAACGGCCACCGGATCCTTCGCTCGGCCACTGTTGGCTACATTGCCCCCGAGTTCAAGGGCAAGGCCCAGCAGATCAAGTCTGGTGAGTTGCCTGCGGCTCTCCAAGGCGACCAGCCTCGCTAACCACCCGACAGTCAAGGAGATCATCGCCGCCGCCGGCTTCATCCCCTACTCTCAGATTGATGAGCAGGTAGAGTACTTCTACGAGAAGCTGGGCATCGACGATGTCTACTTCACCATTGAGACTCCCGTCGTCATTGCCAGCCACGTCACTTCGTTGTACGCTGCCAAGGTGGCCGCCTTTGCCCGCGAGGACAAGCAGCAGGAGATCCGCCTCGACATGGAGGCCAGCGACCACGCCATCTACATCGACACCAGCACTCCCGGCAAGACCAACCTCTCCGGCCCTCGATACGAGGAGCGCCTCGAGGCCAAGTACATCGACCACCAGGGCCGAAGCAAGTACCGCGTCGAGACGTTCCGCTCTCCCGCCGCCCTCGGCAGCAGCCCTTCATCAAAGGCGTCTCTTCGATGCTACTTCGTCTACCAGTGCCAGTTCCAGACCTCTCCCGAGAAGACGGATCCCAGCGAGACCCGTCTGGAGCTGATTGCCGACAACGGCTTCCTTCAGAAGGCCACCGCCAACACCAAGCAGATCTACCAGGAGATTATCGAGCTTGCTGTGAAGCGTGCCGGCCCCGTCATCGAGGTCTTCGACATTGAGGACAGCGCCGAGAAGCGCATGGTCATCGCCTTCCGCTCTCGTACCGCCCGCGGTCTCTTCTCCGCCCTCAGCGATCTCTACCACTACTACGGCGTCACCAGCTCTCGAAAGTACCTCGAGCAGTTCTCCAACGGTATTACCGTCATGAGTGTCTACCTCAAGCCCGCCTTAAGCCTGGACGCCGACTTCACTCCCTGGGACCACTCCATCAGCCAGATCTCCAAGGAGATTTCCCTCCTCTACTGCCTTCCCCACAACAAGTTTCACAACCTCTTCCTCACCGGCCAGCTGAGCCTTCAGGAGTCCGTCTACGCCCACTCGGCCTGGGTTTTCGTCCAGCACTTCCTCAACCGACTGGGCCCCGAGTACACGTCGCTCTCGCAGCTCCTCGACCCCGGCAACAACGCCCAGGCCGCTCTCCTCTCCAACCTCAAGCGCCGCCTCCGCTCCGAGACCTTCACCCCTGACTACATCTATGAGCTTATTCAGAACTACCCAGGTCTCATCCGTGCCCTGTATGCCTCCTTCGCCAACGTCCACCTGGTAAAGGACCCCGAGCTGGCTGAGGAGCTCCTCTCCTCCCGGTCGTCCGTTGAGATCCTCTCGGACGATGCTCTCAAGGACAAGATCTCCAAGAACGTCCAGAACGAGCACGAGGAGATGGTCCTCACTGCCTTCCGCGTCTTCAACAACGCCATCCTGAAGACCAACTACTTCACCCCCACCAAGGTCGCCCTTAGCTTCCGCCTCGACCCCGCCTTCCTGCCCGAGGTCGAGTACCCCAAGCGCCTCTACGGCATGTTCCTCGTCATCAGCTCCGAGTCGCGCGGCTTCCACCTTCGCTTCAAGGACATCTCCCGTGGCGGTATCCGCATCGTCAAGTCCCGCAGCAAGGAGGCCTACAGCATCAACGCCCGCAACCTCTTTGACGAGAACTACGGCCTTGCCAGCACCCAGCAGCGCAAGAACAAGGACATTCCCGAGGGCGGCTCCAAGGGTGTCATTCTCCTCGACCCCAAGCAGCAGGATCGTGCCCGCGAGGCTTTCGAGAAGTACATTGATAGTATCCTTGATCTTCTCCTGCCCGCCCAGACTCCTGGCATCAAGAACCCCCTCGTCGATCTCTACGGCAAGGAGGAGATTCTCTTCCTCGGCCCCGACGAGAACACTGCCGAGCTGGTCAACTGGGCCACCGAGCACGCTCGTGTCCGTGGTGCTCCCTGGTGGAAGTCCTTCTTCACCGGCAAGTCTCCCAAGCTAGGCGGCATCCCCCACGACACTTACGGCATGACCACCCTGTCCGTCCGCGAGTACGTCAAGGGCATCTACCGCAAGCTGAACCTCGACCCCTCTACCATCCGCAAGATGCAGACGGGCGGTCCCGACGGCGATCTGGGTAGCAACGAGATCAAGCTGGGCAACGAGAAGTACACTTCCATTGTCGACGGCTCCGGCGTCCTCGCCGACCCCAACGGCCTCGACCACGAGGAGCTCCTCCGCCTAGCCAACAAGCGTGCCATGATCGCCGAGTTCGACACCTCCAAGCTCTCCAAGGACGGATACCGTATCCTGTGCGACGACCAAAACGTCACCCTCCCTTCGGGCGAGGTCATCACCAACGGTACCTCGTTCCGCAACACCTTCCACCTCCGCGACACCGGTAGCGTTGACGCCTTTGTTCCCTGCGGTGGCCGTCCCGCCTCCATTGACCTCATCACCGTCAACCGCCTCATCAAGGACGGCAAGTCCATCATCCCCTACCTCGTCGAGGGTGCCAACCTGTTCATCACCCAAGAGGCCAAGCTCCGCCTCGAGGAGGCCGGCTGCATCCTGTACAAGGACGCCTCTGCCAACAAGGGTGGTGTGACGTCCTCCTCTCTCGAGGTCCTCGCCTCCCTGTCCTTTGACGATGCCGGCTTCATCGAGAACATGTGCGTCGGCGCCGACGGCGAGGCTCCCCAGTTCTACAAGGACTACGTCAAGCAGGTCCAGCTCAAGATCCAGGACAACGCCCGCCTCGAGTTCGAGGCCATCTGGCGCGAGCACGAGGAGACGGGCATTGCCCGCTCCATCCTGTCCGACAAGCTGTCCGTCGCCATCACCGACCTCGACGAGAAGCTCCAGCACTCGGACCTCTGGGACAGCGAGAAGATCCGCCTCTCGGTCCTCCAGGACGCCCTCCCCGCCCTGCTCCTGCAGAAGATTGGCCTCGAGACCATGGTCTCCCGCATCCCCGAGACCTACCTGCGCAGCATCTTCGGCTCCTACCTCGCCAGCCGCTTCGTGTACGAGTTTGGCAGCAGCCCCAGCCAGTTTGCCTTTTACGACTTGTAAGTGTGACCCGACACCATCTCCTTGACGAACCTCAGGAAGCTAACTGTTTGGCAGCATGTCGAAACGCATGGCTCAGATCGGCGCCTAAATGGAACGCCCTATTATAGACGATTCTCAAGGAGCGGGATTTCAGCTCCTCTTGTTTTCGAGCATAGCCTTGTTTTTTTATTTTTCTCGTTCTTGATTTTCGAAAGATGCTCCTGACGATGACGAGAACGAAGCATTGTTATAGTTTTTTTTTTTTTATACAGCATTGGCCCTGGCATGGGCCTCATTGGGAAACGGTATGGGAAGGTTATACAAAAAAGCTGAAAAAGATCATCTCTCAAGTGGTCGACTTAATGAAATGAAGATTTTCGACGTTGCAATACTTTGATCCGGTTTTTCGTTACACTTTGTGAGCAGGCTCGGCAGGGACCATGGTGTGGCCTAGAGGAGAGATACACCGTCCTCGAGTAGGTAACATGGAACAGTACAGCCCGAGGACCCATTGAACGTGCCACGACTCCATCTGCCGGAGAAGGCTCGAAGCTGGGAGAGCTTTGTGGAACGTGGGGGGAGGGGAGCGGAGTTGGTATGTGGACGTCTGGAGCATGTCTCGGCAAGGAGGATCCGACGGAGGACGGATAAGTCGGAGGGCGTGTTTGCACGGCGATTGCCGGCATGCATGGAGATGGGAGCGCCGTGGTCGAACACGATGCGGGTGTTATTTTGCTCTGCGGCGACGGCGAAGGAGTAGAATGCGCACATTGTACCAGGTCCACAACGAACTGGCCGGGCAACTCGAGAATTGGGCGAGAGGAAGTCGTGGACTCGAATCGTGACGACACGGGCATTGGGTCTGAGGAGCGATGAGTGTGCTGGTCATACATGTCTTCTCCAACGTTACATAAGATGCAGCCGCTGGTCTGCCATTCGTTGAGACCGAGAGGCCCCTGGGGCTCGAAATAGGTCTGGAGGGGCTACCTATTTTTGGGACTCGATTCGTGCCTGTCATTGATTCCTCGAGGTTGGGGCATGGGAGAAAACGCCTGAAATTGGGCGGCATCAGTATTGGATTGGACGAGAGAGGTCGATGTGTCGTGGATGCAATATACATGGAACAGTCAGGGAAGTAAGTCACGTGCGATATCACGTGTCACCAAGTGGACAACAAGGAACTTGCCTTCGCTCCTCAAGCTCTCCAATGATTTTTTGTCTTCTTATCAGCATTGATATAGGATGTACTTATGCCATATACAACACACGGAGGCATTTTTCAGCAGCCTAAATAAATGGCACACCACGTCGTCTTTCAATGCGGGCCAGGGATGGGGTCGGAATTGTGTGGCGCCGCGTGTGTCGAGCGCGCAGCGAATGCAGCCCGTTTCGATACGAGGCCGTCGGCGTCGAAACGGACGGTGGCAGAGGAGCACCGTTTGGTGTTGCGGTAAAAGGCGGTTTGCACGGTAAGTTACTTCTAGTGTGAAGCCCTCGACGCAAGCTATCAGTAGGAATCCCCCCCCTCAACTTCAACCTCTGAAAGAAAGTCGACAAAACATCAAATGCTTCAGAAAGTTAAAGTGGCTACATTAGCTCCGTTTCTTTGTCCCCCTATTGTCGCGTTCGCGTCGTGGTCGAAGCTTGCGATACACCCCAATGTTTCGGATTTAAATCCGTCGTGATATTGTTGAGTGACATGCAAAGTGGATGGGCGGAAAGGAAGGGAGCATCCGTTCCTGATGCGGCTGGAGTCTGGAGACTGGAGCAAGCCTCTGAGCGTTTCAGGGCCTTGTTCGTCCTTTTTTTCTTCCTTTTTTTTCCCCTTCCCCGGCCGCCCAGCCACACGGCTTCTGACTAGCTGGACAGGGGACTCGGAGGGGAAGAGGGCATGCGCATTACGATTTATGAAGCCAGAGATGATTCTCTATTATGCGGTATACTAGTACGGAGTACTGGTGCATGAGAGTGCAAGCTCGGCAGAGAAGACTCAACTGTCCAGCTGGCTGCGAAGAGTTTTCGCTTCATTTTCGCCGTCCTTTCTTTTGCTCAGCATGATACGATGGCCCGGAACCCGTCGAGATGGTGTGTTGATGATGGCAGAAAAAAACAAAACCACGACGCCGGCTCTTTCAGAACAGAGACATCACTCGCATGAACTGAAGTGAAGGCTTCGTCGACGGTATTCCTCCCATTCGCCTCGACTCGCTTCCGGGGCACACCCGGGGGGTTTTGCCGCCAATTGATTGCGTCCTCCCTCGACGAAGCACGATCAATGCAGAGGGAGAGAGAGGTCTGGGCTTTTCTTCCTCGTCGACTCCCATCGTGTATGGACCTGAAGCAAAACCTTCTTTTCTCGAAGATACGAGGAGAGAGAAATATTAATTAATCCCCTGTCGTCCTGCCTCTGTATATTTTCTTTTTCCTCGCTTCTCCCCTCTTGTTCCTTTCTTCTCGTGGTTCGTGTGTGCTTTTTATGGCCTGACTGACCGGCGAAGTCCACGTCCGACACCGAAGCAATTCGTCCAGCCTCTTTTCTCGCCAACGAGCCGGAGAGAAGGAAGTAGTGAGTGGTAAGTGGCCAACCACCGAATATCAAGGCCCTCCCCTCTCCCTCTCATTGGAAGCGCCCACGTCCATCTGCAGCCACAACTTTGTTGACGCCCAGCTTTCTGCCAGATTAGCAGCCAGGAACCAACCACGAGGCGTCGAGGAGGGGCGGAAAAGGGGCGCGACAAGGACTGGTGGAGATCGAATTTGGACCCGAAACGAAACTTGGGCCATCCTGCGACTCTTGTCGTGGACGCCAGCTCATTCCAAAAATCCACGACGGCAAAAGCCAAGACGACTCAAGAAGAGGCCCCCCGACGATCGACACACGACCGGACACCCCTTCCCTTTCCTCCCCTTTCTTTTTTTGCACGCACGCCCAGCCGAGCAACAAAAAAAAAAAAAAAAAAATTCTCCACGACCACGAGCCGCCCGCTGGGCTTCAAGATATTGCGTCCTCAGGCCTCGTTCTGAAACCAAAGCTTTTTTTTTTTGGGCTGCCACCTCCCACACGCCGCGAGGCACAAAACCACAACGGCACAGGCACAAGGCACAAGGCACAAGGCACAGACAGGCAGGCACAGGGACCCAGGAACCCCCCGAAAAAAAGGAGAAAAAAAAAAAAAAAAAAGAGAGACAGCATCCAAAGGCACCACAACCACGAGACAAGGCGCGAGCAAACATCTCCACCGTATTCCCACCCCCACGACCCAACCTCGATCGACCAACAGTCAGTTCCAACACACAATCTCTCGCAGTCTCGGGTCGGAGACTCTCTCAGTCTCTCTCAACGGCGGCCCAAATAAGGAAGTGACATTCCAACCCCCCCCCCTCCCTGGGGCGTCAATCAATCAATCAACCTGCCCAGGCCTCTCTTCGCTCAGCCAGCCGCCGTCGCCGTCGCCGCCGTGGCTTTCTCGCCCAAACTCCATTTCGCGGATCGGCGCCGCTCCTCTCGCTCATCATGACAAGACCGACCATTGTCCGCGCTGGTATGTTTGCTTTCCTCTCGTCCCCTCTCGTCGCGGCGGCCGAGCAGCCCTCTTTGTTGGGCTCGGTGAACCTACGTGCTTTGTACCTACCTGAGGTAGTACCTATCCGTACCTTAAGGCACCTGCTTGCCCATTTCTTTCGACCGACTTCCTCTTCCGTCATCGTCATCACCAATCCACGTTTCGGCCCGTTGCGTGGGCTGCAGCTGTCATTGTTCGGTTTCCTCCTCTGTGCCCTTCTCTCCATCCTCATCTACCTCACTCTCTCGGTCAACAGCCCCTCCCTCTGCCTCTTTGCTTTGCTTCTCTCCCCTCGCCTCGCTTGCTTCAGAAACGCCCCCAAAAGCATCATTTAAACTGTCCCGTCCCTCTTTTCGAACCCCTTGTTCGCCAACCCCCCTATCCCTGCACCGCCGCCGCGCCGCCTCGAATTGCTGCGACCGTCGACATTCTTGGTCCCAACGACCACTCCTCAGATCCTTGGCTCTCTCATTGAACCGGGGGTGCCTCCTACACTGCCGCATCGCGAAACACTGCATTCCAACCACCCAACTCTGATCCGCCTTTGTTTTTATTTTTTTGTCTCCTTGTTCCTCAAACCTCGCACCCCTTTGACCGCATCAACTAACTGTTTGGCTTCCTCTTCCGTCCGTCTACAGACACCATCGACCTCCAAGACCCCGTTGCTCCCTCCGCTCAAGATCATTCCAGGGGTCGCCTGGGCGCTTCCAACACGTCCGGTTCCAACTCGCTCGCTCCCCACCAGGCAGAGACCATCCGCGAGGTCTCGAGCGACGCTGCTGACGAGCAAAGCCGTTCCCCGCGCATCTCGTGGGAGGGTGACGGCAAGGGCGTGGGCGACATTCACCAATTCGCCGAGGACCTGACCGTCGGTCCGAACCGCTCAGCCCTCGAGGACGATTCCGACGACGACGAACGCGCAAACATGTCGCAGGAAGACGCCCTCGCTATTGCCCAGAATGGGGGCATTTCCTCCTCCGACGAGGGAGATCTCGACGGCGATGCCGACGACCTCGACGATGACATGATGGACAAGATCTCGAGCTCGCCCTCGATCGAAGATGGTGGGTGCTGCCCCGTCATTACCCCCGTGGCTTGGCCGCGACGCGTTTCCTCCCTTCCCCCTGCGCTGCGAGACTTTCCCCAACACCTTCGAGCCTCGAGTCTTCCGCGACCCTCTTCACCCTACCCGGATCTCCTAAAGCACATGCCCGGTCACAATGCATACCCCAAGCTCCCACGAGCTATCCCCATGGTACCCAAGCGTCGTCTTCTCGGTGAGTATGACGAAAGTCAAGCGACCGAAACCGACCCCGATTACGATACCGAACCCCGCGACCGACCCGACGACGAACACGACCATGATGAGGGCTGGGGAGTGGCGGATAGCGGGCGAACCTGCCAGGAAGAAGGCTAGGAGGCTTCTACGGGAGGTGCCGAGGTAATTGAGGACGGACAGTTTATCCTGGGAAACACGGAGGGGGACGTCTTCTGCGACTGCACTGAAATCGCAGATGTCTCCGACACGACCGACGACGAAACGACCGATCAAGAATACACGCCCACCTTCTCGGCCAACGACGACGACGACATGTCCCTGACTTTCCCATACGAAGAATCCTTTGAAGACGATGACTCGGACCTCTCCTTCCCCGACGACATGAACTATATTGATTCCGGTTGGGCGCCTGAGTGCTTACAAGACATAGAGGACATCGACTTCGAATTCGTATATGCGCTGCACACCTTTATTGCCACCGTCGAAGGCCAAGCGAATGCGACCAAGGGTGACACCATGGTCCTACTCGATGACAGTAATAGTTACTGGTGGCTGGTTCGAGTGGTCAAGGACAGTAGCATCGGTAAGCCCGACTTGCGACTCCGCGCCATGAGACTTGACTAACCGAAGACTGCAGGATACCTCCCCGCCGAGCACATCGAGACTCCCACAGAACGGCTGGCCCGGTTAAACAAACACCGAAATGTTGACGTTGGATTCCCCCTGCTCCGTAACACTACTTGTTTGTGCTAATATCTTCGTAGTTGTCAGCAACTATGCTGGGAGATCAGGCGGAGAAGAAGCCCCAGACCTTCAAGTCGGCGATCCGCACCATAAAACGCAAGACTGTTGCCTTTGCGCCCCCCACATACGTAGACTATTCCGACTTTGACGACTACTCAACGGACGAGGAGGACCTCGATGAGTTATTTGCAGACCACACCTCGAGCTCGCAAACAACCCAATCGGAGGAGCAAAAGGCGCAAGACAAGCAAGCCTCACAATCTGCCGACGATGACACGGCATCAGAGGACAGCGCCAGGGTGGAACCTCTCAAGCCTCGATTAAATAAGGAGGTGAGATTGGTGGAACCTTCGGTTGAGACAGTGGTGGAAGAGGATGAAACCAGAAACAGTGAGGAGATCCTTTTGGATACGAAGCTGGAGCCCAGCCGGTCACGAAACGGCACTGTTCGAAACACCGATTCTTTCTTTAAGGATGAGACGGTCGAAACGAAGAAGATTACGCTCACTCCAAACTTGTTGCGGGATGACAACCAACCACGCCAGTCGACAGAGTCGGTAGTCAAGGACGCTGTCAAGGTGAGGCCGAGCCTGGAGAGGGACCTCATGTCGGACAGGGAGAAGAAGAGGCTCAAGGACAAGGATCGCAAGGAAAAGGAGAAGGAAAAGAAGCCGAGCGCCATCCGGAGCTTCTTCTCGCGAAAGGACAAGAAGAAGACGATTGACGACGATGACGAGTCGTTTGGCAAACGGTCAATGGATATGCAGTCCGACTCCGTCGGGCGATCCAGCGAGTCCCCGTCGATCGAGGAGCAAACGGGTGAGAAACCTCAACGAAGCCCGAGCAAGCTCCAGAAGCAGATGCCCAGAGTAGAGCCTTCGGCCAACCGTCGTGGATCGGGAGACAAGACGGGACCGTCACCGACCATGGAGCTCGTGGCCTATCTTAACGAGAGCCGCACCAACGACGTTTCGAACGTACCACCGGCAACCATGCGCATCGTCGACTCGGAAACCAACGAGACGCAAGAGCTCCCATCGAACCACGCCAACGCGAAGCGAGAGCGTTCGGCGTCGGCCGCTGCTCAAAGAGAAGAGAAGGCAGCCGCTGCCAAGGTGGTGGCTCGGAGCGCCAGCACCGGAGCCGAGACAAAGTCCAAGACCAGGACTCGACCGAAGACAGACTTGGACGACTTCTCCTCGGATGACGACCTCGACTTCGGGATGGAGCCGGAAACGCGGGCCACACCTGAGCCGAGCGAAGGACAACAGGTTCCCGGGGCGTTCCCTGACGAGAGCGAGCCCGTATCCAAGCCCAGCGAAGCAGCGGCGAGGACGGACAAGAGTCAACAACACGATCGCCTTTCGGAATCGCCGGTACAAGAATCGCCGGTGAACGGAAGCCAGCCACCGGCTCTCGAGATCGATACGTCGTCTCTAGAGGGCAGGTCCTCGGAAGAGGTGCCGTCGCCCGAGCTGTCGCATGGAGACGACCTGTCCAAGGATAGCGGATCAACGCGCAGCGGAAAGGAGCCAGGCTGGGACGACGAGAAGCTTCGCGAATTCTTTGACGACGGCGACCACGTGAGGGATCTGTTGATGGTGGTGTACGACAAGACTGATGCAGAGCCGGTCAACGAGCATCCCGTCGTCAGCGGACTGTTCCGAGAGCAGAACGCAAAGTTGGCCGAGATTACTACAGTAAGCAGCTCGATCGCAAGCAGCACGCTCCGAAAGCTAATCAAGCATCACAGCAATTGGACAACATGCTCGGGGACTGGCTGGCCAGGAAACAGCGATCCAGGGGCAGTCTGTAGACGAGAGATGGCCGGGAGAATGAGCCAGACAAGAGACTGCGGCGGAGACGGGCGCGACTCGACTTTGGGCGGAGGGTGGCATGGATTGCTTTCTTGAAACTCACGACTTTGATTACCTTTGGGATGGAAAGAACGGGCTATGCAGGCTCTGGACACGAGCGTCAGATACCTTCATGTTAGTATAGGAGGCAGGCGTCTTATGGAAGATTCGCGACAGGGAGGGGGTTGTGATGAAAGCCAGCCCTCGACGTCTGATTCATTTCTTTTGGTTCCCGGCGAACTAGTGTGGCGGTTTTCTTTTTCTTGGTTTTTTTTTTTCTACTTTTGATTGTAGGAGTGGTGTTTATTTGGGTTGCATCATGATTGAGAGATGGGCAGAGGGAAGTTGAAGGGCAATGAATCAAGGATGCTCGTGGAGCGTTGATTTCCATGTTAGGATTTGCCGTGACGAGTGCCGCCATGTTACAGGATTCCCCGCTGCCGGCCTCGGGATAGTGTTCTCGGGATTCATTTGCCTAGGTTGGGAGAAACTCAGGAAGCGGTTTGGGTGGGTTGTGAGGGGAAGTCGGCTCGGGACCTCCACACGGAGGAAAGACGGGCGTCATGCCTTTTGATTGTTTATTCGCGGCCGATTCGGTTGGCATGCACCCACTTTGCCGGCCGTTCTCAGCCAGCCTTGTGCGTTGGTTGTGCATTGGTTGTGCATTGGTTGTGCATTGGCTGTGCGTGGGTTGTGCGGTGGTTGTGCTTGTGTCCGAGTCCGTGCTTCCCGCAACGAGCTACCGGAAAGAAACCTCGGTCCGTGGCTTGATAAAGTGACGGCACACGGTCCCAGCCAATGACGTGGTCGAGACGGGGGAGTTTTTGATTTGCTCAGGGGGGGGGGGGATAGTTGGCCCCCCCCTGGCAGCTTCGTCGAACGAAGGAGAATGGAGGGCCTGGAGAGCTTCACCGATGGAGGCAATTTCTCCCCATTTAGTGGTGCTCAGCATGCAGGATATATATTCGCAGCTACGTGTTTCGCCGTCACGGGCACTGGCGACGGCTGCATCTCCATGCATTTGCATCTGCAGTGCACCCACTGTAAGTCAGGTACTTGTCGCGTCGCGGCGGCCAATCAGAGGGGCGGGGCCCACGCGCGTCCGGGGGTCGTGTCTGGGCGTGTCTGGGTGTGGCTGGTTCTGGCTGGGCTCATAAGCTCCCCAGCGACAGGAAGGTTAGTGAAGCAGCTCCCCTGGCCGACCTGGACCTGCAGGGCCAACCCACCCAACCACCAGGCGCCGGCTCGCCCAGCTCACTCCACCAACCGCTCCATTCCCCATTCTCCAGTCTCCAGTCTCCAGCTGCTCGCTCCCGTCCCGAGTCGACTCTCTCGCTCCCATCCTCTTTTCCTCCCCTCTCCGTTTCCCATCTCCATCATCATCCTCATCGCCTCGCCCGCGCCGCCCTGCACCGAAGTAAGTGCCTCGTCGTCGACCTTGCCCAGCTCCCCCCCGTTCCCACTTACCCTGTACCATCCATCCACCTCTACCAAGCCGTCTACGGGCGCCCCTTCACCTCGGCCCATCCCCAGCCACCTCATCACGTCGTGGGTAAACAAACCATTGGCCGACCAACTTGGAGAGCCTCAATTGGCCAGGACCCACTCCCCGTCTCATCTCTCTCACCTTACCAGCCACCCGCGAGCCCTCTGTCTCGCCATAGCTGCCGCTGTCGCTGTCCGTCGCCCACCACTGCTGCTCTCCTGCCGCTGCCCTGCTGCTGTCGCCGTCGTCTGTGCCCCCTTCGCTAACCGCCAATTTGTCCCTCGCCAGGCCCGTCGAGTCCGCCCGTGTTTTTCCCTCTTTCCCGCTCTCACCACGTTGATGACGCCGCCGCGTTGATCCCGACGACCGATTCCCGACGAGGACGACTGTCAAGACGACCAAAGACGACCAAGACGACCAAGACGAGGACCACGACGCGAGTCCGTTCCCAACATCTCACCCTCTTGGTCAGACCCGTCCTCGCAAGAGACTGAGACGCCACCGAGCCTGTTCCCATCGCAAGAGACGCGCGCATTTTCCCACACCATCTCCATCACCACCTCCCGTCGAATACCGCAGCCATGGCCTTCGACGAAGCCATCGACAAGGTGCAGGAGAAGATGTCGCATGCTGGCGACAAGGTCTCGCATGCCACCGAACACCTCGGCAGCATGCTCAACCAGGCCGAGGCTGGCAAGATCCCCGGCACCAAGGGTCACCATCCCGTCGCCGAAGTCATTGGCACCACCTTGACCGGCGGTCTCAAGAACGCCGGCACCAAGGGCTACCTGGCTGTAGGTTGTCAAGTCGTCCAATTTGCGCGTCGCCGATTGTTGTTGAACAATCGCCGCGTGCCAAACATGGACCTGCACGACGTGACAAACCGCTAACTTGCGCGACAGGCCTACATCAAGGAGCTCGAGGACAACCCTCTGCGCACCAAGATGCTTACCGCCGGTACCCTCGCCGGCGCCCAGGAGCTCATCGCCTCGTGGCTCGCCAAGGACCGCAACAAGCACGGCAACTACTTCACTGCCCGCGTTCCCAAGATGGCCGCCTATGGCGCTCTGATCAGCGCCCCCATTGGCCACTTCCTCATCTGGGCTCTCCAGAAGACCTTCAAGGGCCGCACCAGCCTCAAGGCCAAGATTCTGCAGATTCTTGTCAGCAACCTGATTGTACGTACCGTGTTCCCTTGCCATGAAGAAGGCGCAAGCTAACTTTTTTTCAGATCGCTCCTATTCAAAACAGCGTCTATCTAGTTGCCATGGCCCTTATCGCCGGCGCTCGCACTTACCACCAAGTCCGCGCCACGGTCAAGGTCGGCTTCTGGAAGGTGATGAAGGTCTCGTGGATCACCTCGCCCGTCTGCTTGGCCTTTGCCCAGAAGTTCCTCCCCGACCCCCTCTGGGTCCCCTTCTTTAACCTGGTCGGTTTCGTCATCGGAACCTACATCAACACCGTCACCAAGAAGAAGCGCCTTGCCGCCCTCCGCAAGAAGCACTTCGGTGACGGCCGAGACGGTCGCGAGTACCGCGACACTCGCGACGTTCGCGATCCCCGCGACTCCCGCGACGGCCGTGATCCCCGCGACCCTCGCGACCCCCGCGCTCCCCCCAGCGTCGCCCCCAGCCGACCAGAGGACTACCCTCCGATGGGCGGCAACCCACCCTACTAAGCACCTCCCTGACGAAGGGGCCTAACTCGCCGAATATAACTGGACTTTTACCGGAATCGAGAAAGGAGAGCTAGGCGGAGCACCAAGTGCTGCAACACTGGGAACACGGGGCTCTGGAAAAAAGGGATGCGAATGGGACGTGGCTTGGGAAGCGGCTCGGACAGCGACGGCACTCGACAAGTATATACCCCAGACGTACGGGGAGGACCAGTGCGCGTGCAGGTCGAGGCTTTATTTGACGTACGTATCTACGCGACAACAGAAGAGGAGGAAGTGGGCGAGAAGGGTTGGGGAGTCGCGCTGTGCCCGAGCTGCGTCTTTTGGACCGTGGTACATGGTGCACGCGAGGAAGCGCGTTGTTTCTTGTATGTTTGAGTGTGGGATGGAGGTTAATGAAATGAACTAGTTTTTAAATATCTTGTCTTTTTGATGTACGATTTCCTTGTTTTCGCTGCTTTGGTTTGTTGCCGCATCCAGGTTGTATATCGTGTATTCATTGCTCGAGTCCCTAGAGACAAGACGGAGCTGAATAGAATAGATGACGCGTGGGTATATTCGCATGGTCTCGGATCGGCTCGACGTTCCTCCTTTGATAGACATGTACATGGCCGGAACTGCGGTCAGGGACTCGAATCCAGAAGTCTTGGCAAATAGCCCGTGAGGTAATGTCTTGCCAACTTGGTATGTGAGACGAGTCGCATGCGTGAGGGAGGGGGTCGGTCTCTCGCCTCGTCGTCGAGGCTTCGTCTGTCTCTGCCGCGGGAAAGGAATCCGGGTCACATTCCCCAGCGTCATGCAGGGCGTTTGGTCGTCATGGGTAAAACAAGACGGCAATGGTTTTGTCGCAATGCCACAGTCTCTCCTCTCAACCCGTCTGCTCCGTCACAGCCTCACCACCACCACCCCCACCCCCTCCTCCCCCCATCATCGTCGCCATGAAGCCGGGGCTCCAATACTCCCACTCCCCCTTGGCCTGCTTGTCCACCCACAGCAAGCCCTCGCCCACCAAGTCGTCAATCACGGTCCTCGCCCGCGCCGCCTCCCACCCCAGGTTGTCCCGCAGCATGCCCACGCCCACGTAGCCGAGCACCTGCACCGCCTCGAGCACGGCCGCCTGGTCGCCGCCCAGCTCGCGCGGCACGCTGCGCACCCACTCGCGGCGGCCGAACCGCAGCACCGCGTACGCTCCCCCGAGCGGCACCAGCGTCTCCACGGCCCGGCGCACGTCGTCGTCCGTCACGGCGGGGGACCCTTCCATGCGGCCGCGCGCCACCCGCTCGCGCAGGTCCGACAGCCCGATGAGCCCGCCGTTCTCGCCGCGCGTGGCCCCGCACACCTCCACCACGCGCACCGCCAGCTCAAAGTAAAAGTCGTTGACCGTCTTGCCGAGCAGCTGCGCCCAGACCGACGACGTCGACCCGTCGGCCCCGGAGCCCGCGCTGCTGCTGGCGAGGGGGTCGACGCCGATGGCGGCGCACATGCGCGCGAACTGGGCGCGGAAGGCCGGGTCGGAGCGGATGTCGCGGGCGTGCGTGTTGGCGAACTGCTGGACGAGCGAGCGGAACACGTCGAGCTGCGTCTGCAGGGCCTGGGCGTTGCTGGCGCGCAGGGAGGAGCCGTGCGAGGCGTAGTGCGCCGAGGTGAGGCGCGAGCGGTCAAAGGCGGCGAGGCCGACGCCTTTGCGGGACATGGTTGCGGGTTTGGTTTGTTTGTCGGGAGGGGGAGTTGAAGGTTGAGAATGTTTGTGTGAGGCGAGTGGAAGAAGGAGGGGGGAGGTGTTGGTTGACGTCGAAAGTGGGTTTCGGGTTGTGGTGGGGTCCGCGATATAGCTTTCAACTTCAGACCACACAACAAGCAGTGCTACACCCTACTGCACATCACAGGACACACTCACGAACCCGTTGCAACGGCCCGGTGTCCCCTCGCACAGATGACACGCAGGAGCAAACGCAAAAGTATTCAATACCAAACGCATCCGTCTATAGAAGCAGCCATGCAAGTGCTAATATGAACCAATGCCCTCGCTGTCGTCATTATCCGCTCCGAGGGGCCATCTTTGATATCATTTTACAATCAATCCTGGAATTCCCCGCCCCCTTTTTTTCTTTTGTGTCGAGACCGCTCCGCGTCCCTTCTATCAGCTGTGTGCTCCGTCGTCACTTCGTGAAACCTCCTTGAACGAGGTTTGTCTTTGGTCTCCAACCTGCGCCGTCTAATTAAACACGACAACGCCGTCTCGCATTTACTGGGTTTGGCATTGCGCCTGGCCGTCGCCCTCCTCCTCGTCGTCCTCCCACTCGTTGCTGAAGCCGCGTCCTGCGGTCTCGCCCATCTGTTCATGGTTAGCCATCCACCCGGCCCTGATGGGGGGAAGAAAGAACTTACCTCTTCAATGTCAGCGTCATCCTCATACTCAACCTCGTCCGTCTCCTCAGCGTCGATGCTCTTGGGCGGCGGCGGCAAGACCTTCTGTAGAGACTCGAACACGGCATCGTCGGTAGTCCAGCCGTCCTCGGGGAATTCGACCTTGACCAGCAGGTACAGGTCGCCCTTTTGGTCGCCTCGCTTCATCGGCATACCCTCGCCAGGCACCTTCAGGACGTCACCGGGGCGGAGGAGCTTCCCTCGCTCACGGGTCATGTGGATGCCGCGGCCGTCGAGGTGCTTGAGCACTGTTCGGTCGAAGCCGGACAGAGCCTCGCTTAGCGAGATGGTGAGCTCGGCCGACAGATCGTGGCCCAAGCGGGTAAAGACATCGTGAGGATCCTCGGTCAGCGTGAAGACGATATCTCCGGGTACCTGGTCGGGATATTGATCGGCCTCGCCCTCGAGGACGATGCGCTCGCCCCGCATGGAGCCGCGAGGAATGTAGATCTCGAGAGCCTTCTTTTCTTGAGTGGTGCGCTTGCCCTTGCACTTCTTGCACCGGTCCTTCTCCTTGAAGACCTGGCCAGTCCCTTGGCAGTGATCGCAGAGCACCGCCTCGCGGCGCATCATACCGGGACCAATCTGGCGGTAGGCTTCGACAATGCCGTTGCCCTTGCAGCGGTCGCAGGTCGAGGACTTGGCCTTCTCCTTACCGCCGGAGCCCTTGCACGTCGAACAGAGAACCTGCTTGTTGGCGGCAAACTTGACCGTCTTGCCGCGATACAGCTCCTCCAGCGTCACCTTGTACTCCTGCTCCTCGTCGGGGCCGCGGCGGGGGCGTCGAGGACCGCCGGGGCCTCCAGGACCGCCGGGACCGCCGGGACCTCCCATGCCGAAGCCGAACATCTGAGAGAGGATGTCGTTGAGGTCGACTTCGGCGCCGCCAGGGCCGCCGCGGGACTTGTCAAAGGCCGCCATGCCGTGGGTGTCGTAGAGGTGGCGCTTCTCTTCATCGCTCAGAATCTCGTATGCTTGCGTGACTTCCTTGAACTTGGCTTCCGACTCTTCTCGTTGGTCCTCGGGGACCTTGTCTGGGTGGTGCTTGAGGGCGAGCTATTGTAGCGTGGTTAGGATCGGGACTTTCTTCGTCTCGCGGGGTATTACTTCGTCGGAACGTACTTTTCGGTAGGCCTTCTTGACCTGGTCTGGGGTGGCCGATCTATCGATGCCAAGCATCTCTGCGAGGGAAAGACGGTCAGCCTCATTGTGTTCCTTTACCACAAGCCAACTCCCTTCCGCACGCCCAGGAAACACAAGGCTGGATGCTGGGGGAAAAATCCTTTGCACACAATCCTCTGCCTGAAGCAAAGTGCGGGGGAGCCGAGAGGCCTCGAAAAAAAAAAAAATTAGAAAAACAAAAACTCACCATAGAGATCGATCTCCTCCGGAGCACCGGCGTTGAAGTCGTTGTCGGCCATGGCTGCTGGGAGACGGAGACTGCAAAAAGAAAAGCTACAGACTGAAGCTCAATCTGTAATGCAGGATGAAGAATTGGTTTGTTTCGCGCCGCGGTTGCGAGAGAGTGGGGGCAATTGTACAGAGGGTGCCGAGACTTCGGGGTACTTCGTATTGCAGCAAAATCCTTTGGTCGCGGTTTACGGCACGGATAAGCACTCGTCGGTGGAATATGAAAATACGAGAGGAAGTCTGTAGGAGAGATCCAAAAAATGAAGGGTGACAGCTACTGAGAAGTTGAAAAAGAAAGAAGAAAAAAGGGCAGAGACGCCACCAGCCGAAGATCTGTTTCTTGCCCTGCCTTCGGGCTGGGTTGAGGCGAGTCAGCCATGCACATTGAAATCAGCCGGCAGTCCTCAGGTACCGAGTACTTCAGCGTGCGTCATTGCTGCTGACGCCTGGGGCCGCCTGCTGACTTTTATCAAAATGCCCTGATTATTGCAAAGCGTCAAACGAAGTATGTACAATTGCACAAATGTATGAAATCCAGGATCCTTATTTTGTTGGCAAGCAGCCCGACGTCCCCGATCGACAGGACCAAAGCCACCGGTCAAACCTTTGGACCTGTCAACCTCCTTCCATGCCGATCCTTATCTTATCTTAGCTCCGCGTATCGATAACTGCCGCCTGTCATCCCACTGCCGCCACATTGTGGCGCACCAGAGTCAGCCTTGCAGCCTCAAATCGTGGTGAATGAGACCTGCAAGCTTTCAACCAATAAATTATGCCCTCGTCATGAGAGCTTCGCAGCCATCATGATTTCCCCATTAGCCCGGCCGACACGGCTCCCAAGGCAAATTCAGTTTTTGCATTGCCTTCGTCCGAGTGCTTCAATCTCTCCAGCTCGGCGTTCCTTTTCCGCGTCAATCTCACGACTTCGAGACGTCGCGGATGAGAGTAACACCACTCATTCCTCGAATTCGCCATTGAACGACGCCTCCAAGGTGCACGACTCTAAATCCAGTGTCTCTGAAAACTCATTGAAAGACGCAAAGCTCCAGACCAAATCTAGGCCAACATCTCGATTGGCTGCCCTCAAGAATCGCAGCAAAACGACAGGCGGTGCCTCTGGGGCCGCAGAGTCGACGAAGCGTTCAATCCTCGGCTACCCCGAAGACAAGCCCATTCGAACACGTTTTGCGCCGTCCCCCACGGGATACCTTCACTTGGGCTCGTTGAGGACGGCGCTGTTCTGCAATTTGGTCGCAAAAGCCACGCAGGGCGGCGAGTTCATCATCCGCATTGAAGACACGGACCAGGTGACTCACTTCGAGATATATCATTTTGATGGGATCTGTACACTGACTGAAACTCAAAGAACCGCCTCGTCCCCGACGCCGAGGAACGCATCTTCAAAGACCTGGAATGGGCCGGCCTGTCTTGGGATGAAGGCCCCGACAAAGGCGGCCCCTACGGGCCCTACCGACAAGTCAGCCTGCTCTCTCTCTCCCCCTCGGCTTCCACACACACAACTAACGCCATGCCCAGTCAGAGCGCCTAGAGACGTACCACGAACACGCCCAGACCCTCCTCGACAACGGCTCCGCCTACCGCTGCTTCTGCTCCCCGGAGCACCTCGAGGCCCAGAAGCGCGCCCTCCACGACGCCGGCCGGCCGACCGCCTACCCGGGCACCTGCCGCTCCCTGCCGCGCGGCGAGTCGGACCGCCGCGCCGCCGCCGGCGAGCCGCACGTCGTCCGCCTCGACTCGGGCCGCTTCGGGACGCCGAGGTTCAGGGACGCCATCTACGGCCCGTTCCAGAAGAAGGAGCCCGAGGAGGACTTTGTGCTCATGAAGACGGACGGGTACCCGACGTACCATCTCGCAAACGTCGTGGACGACCATCTCATGAAGATTACGCACGTTATCCGCGGCGAGGCAAGTCCAGCATCCTCCCCCCCCCCCGAGGCTAGAATGTCTAGTCGAAACCCCCCCGCGAATCAAAACTGACAGCATCCCAGGAATGGCTCATCTCCACGCCCAAGCACCTCGCCCTCTACGAGGCCTTCGGCTGGGCCGCCCCGACCTTTGCCCACCTCGGCCTCCTCGTCAGCGACGACGGCTCCAAGCTCAGCAAGCGCAACGACAGCGTCAACCTGTCAACGTACCGCGCCCAGCGCGTTTTCCCCGTCGCCATGCAGGCCTGGCTCGCCAACCTCGGGTCCTCGTTCAAGCGCCGCCACGACACCCCGCGGACCCTCGAGGACGTGGTTGAAGCTGTAAGTTTTTTTTTTTTTTTTTTCCGGTTGGCGGCGGCCTGGTTGCTTGCGCTTCCATCATCTCTTGCTCATCTTTCTCCTTCTAGTTGACCTTCAAGTTCACCCGCGGCGGCATCAAGCTCAACCCCCAGAAACTCGACCACTTCCAATGGGAATACACCAAACTCCTCTTCAAGACCGAAGCCCTCACACCCCTCGAGCAAGCCCTCGTCCAGGACAACCTCCTCGCTCCCCTCCTCGCCGCGGTCCACACCACCACCACCGACGACAACCCTTCCTCCGGCCCCCTCCTCCCCGTCGGCACCGCCCTCCCCTGGGTCCACCCCCTCTCCCCCGTCCCCGCCATGTCCTCCTCCTCCCCGGCCGAGCAGCACGCCTACGCCCTCCGCGTCGTCTCCCGCGAGGCCACGCGCTACCAGTCCGCCGCCGACCTCGCCCTCCGCCTGCCGTACTTCTTCTGGCGCCCGCCGCCCCTCGCCTACCGCGCCGGCCTCGCCTCCACCTCCATCCCCCGCGCCCTCTTCGACGCTCTCGACGAGGCCGTCCACGACTCATCCGACTGGACATCCGCCCTTGACCGTTTCCTCGAAGCCACCCCCGCCGACCAAAGGACCGAGGCTCACTCGCTCCTGCGCCTCGTCGCGATCGGCTCCCCCGAAGCCTCGGGGAAGCCATCCCGCGTCTTGTTTGAGGTCCTGGGCCAAGAGGAGTGGCGAGTCCGCACTTCCATGGTGCGCCACCTGTGGGACGAGCTGGAGGAGGGAGGCCCCGAACTCTGTCAGAGTTGGCGGGACGAGGCTCAAAGCGCTTCTTCCAATCTTGACTCTCTGTAATGGAGAGCCGGATACTCACTCACTAGCTGCGGCAATGCTTGAAAAGAAGGCGTCTTCACTGTAGTTGGATATGGATGAGGTCGACAGACGGACATTGTATCATCACTGTAACATCGTAGACAAACTCATATACCTGTATGATAGAACGTAAAGGATGAGACCATATTCATTTCACCAATATGCAAATAAAGCAACTCATGTCATATGTCGCGTCATGATCAATGTATTTGAAATCTCAAATCCTCCAGGTATCATTGCGATTGACCTCATATCAATCTTGGCCTGTGCGAATACACTCGTACAACACCAGAATTACCATGATCATGACTATCCAAACTCCTCCTGCCCTCTAAAGACGTCCGTGCTATTCATGACGTGCCCTCAACGGGATACATACAAAGAAGATAAGAAAAAGATGACTTTTGCGCAGCCACGGAAAGAAATGAACCATCATCCAAGATGAACTGGTGAAGGAAGAAAATTATGTCGTAAATCCGAAGGAGATGATAAGAAAAGAAAGAAAAAAAGAAAGGATGAAAGAATATGGGCTAAACCAGAGAAAGAAGTGAAAAGCAGGGGTATATATCTAAACCTCAATAATCCAAATCTGTGAAAGCTTGTTAGAAAACCGCATTGTAAATGTGACCTGTGAGTGTACGAACCTCCATCTTCGCTGTTTCTTGTCTCGTCCTCCGTGCCTCGTCCTTGGCACTATCCACTGCCATGTCGAGGTCATCTTGATCACCCATGGTGATCATATCGCCTGAGGGCATGTCCTCGTCCTTGATCTTGATCTTGAATCGGTTGCGGATGCCGAACTTGTCACGGACCTTGTCCGCCAGCGCGGTGAACTGGACTCCGGGTTTCACCATGATGTATCGGACGTCGTCGGCATGGACCTTGACACGAATCTTGGTCACCTCGACACGACGACCGCCACGTGAGGAACCCGAGCCAGGGCGGCGGCGGTTACCCACCATCTCGAATTCGTTCTCATCGACAGATCCGTCGTCGTATTCTGAACCGTCATCATCAGGACGGCCGGATTGAGGACTTCTCCTTGAATTCCTAGAGTTACGGCGTCCACCGGATTGGTACATGTCGTAGACATCTCCAGCAAGGTCCTCCTCAGGGATCTCTCTCTGTCGCAGTTGCATAGCCAGAGGATCTCGTTGGGAACTCTTGCCAGGGTTGGCAGAGGCAGACCTCGTAGGTCTTGGGCGGGAATCCGGTGGCGAGGCCCTCTCGTAGCGGCGGCCGGGCTCGGCTTGTTGGATGTTGAGCTTGGCAAGCGATGGCTTTTGTCCCCGAATAGAACCAGAACCACGGTTGAGGCGCTCTCCACGTTCGGCACGTTCACCCTCAGGCGGAGGAGTTGGAGGAAATACGTTTCGGTTCGTGGGGGGTTCGGATTGTTGCCTGCGAGACTGGAGGCCGGGCTTGACGAGGTTTGTGGCGGCAAAGGAGATGTTGTCTGCGGGTCGGTCGTCCTTGACTTCGATCTTTCCGGCCTTGATAGTGTAAGCAAAGTGACTTCCCTCGGTACCGTGTGCAATGCTTACATTCTTAATCTCCACACCAGCGAAGCCGGTGAAGGCATTGGAACGATCCGAGGCGGCGACCAATCTTGCCTTGCCAAGATAATCCTTGGTCTTGAGATTGCGCACCTTGGCTTCATTCGGTCGGTAGACGACGCCGACGGGAATTGAGAAAACAGTATAGCCCTAGTATTGTTAGCAAGAACAGGCTGCAGTTTTCTTGTCAAACCCACCTCGGCTTGTTCCCGGATCGCCTCGTCGATAACGTTGTGATCTTCCACCACCTTTTCCTTGACGGCATACGACAAATCTTGCATTCCAGCCTCCCTCTGTTGTAGGTAGATGTAACACAGGCCTCGGTTGAAGAGAACCTCACAAGAGTAGAGCTTGAAGAGGAGGCCCAGCTGGGCGTAGTCAATCATGGCATTGCCGCGCAGGTACAAGAGGGTATCGTTGAAGTTGGCGAGGGCTTCCTCGAAGTCGCCGAGAAGAAAGTTGGACACGCCTTGTTGGAAATAGGCGACGGCGAGGTACTGGTCTAGTCGGATGGCGCGCTGATAGCTTTCGACCTGTTGGGCGGATATTGTAAGTAGGTGGATTGGTCGCGCGAGAGGGGACGGTACTCGACTTACAGCTTTCTCATGCTCGCCGAGGGTAGCGTGGATGACGCCGACGTTGAAGAGGATCTTGCTGGTGTCGTTGATCTTGCCGAACTCTTCGATGGAATCTTCGAATTCGTTGTTGTCGTAGCGCGCCAGGGCGCCTACCCAGGTCTCGATTTCCTGTGGGAAGCGGACGGTAAGTAAGTGGGCGGGTTGGTGGTGATGGATGGGCGGTTAAACCGGCGTACCTGTTTCAACGACATGGTTGTCGTTGCTGGGCAGTAAAAGCCACAGCAGAAATAAAGGAAAAGGGTTGGGTGAGTAGATTGAACTTAGGAAGAGCAAGTGGGTTTGTCGACGCGGGAAGGAATCGAGGCGGCGACGACGAGGTAGTAAAAGAGTCTGACGATGAGGAGCGTCGGAGTCGGAGAACGTTTGAGGACGAGTGACCGAAGCGGGAGGGCGTCGCGATGGGTGGGGTGAGGTTAGTTTAGCGGGAGTTGGGGCGGGCAGTAGCTTGGGCGCTTAGCAGCAGCTGTGGCAGAAGGAGGGGGGATTATAGGGCAAGAGCGATGAGATGGAGGAGGGGGGGGTTGCACCGACTTATTATTCGAGGGACGGCGGGCAGGAGGAGGCAGGAGCGGCCTTGGCCGTCAAGGGTGAGGAGAAGGGGAGAACCTGAAGGTACGGGTACGACCAGGGACCAGGGGGTAGGGGGGGAAGGAGGGGTGGAAGGGGCTCCTGCGGCAGGTAAGAGGTAAGACTCGAGTAGCAGGTGCGAGAGAAAGCCCGGGGCGCGTTGCGGCTGCTGTTCGATGCGATGCGGTCCGGAGCGATGGGGATGAGGCGGGCAATTGGCCGGTTGACCTGATTGAGCCTGTTGGTGGCGTTTTGATGCTAAACGCAAGTCGAGGACTGATCCGCGGGTGGCGACGGGACGGATGGTTGGGATGAAAATGGAGAGAAAGTGCAAGATTGAAGTCGTGTTGAGGCAGTTATTAGGCGGAAATTGTTTCCTTCAGTTGGAATGCTGGATTGGATCGTATAAATACGATAATTGGTCTTGGGATCGGCCTTGGGAGGCGTTGGGAGAGTTGTGTAGCCAAGCACAACCTCAGAGTTGCTACCGTCAAGTGCAACAAGGGGAAATTTGAGAGAGGGACGAAGACCGTATTGGTCAATTCGTGTCTGATGAGCAAAGAGGCTGTGAAGTCTTGTTCAACAGACAACCGAGACTGGCCGTCTCACCGCAGAGTATTATATCCCGAAAACACATCTTCTAGTATTAGAGAAAGTGGGATGATTCTTTCTTGGCCATTAAAACTCTTCTTCACAGCGACTCGACAATCAACCAGTCCCCAAGCGAGGAAACACAACCAACAGCCCAAAATTGCCAAGCCACGTAGCTCCCCCTTGGCAAGATGCCCGGATGGAAGCAATTAGACTCGTCGCGAGGCAAAGGCCAAGCATCGACGGTCTGGTGATGAGGAGGAGGAGGAGGCCGGATGCAGTAAGCACTGGTGACAGTGACGAGAGAAAGGAACGAGAGCCCAGCGCCTAAATCGGGGTCGAGGTCCAATCCCGAGGCTCTGGACTGGGGACGCGGCCGGGAGGTGGGAAGGGAACCTGGGAGGCCATGATAATCAATCACGGCGCATTCGCATCGCCATCGACGGGGGGGTGGGCGTGTGTGCATCGAGGGGAGGGCGCTGAACGGGACTCACTGTTCGCTCGACCTCGAACTTGGGCCACGGCGACGGGTCAGGGGGATGCACATCAGGGATCGAGGAGGCAGCATCAACTTGCCATGTCAGTTACAAAGCCATTGTTCGAGACAGGCACCGACTTGTCAAGTTTCGACTCCGTCTTTGTAGGGCTCGTCCTGATCGACGACACCAGCCCCGATGTGTCTGAATGTCTCCTCGCGTCTCTTGGGCGGACTGACAAGGACATGGCCGCCTCCTCGGATGCACCAGATGCGTGCTCCGAGACTCCCCTTTGAGCCTTCTAGTTCCTGAAGGGGGCCGTCGAAAAAAGAAAAGAGAGATGCAGAGCTTTCCAGCGCGTCGGATCCCAGAGGTGGTTTCGCCGTGTCCCGTATACCCGATCAGGTCTTCCTCGAGGCCTTCACACGTCAGTGCTCAACTCCGACTCGTCTATCTGAACCCGGGTCGGTGATGTGATTGTGATGCTCAGAGCTCGCGCCCATGCCTTCTCCAAGTCATGGCACCACCGCCGTCAGATGCGCGGACAGAATCGAACGGTGCGTCCTCTCCGTCTCTATGCCCACGGCTTCGCGTCTTCATCGGCGCCACATCCAACCTACCCCCTGGGGGCACCGAGCGTTGCAGGTCTTGTCAACGAAGGTGCTGATTGGGCAGCCGCATACGTCAACTCTTCCCTGGATGCATCCCCGCTTGCATGCCCAGGGCGCGTATGTAGCGGTGGCCGTTCTCCTAGACCCTGCGTCCGTTGGAATCAATGCAACAGGCAGCGCGCGAGTGATGTGATGCGCACCGGACATTTTCATCCCAGATGCAAGCAGGGGGGAGAACATGTCAAAAGCCTCAGGAAGCGAGGCTAGACCGGGGGAGCTTTTCAGCTGTTTCTTCCAGCGAGCAACAAACCCTTGGCAGCCACGAGGCCTAAAGAGAGAAAAACCTTCCCCCGCTACCTTATCACTCAGCGATGCCCTCAGTTGGATGGTTGCCCGGCGTCTTGGTTGGCTCGCTCGGTCCCTAAGCGCCGGGAATGAAGCTACCACGAGTCCGTTGAGTGATGGGCGAGCTCTTCCTGCATGGACCCCAACCCAGCGGGATCGTCGCCTCGGTTCAGTTCAGGTTTTTCGCCCATCGTCGCTTTCCGGATCGGTGCCCGTTTCTTTGGGAGGCGTCGGACCCGATGCCACGGGTTGGGATAGCGCCTCTCCCTCTCTCTGGTGATGGCGGTGACTACTAAGGTATTGTGACTACTGTGACCGACGACTAGTGGAGCTCCTTTGCATGTTCAACGGTGCAGAGTCGCATCCGAACCCGTCCAGCTCTCCCAGCCCCCATGGTCATCATGGTCATCCAAATGGTTGAAGCTCAAAATAGCATCGTCGTCTCTTGGCTCGTCCACGCGAGCGCGATTTAAATGCAAAGGGCCTGGCTCCCTCTCGACGACAGAGGGAATGAATGAATGAATGAGTGCCCGCACCTGGAGGAATCGACAAGTCGCCTTCTGCTGCGATGGATGGAATCCCTGACGATTGGCTTCTTCGCGTCCCCGTGCTTCACCCTCGGCGGTTGCGAGCCTATGGCTTTGGGCGTCGACCAGGTCAACTGCCACTCCCCAACGCGCTAACTAATGCGTACACTCAAGGGCTCCCGAGCCACGCCCGTTTCCTGGGCCTCGATGCCATGCGCGGCATTGGCTCCTTCTCCGTCCACGTATTCGAGGCTTTTCGCACAGCCATGTTTTGGGTGTAATGAATCATGGACCTTCTCGAAGTCCTCGCCCCCAGAGCCCTGCCCTCCACATGAAAGGGACCCTGGCTTTCTTCGTCGGGGGGCGTGACTGACATGTTACCGGGCCGAGAACCAAGGGCCCAGGGGAATCAATGCGGTCGTGCTCGGCCAGCGAAGCCTCGCTGTGCGTTGCGCTGACGTATTCCCCTGTGGTTATGTCACCGTTCGTAACTGTGGTGCTGTGGTTGTGCGGCACATGCAAGGGACGCTGTCCAAAACCAACAAAGACATTCAGGTGATATACTGTAATTTGACCTGTCAATACCGTGCCACCTACCATTCATTCAATCTCTACAATCTTCTCCATCTCGTCATCGAAGCCAACATCCCTCCCCAAGTCCCTTCGCACATCTCTAACTTATCCAAAACCACTTCACGTGTCCATGTCTCATCCTGCCACCGCCATCCGGGCTCTTCCGGCCGTCGTCGTGTGGGCCTCTTTCCAACGCCGCCCGTCCGTCCACTTCGCGTGCAACCCTCCCTCCGTCGCCGCCAACGTCAAACGGTCGAACCTCTATTCGTTCATGCCGTTGGCCATTCTCTGCGTTCCGTCCTGTTCGTCCACGGGCACTGAGAAAAGCTTTTGCTGGCGTTTCTCCCTCCTGCACCGACCTCCCCCGTGTTGGTCCGGCAGATGAACGAGCCGCACAGTCGTGGTCCACACGTTCGTCCGGCACTCGAGTCCCCCAAGCCATCAAGCATGATGCATCGCATGATTGCGCACTCGCTTCCGTCTGGAGAAGGGGCCGTGAGGGACGGGACCTCGAATCGTGCCCGCTCGCCTATCAAGGGACCGAGCCCGTCCTGAATTCGAATCGCCATTCCCATTCTCCCTTCCCATGGCATTTCGTTTCTCCGCGCGCTTCCATGACCCTGGAAGTGTGAAAGATGACGGCACAACTGCCCATTTCCCAGCCTTGCATCGAACGATATCCCCCCTCGACCCTTGTCGCCCTCGACCTCTGGGCGCGAGTCATCGTGCCACGTCTGACTGAAAAGCCATGCTTGTACAAGTCTGCGTGCTTCGTCTGCCACCGTTTCGGAGTCTGTCTGGCTCTGGGTTTCACTTGGGACGAGGTACTTTGGAGCAACGAGGGCCAAGAGAACAGGGACGATCCAAATGGATCGACCATGCTGGGATGGACGTCGATAACCTTAATTCCACTCGGTGCTATGCTAACCCTGGTGTTCTATCCAGCTTGATCGAGGGCGTAATCGGATGACTTTGGGCGCTTAGAACACACAAGATGACACCCGTCACAGCATGCCCTTCTTGACCTCGTCACGGCGCTCGTCCCAAAGCGTCTTTCCCGTGCATGAGCATACCGTCTTGTCGTTATCCCACATGCCGGCGCTGCGCGCAATCACACCGACCACGGTGTCCAAGTCGTTTACCAGCTTGCTTCCCTCCTCTTGCTTGGTCAGGATCATGGCGTGTCCGATGACTTCCCAGATCTGGAAGGGGTGCGCGACAAAGGCGGCTCCGCGGCCGTCCTGGCCAACCTCGATCTCGCCCAGAGCGCCACGGTTCCCAGCCTCGCCTCCCGCCCAGACGGGTCCGGCTGATCGAGCGCCCTCCTTCAGGTCGCCGTACTCGCGAATCGAGGCACGATAAGTTCCCGGAGCAACTCCCCGCACAGTCAGGTCGACCAAGGTCTTTCCCGAGCTGACTTGAACCATCCTCGCCAAGCCCCGGACCTCCCGGTCAGGTTGCTCGGACTCGGTCTCCTCCTCGATGTCTGCGAAGCTCTCGAGAATGCTGACAGCAGCAGCGCCTGGCGAGTATCATCGTTAGCCCAGCAAGCATCGCCAGTGACATGTTTGACTCCCCGATGGTCGTTTCAGCAAAGGCATGACAACGCAAAGCTTGGCCTTGACAAAAGAAACAAAGAGCATCTCCTCTTGCACGTACTGTCTGAAGCTCCCGATCCTCGCAAGATGGCATCCCTCCCAGTGGTCTGGATGGCTTCCACAATGGCTGAAGGGGCGGCTGAAATGAGCGTGCATGATTAGTCCCCCCTCCTTCATCTCATCTCAATCTCGTTCAAGACTTGCCTGTGCCCTTGACGGTGATCAATTGGTCCTTCAGGTTGCCCTCGACGTTGGTGATACCGCCAATCTTGAACAGCGAGTCTGAAACCGCCTTGATGCAGCCGTCACATGACAACGGCACGGCAAAAAGGGTCTGTTGTCGCACCGTTTCATTAGTCTCCCTGCTTTCCGCGAAACTCCTCTCCCCTCGTCCCCTTTCTCACAGCCTTGACTCATCCACTCTGAGACGTGGGCGCACCTCAAACGAGTTGTCGGCTGTCATCTTGTCCGAGGCTGCTTGGGACTAGGTTGTTAGATCGCCGTCCAGTCCGGTGTAAGAGGAAGCCGTGCGTGTGCTGACCTGGGGGAGTCGCTTTATCCTTGGGGCTGCGGCAAGAAATTCGATAACGATACGCCGAGTACCCTGCAATTAGACACAAGGACGCGGCTGCCAATGCACGGGGAGGAGTGATTTTGGGTGCCATTTTGGCGAAGTTGTCTTGCCTGAATTTTGTTGCTTTGAAATCCAATCCCAGTGACACCTCTCGGCATTGGCGATTGCGTGAGCACTCTTTGCGGGTCCCCCACCGATTTCGGGAAGCGGATAGCCACGTGACCCAATACCAGTCTTAGTCAGCAATTGGATCTTGGCATCAAACTTTCATTGAGCGGTCCTGGTTCGCGGCCTCGTGATACGACAGCACCGCTTCCACGCCAACACATCACCAGTATCTGGGCTCCTCTGCCGAGCCGAACAACTACAGTTGGCAATTGAGAGGGATTGGTTCCCCTCGTGGCTGTCGAGATGTCTCAAACCCTTGGTCTGGTAGGTCGAGCCTCAATTGCCAGAATGCCTCACATCACCAACCTAACCCCATCCTGCAGACCAAGCTCGCCTACTCTCGAGTATGGCACTCAATCTCGGCCTCGGCCCCTCATCAGACCCTCTCGACCCAAAAGGGCGTGACGCCGCCCTCCCTCGGCCGCCTGGCCTCTCGCATCGCCGTCATCCTCATGGGCAAGCACAAGCCCATCTTCGACCCCTCGACCGACTGCGGCGACTACGTCGTGGTGACCAACTGCGCCGCCCTGCACGTCACCGGACGCAAGAAGTGGCAGAAGCCCTACTACCGACACACCACCCGGCCCGGCAGCCTGAAGACGGTGACGATGGACGTACTGATGGAGAAGCACGGCGGCTCCGAGGTGCTGCGCAAGGCCGTCAGCGGCATGCTGCCCAAGAACAGGCTGCGGGATAAGCGATTGGCTCGCCTCAAGGCGTTCGAGGGTGATGCGCATCCTTACAAGGAAAACCTGATTCGGTTCGGCGGAAGGGTGGTGGGCAAGCAGGGCTGGGAGAAGGCGGTTGAGAGACTGCGTGCGACGGACCAGAAGAGATTATAGGGGTGTTATTTCGGGATGGTGACGACAATGTAGAATAGCGCGGATGGACTTGAGAAGTCGTGTACTATCTGTACCATATTATGGGAATCTCTCATGACCTGGCATATGCAAATGCAATAAGTTACGTTTTCGACATTTGATCGTCTAGAGTGAAGGAAGGTAATGGACCATGCACGATCTCAACGTTGACGGTTGAGATTCTCAATTACATCAAGTGATAGCACGTTGACCAAACTACGGCAACTGGGTATCCGTTGAACAACATAAAGCTTCACAAGACATAAACATGTCAGTCATATTGGTAGGCTATTCTTTTTTTTTCTTCTTCATCTCAAGTCATATCTCATTAAACTCGCATCTACACTTGCGACTAGCTGAGATTCAAGGCTCAAATGTATGTACTCGAAGTTAGGAAACAGCTGCATCTCAAGGCTCCCCGTCTATGAACGGGAGACCTCGCACTTGATGAGGCCGTTGGGACCAGACTGCGGAGCGTAGACCTCGGCGTCCTTGCCGGTGTTCGTCAGGCCCTTATGCCAGCTCAAGTCTGCAAACAAGTCAGCGTGGTTCTCGACGTTGCAGTTCATGGAGGGTGGCTTACCAATCTCAAAGTAGTGCTTGTTGGGCAACGAGTAGATGACCGTCTGGACATCGGGAACGGCATCAAGAATCTGCTCGCACATCTTGTACATGGTGTTTTGGACACTGGCACTCTCATCCTCGGCAAAGAGCTTGAAAGTGGTATCTCGCGCCGACTTCCAGGCATCATCGAACTTGGGCACGCTAGCCTCGACGGCCTGTAGGGACGAGAAGTTCTGCCACTTCCACGAGGCATCGACATCGGTCGAGAGGATGCGGTCCCAAGTCTCGCCGAGCGTGGTGTACTCGTCCCGGACGAAGCCGTGGAAAGCAGAGCCAGTGCTCTTCAAGACGGTCAAGTTGACGATGGAGCTCTTGATGTCGATTCCGTCCGTGCGGCTGACGCGGACGTCGACGTTGCGCGTCTCCTCGCCGTCCTTGTGGAAGCTATGAGGATGGGGCTTGCCGTCAATCTCCATGCGAGTCCAGCGATGAGTGACGACCTTGACGTTGGCGACGTGGATGTGGCCGTACTTTTGGATGAAGTGGTTGCCGAGAACGGAGGCGAACAATTCAGGAGGAGTGACGGGGTTCTCCTTTGCGGTGATGTAGATGGTGTTCTTGATGGAGTCGGTGGCAACGACGACGCTGTTGTCGGCCTCGGTGTAGGAGGTATCGATGTCGCCCTCGAGGAGGCAGCAGACGGTCATCTCGGTGACGGTCTGAACACCGGTCTCGGCGTTGCGGTCGACCTTGAAGACGCGGACGTTGTCCTTGCCATAGCGAGCAGCGGAAACGTAAGGCATCTTGGGAGAGGTCTTGGTGAGGATGGGAAGAAGATCGCCCATTGAGTAAGGTACCGGCGGGTGGTTTTGAGGCCAGGAGTAGGGTAGCACGGGAAGGGGAGCACAGATATCGAGGTGTAACGAAGCCCTGTGCGGAGAAGGGGATTGCTTTTGGAGGCTTTCTTTTAACAAGGCAAGGACAAGACGGCAAGACGGCAAGAGAGGACTGGTTGAGGTTGAAAGGGGTTTTGAGAAGGGCGGACGGGCAGGGCGAAGATAAGCTCTATATAAGTGCACTGAGTCGGAGCCGCGACGTCAGTGGCCGCGACTTCTGAATGTGGATGGCTACAGCGTCGTCGCAAGTAGACGGACACCGGCGATGGACCTGAGCGCCAGCGGCCGAAGCCATTGGCGAAGGGCGACGCAGATTAGCAGCAAGGTGCCGACCGTGAATGGGTCCCCGGACGCGGAGGACGGCGATTCCCATTGTCCACCGAGGACAAGAAGGATTCGTTATCGCGCCTTGACCTTATCTTATCGAGGGGTTCACCTGGATATCTACGAATAGAACGACTTGCATCCTGGACTTCAATCCCCGTTTGCGAATGATGCATCATACCGGCCGAGGTCCAAAGAGGGGAAGTTCCTTGGAATGGCCTGATCGAGGTGACTTGTGAAGTGACTTCCATAGGATACCTTGGCCAGCCAACTGAGACTGCGAGCTGGGAACGATTGGCGAGGTCATTGATGCCGTTTGCGAACTGATAAGGGGAGACGAGCGGGCGCTTCAGTGGCTGTCCCGACACTGTCTGTCCTGCCCGTCGATGGCGGTACAAACACACCGTGAACGAATCATGGAGGCTGCCCACCAAGGTGCGGTTCGTCGAGGCTTTGCCTCCGTCGTCATCCAATGATGCATGGACTCGCCAGGACCGCCTCGCAGGGCTAGAGGCCCCTAAATACCCCGACCTCAACGGAACTCTTTTCCCCGGGCAGTCGGCGATGCCACTAATCAATGGCCCGCGTGCCGAGAGGAGTTACTTTGTCTGCTGCAGCGACTTCTCACTGCCTCGCATGCGCTACGTGCTCCCGACGGTCGCTAATTTCAACTCGGACACCCTGGCAGAACCCCAACTCGCCCCCCATCTGGCATCCACAGCTGCACCACCAACGGGCGTCCCCTCTGGAGTCTGGGAATCCCATCGCTGCGACTGCTCCTCTCCTTCCTCCACCTTCACGCAAGATCCTCCAATCACCCCGGTCGCTCGTTTCGTGAACCCTGTTTCCCTGCACCTCGAGCCTCCTTCATCTACCTCTGCCTTTTGCCTCTCCGCGAGCTCGTTCCCGTCTGTCTTGTGGCTTGCAGAGCCTCCACATCCACGCAAGCGCAGCACGCACCCACCTCCTGCTTCAACCTCCAGACCAACAAGCCACCACGTCGTCGCAGTGGGCAGCCTGCTCGTCCGGGCGCCTCGAATCGCCTCAATATCACATCCGCACATTCGCTGGCCCTCTGCCCCCGCGCCCTACTCCGTTGCCGCGAAACGTCGTCCTCGGCCGACAACCCTCGAGCTCCCACCGACTTCGCTCCCTCCGCTCCCAACAAGCCAGCTACGCCGAGTAACCGTCGAATGCACCACCGCCGTGCCAGGGCCCCGTCCTAGCCGGTGGGCCGCTCAACCTCGCGATGCTGAGCTCATCTGCCGCCGCCGCCCAGAAGGGCCTCCCGCCCTCGAGCCAGTCCTCGCAACTCCCCGGCCGGACTAGCTTTGATCGCGACGCCGGCGGTCTCCAGCCTCCAAATGGCGCCGGGAATCGCAATCTCGCCGCCTCGGCCGTTTCGTTTGCGCCCCGCGGAAGCAGCTTGAACCCCGGCGGCGGCCCTGGGAGCTTCAGTTCCGAGCTGCGAAGTCGTGCGGGCAGCAGGGCTGACGCGGGGTCCATGTATCCAACCAGCTTCATGGACAAGGTGGACGAGGACGACGCCGACACCTTGACCGACAAGGCCATCGCCACCCTCAAGGAGCGTCTCAACCGCGAGATGAAGATCAAGGAAGGCAGCGAGAACATGCTGGAGGCGCTCAACTCGAAAAAGGCCAAGCAAGCCAAGGAGCAGCGGCAAAAGGTCGAGGCTGAGCTCAACGCCAGCAATACGCGCATCAAAGAGCTGCGTCAGAAGATCTCCGACACCCAGCGCACTCGCCAAGTCCCTCCCACCACCCCGACCCGAAATCGGAATCAAAACCCCATCGATTCGAGCATCGTGCGCTCTCCGCAAAGCGTGTCAAGGTCTGCTCTGGGGTCTGATGGCGAGGAGTTGACCGAGAGCCCAACCTTTGCCCTGACCGAGCTTCTGCAAGCGCTCGAGGTTGAGGGAATGACGCCCGAGTATTATGTCACCCGCGCAAACCAGTTTGTGGACCTTTTCAAGCGTCATCAGACTCTCAAATATGACCTTGTTTGGTCCGTGTTTGGGCTGCGCATGCAGGTCATGCTCCTGAGTGAGAGCCGAGAAGTCGTCGCCGCCGGATATCGAATGATTCGATATGCCATTTCAGACGTGGCGTCCCTCAAGAAGATTCGCAGTCTGAACACAGACTATCTCGTTATACGGTATGGTTTTTTTTTTTTTTTTTTTTTTTTTTCAAAACGTGAAACACGACAAGTATTAACTCCTCTAGGTCCCTCAACAACTATCGGAAAGCAGATGTGGAACGAGAGCAGGCCCTCAAGTTTGTCCGCGCCTTTCTCGACGTCAAGGGGGGCGTAAAGGAGATTTCCCGTGCTGTGGTGCGCACGATTGCTGCCGTCGCCGAACACGGAGAGAGGACCACATTCGTGTCGTCTGAGCAGGATATCGACCGCCTGCGACCAATATGCATCGAGACTCTGGCCGAGATCTTGGTGCGTGATCCAGCGCTGTTGGTGGCATCGGGTGGTCTGGCGCCTCTGAACGAAGCCGTTTCCGAGGGCGCATACAAGGCCCCGGAAAGTTTGGTGTCATGCCTTCTATACCTCCTTGATTCGCCCAAGAGGCGAAAGTATCTTCAGCCTGGATATCATCTCGAGGGCCTCTTCACCGTCTTCACCGATCACTTCACCACCAACGAGGCACTGCTAAAGCAAAACTCCAGGGCCATCGCCGCCGCCTTCAAGTCGTGGCCTGGTATCATGTCTCTGTGCATGTACGATCTGCGCACCGTCCGATCGCTGGTAACGAGCATGCTCCTCCCGACTCAAATGATCCGCGAAACTGTCATTGATCTCATGTTTTCATTGCTTCGGATCAAGTCGCCCGCATGGGCAACTCCTTTCCTTGCTGGTCGCCGACTGACAACATACGGAAGAGTGGCGAACCTCAAGTCGCCAAATAGTAAGGAGAGAGGTCAAGCACTGTACTCGGAAGAGGAAACTGGCGAGCAAAACTTCGTTGAGCACTACACCGCTCTGTTGCTGGCCGTCTTCATCAAGGCCGGGCTCCTCCCTGTTCTCTTGAAAATCGCTCAGATGGATGACAACCCACCCCTGAAACGCAAGACAACGCTTCTAATCGGCGAGGTTCTGAAACTGGCCAGCAGGCTTCTTCCTCCTACATGGAGTGCGGAGCTTCATCTATTGCCCGAACTCTTCTCGGCTGCGGCCAAGGTGGGCGACGAGAACCACTTCAACGCGTCAGGCATCGTATATCAGATCAGCAGTGTGAGCCGAACCCTCTATCGAAGTGCCCCTTCGGGCAGCGTATCCGGTGCGCTCCCCGCGAGCAACAGTCTGGGGGACTTGACCCTGTTGGAGGAAACGCCAAAGTCCACGTCGGCGATTGTGTTTGACGATGCGTCGTTCCGACAGCTGCTCATCGACACGAACGTACTCAACAGTTCCAACTACACAAAGTGGAACTGGGAGAATATCGTCAAGGTGTTTGACGGACCGCTCCAGAACGGCAAACGGCTGGAAGAAGCGATCAAGGCCTCCAAGTTCATGAAGCGAATCATGAGCTTTTATAGGCCATTCAAGTACAAATTCGCCGACATGAAGAACACACGGAACACTCAGAAGTATATCAAGGCGGGATGTGCCTTTATGCATTCTCTGCTCCAGTCGCCCGAGGGAATCAAGTACCTGGCAGACAGCAAGCTGCTCAGGCAAATTGCCGAATGCCTGGCTCAATGCGATCCAGTGAGTCGAGTGTCCTCGGTGATGAACGGGCTTGTTAAACTAACGATTCATTAGACCAGTGGACTCACAGCCCAGTACCCCATGTTCTCTCGAGATCGAGTTACGGACACACTCTGCTCGGGCTACTTGTCCATGCTTGGGGTCTTGAGTGGCGATCCGAAAGGACTTCAGCTTCTGGAGAGGTGGAGAATGTTCAACATGATGTATCACATCATGGACTTCAAGCAGAGGCCTGATCTCATCAAGCTGTTGCTGTCGAACTTCGACTACAGTGTGCAAGGCCACCCTCGCGTCTTGGTTTCGAAGGCGTTGACGGCGGGGACAAAGGAGATTCGCATTCATGCCACAAACGCGCTCCGCAAGTACGCCATCCGACCGATCCCTTCAGCTCACGGTCAAGGGGGCGTTGGTGACTCCAAATGGGCGATCCAGCTCCTCGTCACACAACTGTACGACCCCGAGATCGAGGTGTGTGCGACGGCAGTCAAGATTCTCGAAAAGGCCTGCAACAGAAAGACATATCTGGAATACATCGTTGAGTGTCGGCCGGCACTTGACCATCTTGGCGAGATTGGGGCGCCGTTGCTCCTGAGGTTTCTGTCCACCTCGATTGGATATCACTACTTGGATGGTCTAGACTACATCAGCAACGAGATGGACGACTGGTTCCTGGGACGCAACGACACGTACGTCAGTGTTATCGAGGCGAGCTTGGCCAAGGCGTTTCTCGTCGATCCAGAGGAGCAGAACCATCGAATCAGCCTGTTCGACGACAGCGAGGTCGACCCAGACTTTCAGGACAGCCACGTGCCGCCACACTTTTACCGAGAGTTGACTCGCACGCAGGAAGGATGCCGCTTGTTAAGCGACAAGGGCCACTTTGAGGAGTTTGCGGCAACGATTCGCGACCACGGCATGGAGTCGAGCGATTGCGAGATGATCACCAAGGTCAAGGGCTGCATGTGGGCAGTCGGCAACGTTGGGTCGATGGAGCTCGGGGCTCCGTTCCTTGAAGCCAGCGATGTCGTGGAGCACATCATCAAGATCGCCGAGTGCCACGACGTGATGAGTCTTCGAGGCACAGCCTTCTTCGTCTTGGGCCTCGTTTCACGGTCCACGCACGGTCTGGAGATTCTGTCCGAGCATGGCTGGGACGCAAACACGACACCCCTGGGCAACTCACTGGGATTCTGCCTCCCGGCCGAGTTGTCGCAGCTCTTGTCGGTAAACCCGTGGAAGCAAAAACGAGCCGCAAGCATCACGCTTCCGACGACTCAACGAACTGCGGTCGATCCACCGCCCAAACGGCCTCCCCGAATGCCTCTTCATCCCAACGAGATGCCGCCGCTGGTGACGGACGAAGACATTGATGAGAGAATTTTCGACCTCGTCATCGACCTGGGGAATATGGTTCTCTATAGAAAGGCGGCGGTGGAACTGCAAAAGATGAAGACGCTCAAGCCGAGCGCCTTCCAGAGCAAGGACTTCTTCAAGATGATTATGAGCGCGATGGAATGGAACCACTACCGACTGGGCGTGCGGAGAATGGTTATGGACCTATTCGACAAGAACGTGATGAGGCAGGTCGTGTTTGACGAGGAAGAGGAGGACAGCGACAGCAGCGACAGCGATAGCGAGGACAGCGACGAAGGAGAAAGCAGCTCTGGAGATGACAGGACGGAGAGGCAAAGAAGCATCAGCGAACCGATGGAGGTGCCGCCAGACTTGTTCCCAGCGCCGCTGAACGTCCGCCGCTGATGCAGGCCTGTCGAGTCTGAGGAGACGATGCTTGCAAGGGCCTTGCGGCAGTCGAGGCCATGAGCAACGCGCAGTGAAAAAGCGGGCGTCTGATGTGCAGACAAAGTGTATATAGTCGAGCAACCAGCCAAGTGCTGGTTTGACATTTTGGAGTTTTCTTTGGGGCAGGGAGTCTCGGGGGGCAAAGGGCTTCTGCCGGTAGAGGCACGTCTGGATGATTGATTACGACATGAGGGAGTTTGAAGACTTGATGTAGGGCGTTTTCAAATAGCTTTCACGACTACCTACTTGGGCAACGGTCGATGAGAAGAGACGTGATGAATGAAAATGTCGAGGGGGGGGGTCACGAGCCACGGCCATGTTCTGGTGTCTTTGATATGGTGTCTATTGGCTAGATGTTACGCTCCAACTTGAGGCTGTCTGCTTTGCAACAGTCGCACGACTCACGAGAATCCACCTCGACCATGACGTTGAGGGGTCTCCACTAAAGAGGGATTAACCAAGACGACTCACCTTTGTCTCACCGACGGATTTCACCAGACATCTACATACATACATACATACATACATACATACATGGAAACCATGGCCCAGGGACGAGTCCTGGTCATTGCCGGCTCCGACAGCTCGGGGGGCGCGTGAGTAACAACAGGTCCTACAAGAGTTGAAATGCAACAGCCCCTAACCCGTTTTATTCCCCAGCGGCCTCGAAGCAGACCAGAAAGTCATGGCCGCCCACGGCTGCTACGCCATGACGGCCACGACGGCCCTGACGGCCCAGAACACGCAGGGCGTGCGAGCCGTGCACGTGGTGCCCGCCGCCTTTGTCGAGCAGCAGATTGAGGCCTGCGTCGAGGACGTGGGCGTTGATGTGGTCAAGACTGGTGAGTCGACGACGTGTGGTCGAGCCTGAGAGAGCGAGAGAGAGGGAGGCTGATGGAGTGTAGGCATGTTGGCTGCGGCCGATACCATTGAGATGGTGGCGAGGATGGTGGTCAAGCATGCCATCCCCGCCCTCGTCGTCGACCCCGTACGTATCCCCCTCTCTCCTCTCCTCTCCTCCCCTCCCCTAACCCCCCCCATTCCAGGTAATGGTCTCGACATCAGGCGCCCAGCTCCTCCCCCGCGAAGCCATCCGCCACCTCACGCGGCACCTCCTCCCGCACACGACGGTGCTCACGCCCAACATCCCCGAGGCGGCCCTCATCCTCGCCGAGCACGGCGGCGCACCCGCCATCCCCGTGCGCGCCGTCGAGGACCTCGAGGCCGTCGGCCGCGCCATCCTCGCCCTGGGGCCCGAGTGGGTGCTCGTCAAGGGCGGCCACGCGCCGCTCGGCCGGGACCTGCGCGTCGCCGCCACCGAGGCCGAGCGGCGCGTCGTCGTCGACGTGCTGGTCGGCCGCGGGGGCGACGTCGTGGTGAGGGTCGAGAGCCCGTATCAGGCGAGTTCGAGCACGCACGGGACGGGGTGTTCGTTGGCGTGTGAGCCTTTGCCCTCCCCCCCCCCCCCCCCCCCNNTTGCCCCCCCCCCCCCCCCCCCCCTCGAAAGTTGTTTGTGCTGACGGGAGGAAGCGGCCATCGCATCAAACCTGGCCAACGGGCTGGACGTTCCCAAGGCCGTCAAGGCAGCGTGCCGGTACATTGAGAGCGCCATCCGCACGGCTCCGGGCCTGGGCAAGGGCCACGGGCCGCTGAACCACTTCCACTCGACGTACACGCTGCCGTTTTCCCCGTGAGTCCTTTTTACATTGCCCTGTACGACCTTTCCTAACCGGCTTGTGTGCAGCGGCTACTTCATCGAGTACCTCCTCGAGCGCCCCGACGTCAAGGACGTGTGGAACGACTTCGTCCACCACCCCTTCGTCATGGCCATGGGCGACGGAAGTCTGCCCCTCGAGTCCTTCAAGGGGTACATCATCCAAGACTACCTCTACCTCGTGAGCCTCGCCCCCTGCCCCCTGACCCCTGCCGCCCTTTCCAACTGCGCGGGTACTAAATCGAAAACAACGTGGCAGATTCACTTTTCGCGCGCCAACGCCCTGGCGGCGTACAAGGCGCAAAACACCGACGACATTTCAAGGGTGCGAGCCGCCCCTTGTCCCTCCCTCGGGGGGTTTGTTCATCGGTAGCTAAGAAAGAAAGCATGCAGGCAACCGACATCGTCGCCCACATCATGCGCGAGCTGAAGCTGCACACGTCCTACTGCGAATCCTTTGGCATATCCCTCGCCGAAGTGCGCGCCACCCAAGAACACCAAGGCACGTCCCCCCCCTCCCCCCCTCCTACAACATCTCTCACACACACATCTCCCCCCCTTAGCCTGCACCGCCTACACCCGCTACGTCCTCGACGTCGGCATGACGGGCGACTGGCTCGGCCTGCAGATGGCCCTGGCCCCTTGCCTCCTGGGCTACGGCGCCGTGGCCTCCATGCTGCGCGACCACGCCGACACGCGCCGCGACGACGGGAACACGTACTGGGCCTGGATCGAAAACTACAACGCCGACGACTACGTCGAGGCCGTCAAGTTGGGGTCTGGTGAGTCTTGTTGCTCTTCTCCCCCCCCCCTTTCGGCGACGGGAACGGGACTCGGCTTAACTGATCCCGTCTTGGTGTAGAGTTGCTCGAGAAGCATATCCTGCTTCAGTCGCCCACGAGAATCGAAGAGTTGGTCAAGATATTCATTCACGCGCTCAAGGCATGTCCGAACCATGTACACTATACCAAGAGCATTGAACTAACCCTCCCAGATGGAGATTGGCTTCTGGGAAATGTTCCCCTCCAGTTAAAGACTTCACAATATCATAGAAACCGCCTGGGCACATATAGAAATTTCATCTTTCCATAAGTTTTACGCATTTCTTCTTGCTTCTCTAGACCTGTCAAAGCCGTGCTCCTCGCTTCCCCATCATTTAATCGTCCGACGTGCCGTCTCCAGGACAGCTTCCATGTCGTGGCCTTCTAAAAGGTATCTAAACAAAAAAAAAAATTTACCAACATTATTCAAGATAGCATCACCAAACGTCCTTCTCAGAGCGCCTCTGGTCGTCGTGGCTCTTCGCCGTCAGGCATCATGTATCGCAACTCCTGCTCCGGCGGTGGCAGCATCGGCACCGGAGGGGTGTCGCCACTGCTCTGTTGGGCCCGACGAACTTGGCCCGACTGCTGCTTCACCCACGAGTTCACGCTGTGGAAGCGCGGTCGCGTCTCGATGGAAACTTGAGTCGAGGCCGTATCGCGGCGGGAGTCGTTGCGCAAGGACGAACCCGTGTTGGTGCGGTGCGAGCGCATAGACGACTGACGGGATGAAGCTGGGACTTCCGCCGCGGGCGACGTCGGCGTGGGGAGTCGTGCTCCGCTCACTGTGGTGACGGTGTTGTTGGATGTGATGATGATGTCGCCGTCGCCAAAGCCAGATGAGATGGACGACAAGTCGCTCGCTCCCGTCTGGCGCTTGAGATGGCCGAAATTCCATTTGGGCGTCGGCATGGGCGGGATGTCCTCCTCCTCCTTCTTGCCTCCGGAGAGGCGGATGGCCTTGGGGGCTTGTCGAGACACCACCTGCACTTCGACGGCCGTATCTTCAACGAACATGGTGCTGACGGGGCTGACGGCGACCGAGTTTGCGCGCGATCGGGAGGACGTCACGCGGTCGAGCACGGGGCTGACAGCCACCGAGTTAACGCGTGATCGGGAGGCGGGCGTTCGCGAGACGGGCGTCGTGCGAGGGAGGGGGTCCTGGACCTGAAGGGGGCTGACCGGGGCGGGGGTGGCGATGACGAAGTTCGACGACTGGGCTCGAGGCAACGTGCCCGTATACACCTTCGTGGGCTTTCCGGGCGCAACGAACGAGGTATCAATCGTAGAGACCGATTGCGAAAAGTCAGCCCCGTACAAGCCCAAGCCGACGGGCTTGTCAAAGCTCAAGACTGAGTCCATCCTGCGAGCAGTGACCTTGGGGCTCGGAGTAGCTCTCGACTTCTCGATAGTGACCCTGGAGGGTTCGGGGATGGTGTACCACTCGTGGCGATTGGTCAAGTGAGTGCGGAGGAAGGGCGCCTTGGAGAGAATTCTATCAATGCGGGAGGGTTTCTGGAACGTCACGTCGTCGAGGGGGGCTTTGGGCTTGCTGCGGCGGTTGCGCTTCCGGAGTTTCCAGGCGATGAGCAGCACGCTGGCGATCAGGATGAAGCCGACTAGTTGGGTTAGTTGAATGAGCATCTAGAGACGGGTCATGAGCTGAGTACATACCGACGCAGCCAACAGAGAGGAGGATTTTGTGGACGTTGGAGTGAACGTTGTCTTCGACCTATGTCAGTGTTAGCATCATGTCAATGCAGATGCTTGGAACAAATTCCGCCAATATATCAGCCCATCCGTTTTCATTCCAACTCACCATTAGATTCTCGGTCGACGAAATAGACGACGTTACAGCTGGGGCCGCCGAAGCAACGGAGTCACCCGTTGGTATGTCCTCGTTCTCGCCTTCGCTAGCACTCGCTGATTCATCACCAGCACTTTCGCTGTCGCTGGTCGCGGATTCAAGCGAAGCATAATGAGTCGTCGTGTGTGCGAGGGCGCTCGACGTGCCGCTGGCCGACTGTGTGACCTCTGCCGTCTCAGTTGCAGTCGCCTCGACAGTCTCGATGGTGGTTGTTCGTCGAGAAGCTCGGGTCGATGTTGCCGTCGCGGTCGGTTCACCATCTGCCGTGCTCTCTCGAAGCGAATTGCCGGGCATGTCGTAGTCCTCGTCGCCATCGTCGTCGCCCTGGGCCCGTCGCAGTCGACTGTTGTCGTCCGTCTCCCTGAATGAACCACCCGGGATTTCAAAAGATCGGCGGCGTCTTTCCTTGGTAATCAACGAAATCTTGACCTCGGGGACGGTTACCCGCTCGCTTCTCCTCCGCATGAGCCTGCGCTTGCTGGTGGTGATGGTGCCTTCGCCTTCATCCGCATCCTCCCTCGTCCAAACAGGCAAGTCCCTGCCATGTGCCCGTGTCGCCTCCATCTGCCAACGCTTTCTTCTTGATTCGACGAGTGAAGAAGACATTTCGGTTTAACAATAAAATGGTAGTAGTAAGGATAGTGAGTGAATGCTGAGTGAGGATCTCCGAGCTTAGACGCTGTCTCGAGAGGCCAGCTCACAAAGGATTCGATAGCGACAGTGGTGATCCGTGGGGCAGTGTCAAAATAGTACAAAGAAGGATGGCGAGAATACCCGACGTGTAATTGTTTGATTGCACTTTGTATGGTAAGATGAAAAGGCTCAGTCGCGGACCGAGAGAAGGATTAACACCTATGAAGGGCAAAAAGGACCGGCCTTGAAAAGAAGGGGAAAAGTCGAAGGAGGGAAGGGAAGGAAAAAAGAGGGGAAGAGGAAGAGAAGGGAAGGAGGGAGGGAGAGAAGAGAGTGAAACGAGGGTGGGAGAGAGAGAGAGAAAGGATGTGAGACCTTGTCTGGAGAAGACGAAACATGAACCCACACACAGACCAAGAAAGAGAAGGAACAGATGGGGGGAGGGAGGAAGGAGGAAGGAAGGGAGGGAGGCAGTAAAAGGAAAGGGAAAAGTGGAAAAGACCAATAAATGAAGACGAATGCAGCTGATCAGACGACAATTAATCAATTTGTACAACTGTATAGGTTCCTTCTCCGGTGGTTTGAACCGGGTTCAGGCGGTTTTGAAGGTATCACGCAAAGCGACGTCGTCAGCAACGACTGGTCGAGCATCGGTCAAGACGTTAGGAGCCAGGCACTGCCGTCGAACCAAAATGGCCCAGCCCCCTTGCTTCTAACTCTAACACATGCCGGCGCAGGGTTGATTGATGCGTGTTTCAGCAGCGTCGTAGTTTGGCTGTGGGAGGCATCGCACAGACACGGGGAGCATTGAGGATGCAATTCCTGCACACAGATGGAATCGATTGCTGCTGCACACATTCCACAGCGCATTCTACCGTCGCACAGTAGCGCCCAAGGGCCCCGACGCCCCAAATCGATAGGCCCAAAGCTCGCGGCAGCGTGCAGCAACGGAGAGAGACCCGGCATGCATGATGCTATTAAAACGCATGCCCGTCTTCATTCGACCTCGTCACTTGGTTCCTGCGCTGCTGATCTGTCAACTGACGTGGTGCCTCGTCCTCCATTCGACACCGCCCGACAATCCAGGCTCGAACTGTGTTACTGCGCCCATCTCCGCAAGCGCCCTGCTTCCACGTTTCACCCCCGCCGTCGGGCCACTTCGCGCTGCCCACGTTCAAACAGAACCAGCGCCCCCGACTCGACTCGTTTCGTCTCACCCTGTGCCTTGTGCCTAGCCTCGTCCCTGGGCCTTCTCTCTGCAAAAGTTGGTTCGCAGTGTTACCGTCCGACAAGCGCGCGCAAAGCCCGTCCGACGGTTGCGAGTTGTTTCCGAAGCGCTAATAGCCATCTTCGGATGCAGTCGACAGGATTAATTTTCGTAATGTCGCCGGGATTCATCTAGAAGCCGGCTAAGATTGCGGGGGGCTAGGGACGGGGAGAGAACAGAAGACGTGGCCGGCAGAATCCTGAACTCAATTCTGAAGCACCAGAAACACGCCGTGAAACGTTCTTCTGTCCATTCGCAACCTCGACCAACCTACCGCCGCGAGGCGCGTGATCCTTTGCCGCATCCGTCACGTCCACGTTGATATTGGGTAATCAGGGGACTGTTTGTTTTACATACTCCGACACAGGCTTATGAGGACGAGTCGAGCCCAGCAGGTCTGGGTTGCTCGGCCAGGCCGCCTCGAGGACGCGGATGATTAAGGGCCGCGCAGCCTGATTTACGGCCTGGGGAGGTTTCGAACCCGAGTGTCGCGATACCACTGGGTGCTTAGCCTGGCGTGTATCACACCTCAGCTCTCGGATCGCTTCATGGGACTTGGCCACGAGCGGTCGATTATAAGTGCCAGGTAGGTAAGAGAGTCAATACTGCAGACTATTGCAGTCGTTCGTCTCGGCCTCATTTCGTCGTCGGGCATGAACGACTCTCCCTCAATCACGATCCCAGCAAACCTTCTCAGTCGGTCATCCCGCACCAACCCTTCAAGGGCGGGTGTCGTAGAATTTAAAGATGTTTAGAGAAGCCCCCTCTGCCAGGCAAATGCGCTCCAATCACGCCGCCGAACGCACTTCCCCAATCCCCAACGCCCTGAGAAGGTAAACCACTGCGGCCAAACCCCACGCACGCAAATAAATCAAGCTCCAATTCCAAAATTCAACATTGGAAGCGCGGATCCGTCGTTAGCGAGCTTGCGTGGGTTTGCCTCTTTGGCGAGCTTGAGGCTCCACGATGCCCGGGTCCACCCGGTCCAAGGGAGCCCTTCGCAACGGGAGGGACGGACACTAGGGGACTTGTGAAAGGCATGGAGGAGATTGTACAGTAAGATATTGGCTGGGCGAGAATGCGGTTCATAATTCATATCAAGTACCTATATGGCAATGCTATGAGAGCAGACGGTGAGATCTACGCAGACTAGTTCTCTTGGAGCTCGCGAGCGAACAAAAGCAGCGATTAAGTCGTCCACACAGAGAATACATATCTCAACCAAGTATTTGTCCTGACTATCGTGAATCACAGACTGCAGTAAATATGTTCTGATACTGCACGTATAGAGTACAGTACTATGCCAGGCAAAGCCCCGGCCTTGTACTGTGCATTGCAGCTGCGGCTCCGAAGCGGCCAGATCAACCCCTTAGAACGCCATGTCTCTGTCTGGGGTCTTGTCAGTGTCCAAGAGGAAGTGAGGCTGAGACACGGGGGGGGCTTCTGCAATGACAGCTAGGTACTCGGAATGCACCATCAAGATGGAAAGTGTGAGATCTCGGGGTTTGCCCGACCGGGGTCGAAAAGAGGAATCCAACACTCGCGCGAGATACTTCGGGGAAATCTCCGAAGAGACCTACAAGAGGGAGAGCATTCGCAATTACGAAACGGGATAGGTCGCGCTTAGGAAACTACAGACACGCACCGAGCGAGAACTGTTGGAAAGGCAGAATATTGCCGCAACGTGTGGGCGACACGATGAAATCAACGTCTGTGTCCTCTCGGCGAGAATGGGGTATGTAATCCCATTACACAAGCTACCTACCCCGGTTTCCGCGACCGGCACTCACCTCGAAAATGCCTCTCCGACCTAGGTGAGGGACCACGCGCCTTCGTGTTGCGGTGATGATGGCGTCCTCACCGACACACCGACAAGCCGATAACTTAGTGGCAGCAAGCAGGTCGGCAGCTACCGGGATCTGGGGTCGCGAGAAACCGGATTCCATCCCTCATTATCGGCCAGCGCGTGCATCGCATCCCCACGGGGTGCCTTGGGTGCGGGAAGCGGCAAGCAAGAGGCTGATGATGGTGGTGATGGTAATGAGCTGGCGTTGGATGGATGAAGGGAAACGAATCAGGGCGGACATGGGTGAAGGGAGGATTTAGGTTCCCGTGCACCGATGGCTGATGCAGAGATCTTCGTGGCATAATAAATCGCGGGCCTAATCAAGCAACAGAAGCAAAGAGATAGCCATGCTCGTGTCTGTGTCTCTATCGGCGTGCAGTTTTCCTCCTCTCTAGCGATCCGTGGCGGCGTCCCAGCGCCGGACGGGGCTCCAGATCTTGGAGAGCTCGGGAAAGCTTCCAGGGATCCTGGTCGGGCACCCGGAGAATCCCCGTCAGTTGTCATTAATTGATGACGATGGCGACACCCAGCATTGATACGGAGTGCCCAGGCGACCGTTGCGTGTGACTTAGCCACGGAATGGGTGTGGAGGAGCAACATCCCAGAGACGCAAGGAGGCAACCCGGGAAGAGGCAATAAAGGTCACCTAAAAAGGATCGGTGGCCGGAATCCCATGATGAACTTCATGATCAATTCCAGGAAAAGAAAAAAAAATCTATTCGGGGGGCCGGATCTCACAGGCCGGCGCCTCCGGCCGCGCTCACCGGGAAGGGCTTGCTTGACCTCAGGTTGACCTTAAAGGGGCGAAACGAAGGACGGAACGCTAATTGCAGGGGGGGGCTAAACGGGCAGTGAGGAGATTCACCGAACACCCACGCTGTCGCTGACCGGATGCAACATGTTGCCCGAGTTTGGAGAAGGGGATTTGGAGACGGGCGAGAGAAAAACCAGCGTCATGCCGGGTCGGGGTGAGAGTCCCGGTCCAATGCCGGTTCAACGACCAAACTGCTCCTCGGTGTGTTTGCAACCCCGAGTCGGGGAACCATAGCTTCGCTTCAGATAGACGACGGGGGAGAAAGCACCGATTCAGGAGGTCCAGAGTCACAGAGCGGCGAGTGAAGAGGAGCAATGACAGGCAAAAGGGCAAAAAAGGAAAGAAAAAATCCAAAGGGTTCTTCTTTCCCCCTCAAGAAAAACGTGGAGCTCTCATCCATGTCGACCATCTCCAATCTGCCACCTCAAAATTGAGCGTCATCGGTCACCCAGGTCTAGCGAGCGGGTCGGCGTGGGCTGCGCTAATGGAGAAGCGCTAGCTTGTGATTGAGGGCAGAGGGATGTGAAGACTGCATTATCGAGTGCTTCTGGCTGAGCTCTGCTTTGGCTGTGGTGAAGGAGTTTTGCGATGAGTGATATCGACTTGTCAAGGTGTAGGATGTTGTATCGATATGCCTTCACAACACAGAGGCGACCTTGCACAAAACCCAGAGATATGGTAAGGTGCGTCTCCAAACAATCATGGAATTCCCCAATCCCCCACAAGCCCCCGTGCCGTGCAGGAGCAGACTCCAACGAGCACAAGCTCGCCCTTATCGTCGGGTTCCAATTGCAGCAGCTGCGAAGTGGGCAATGGGTGAATGGAGAGAAGACGCATGGATGAAGGGATGCCCGCGAGGCAGTGGTGAAGGATGGAATGGACGATAGTGGACTACAGGGGGCACGACGGTTACCGTTTGCGCTGAGCGCAGTGACCGAGCCCCCAGCTCCAGTGCCCGTTGGTTGACCTCAGGGCAGCCCGGGCCCCACTCGAAAAAAAAAACTCCCACGCTCCGCGACCCAGAGAAATGTCGAGCTCCACCGGCACAGTCCCACCCAAACTCGCCTTCTCCATCTTGCTCTGCACCCTGGCCCATCGCCGTCCGTCTCGCCGCCTCGCTCGCTCGCTGTGCGCCTCCAGTTACCTAATTCCCGCGTCCCTTTGGCCCTCGTCCTCTTTTTTTTTTGTGTCATACCTTGTCCCTCCCGCTCACTCACCCATCTCCTGCCCGTCTCTCCTCACCTCGAGGTGATCAATTCTCTCTCCCCCGACATCTCCTCTTCCCCCCCGACAGGTGCTTCTCAATTGAGCCTCCCCAGCATCTCCAATGGCTTCCTCCACCCGAGCCATGTCTGCCGCCCTCGCCCGGGCTGGCCTCCTCGCCAACAGCAGTCGCATCGCGACCGGCGCCCTCACCACCGCCTCGAGGGTCTCTACCCGCCCTTCCGTGGCCATGAAGCTCCAGAACTCGGGACGCATCGCCTTCAGAAGATGCTACGCCGACGAGGCTCCCAAGCCCAAGCCCAAGCCCAAGTCCAAGCCCGGCAAGCTGCGACGCACCCTCCGATGGACCTGGCGATTCACCTACCTCTCCGTCCTGGGTCTCACCGGATACGCCATCTACGCCATTTACGACGATCGCCATCCCGAGGACCAGTTCCAGCCCGATCCTACCAAGAAGACCCTCGTCATCCTCGGTGAGTAAATGCGCAAATCGTTTCGGCGCAACTTATCATGAATTGGATCGCTGACATGAGGTCCTTCTCGCAGGAACTGGTTGGGGCTCCGTTGGTCTTCTCAAGAACCTCGACACCGAGAACTACAATGTCGTCGTCGTCTCTCCCCGCAACTACTTCCTCTTCACTCCTCTCCTACCTTCGTGCACCACGGGTCTAATTGAGCACCGCTCCATCATGGAGCCCGTTCGCTCTATCCTCCGATCAAAGAAGGCCACAGCCAAGTACTACGAGGCCGAAGCCAAGTCCGTCGACCCTGAACGCAAGGTTGTTCGAATTATCGACAACGCTCACGGCAAGACTGGCGCTGAGACTGAGATCCCCTACGACATGCTCGTCATTGGTGTCGGCGCCGAGAACGCTACCTTTGGCATTCCCGGTGTCCGCGAGAACAGCTGCTTCCTCAAGGAGATTGGCGATGCCCAGCTGATCCGCAAAAAGATCATGGACTGTGTTGAGCGCGCTTCCTTCAAGGACCAGACGCAAGAGGAGATTGACCGTCTCATGCACATGGTTGTCGTCGGTGGCGGTCCCACTGGTGTCGAGTTCGCGGGCGAGCTTCGCGACTTCTTCGAGGATGATATCAAGAAGTTGATCCCCGACATCAGCCACCGTTTCAAGGTCACCCTGATCGAGGCCCTTCCCAATGTTCTCCCCTCCTTCTCCAAGCAGCTGATCGAGTACACGGAGAACACCATGCGCGAGGAAAACATTGATATCAAGCTCAAGACCATGGTGAAGCGCGTCACTGAGGAGACGGTTGAGGCCGAGGCTTCGCGCCCTGACGGCTCCAAGGAGGTGATCAAGATCCCCTATGGCCTGCTCGTCTGGGCCACCGGAAACGCCATTCGCCCTCTCGTCCGCGATCTAATTGGCAAGATCCCCGCCCAGAAGAACTCCCGCCGCGGCCTTGCCGTCAACGAGTATCTCGTCGTCCAGGGCGCTCAGGATATCTGGGCCGTCGGTGACTGCGCTGTCGCCGGCTATGCCCCCACCGCCCAGGTGGCTTCCCAGGAGGGTACCTTCTTGGCTCGCCTGTTCAACAACATGGCCAAGACGGACACTCACGAAGCCCGCATCAAGGAACTCAGCAGCAACCTGAACGTGGAGCAGAGCAACGTGACGGCGGCCGAGGTTGCCCAGGAGATTGAGACGCTCGAGAAGGGCCTGCGAAGGATCAGGGATGTCAAGCCTTTCAAGTACTCTCACCAGGGTAGCTTGGCTTACATTGGAAGCGAGAAGGCCGTCGCTGATGTGACGTGGTTCAACGGCAATGTTGCCAGCGGTGGTAGCCTGACTTTCCTCTTCTGGAGGAGCGCGTACATTTCCATGTGCTTCAGCAGTAAGTTTCCATCTCGACTCGCCGAGTTTATATCAATTGCTGACTTGTCCCCCCTCCAGCCCGCAACCGCATCCTGGTCATCCTCGACTGGCTGAAGTCCAAGGCTTTCGGCCGTGATGTGTCTCGAGAATAAAATACCCGACCCAACTCAACCTTCCTACGCGAGAGGTTCCGATACCCCAAAATAAGGCTGTAATGGTCGACTCGGGTCGATGGCCCCGGTGGCTTGTACAGCTTTGCGACTGTCTGTTCTTGGAAGGGTGTTTAGTTGGAGCGTTATACGAGGGCTGCGAAACCTGGCTGGGCTGGACTAATAGACGTCTGATTAGAATCGGGCTTGGGCTGGGAATTGTTCGTTTTGTGTCCAGGATTTTCATTTCATTTGTTTTGTAACATTTCTTATTACGGCTCTACTTGGGAGAGGGAGAAAAGGTCGAGGGACCTGTGTAACAACTAGAAGACGGGAAAGGGTGGAGGGGATGGAGATAGAGAAGACGACCGACATTTTGATGATCTTGATGTTGAACGTGTGGGTTGGTTGGTTGGGGTCTACCACGTACATACATGGACTCAAGTCTGCAAGCATCATCGAAGCCAATCGTATGTACTATGTCTCATTGTACTAATTGTACTCAAGCGGACATCGCGTGCTTATCGACTCATTCATGTCTCAAACATGGAAAATGTCATGAAACTGGAAAATACGACTTGCCTTGGGATTCGGCATGTTGGCGAGACCTGGAGATTGCTCGGGGTCCGGCATCTCTCAGCCTGGTCCCACATGACTTAGATGCCGAGCGCAACGGAATTTCCTACTGAAAAAGGATGAACTGCCCCGCGTTTCCAATTCCGACAGTCGCGTAATCTGGGATACAGTGAGGAGCATTCAGTTGGAATATAGCTATCGTAGGTAGTCATTAGCCTTAAAGACGTTGGAAATCAATGACCGTTTCTTGTGTTAGTAGCTGCGGCTATTCCTGCCTGTTCCTGCCTGTTCCTGCCTGTTCCTGCAAGTGTCACATACATGCCTCAGCGAGAACTGCAGTAGCTCGGTTTCTCCTTGGACGGTTTCGGTCTCCAAAACCCCCCCGCCGCACAACAACCAATTGATGGGAAACTGAACGCACTCTTACCAAGGACACTACGTCAGCGATTCGCGCAACACCCCTGACCATGGCTGATGTACCTTCGAGGCATACCGGCGAGGAACTCGCTGCTCAGTTGGACGCCAAAGACCCTCTCAAGCGATTTCGGAGCGAGTTCAACATTCCGTCCAAGGCTGACATATCCCGCACCACATTGCCCCCGGACGCGCTCACCACCACGATCAACACCAAACCCGCAGGCAAGCCTCCAATTCGGGTTTGTACAACTACGTCTCCCGCTGACAACGACAAGATGCCGACGATGAAGCCGTTTACCTCGTCGGAAACTCCCTCGGCCTGCAGCCGAAGCGCACCGCGACTCGCATCCAGCAGTACCTGGCCACCTGGCGCACGCAGGGAGTTCAGGGCCATTTCAAACCCCTCGGGGACTCGCCTCTGCCTACTTGGCTCGATGTCGACGACCGCGCCGCCGAGATGATCGCGCCCGTTGTGGGCGCCCGGGTCGAAGAGGTCGCCGTCATGCAGACGCTCACGGCTAATCTGCATCTGCTTATGGCGGCGTTTTACAAGCCGGAGAGAAAGGGCCGACACAAGATCATCATTGAGAACAAGGCATTCCCGAGTGATCACGTACGTCACTTCCCTGAGTCGTGTCCGTAGCCGCTGACATGATCACCGACAGTATGCCGTCGAGACGCAGATCCGCCATCACGGCCTCGACCCCAAAGACTCCATGGTCGCCTTCGACCCTCCCGGATCCGAAGACATCCTCCCTACCGAGTACATCAAGTCCGTCATCGCCAAGCACGCCGAGACCGCTGCCTTGCTCCTCCTCCCGGGCGTCCAGTACTACACGGGCCAGTTCCTCGACATCCCCGCCCTCACAAGCTTCGCCCGGGAACGCGGCATATTTGTCATCTGGGATCTCGCACACGCGGTCGGAAACGTGCCGCTGGCCCTGCACGATTGGGACGTCGACGCGGCCGCTTGGTGTAGCTACAAGTACCTCAACGGCGGTCCTGGGTGCATCGGCGGCATGTTCGTACACGAGCGCAACTCTCGCGTCGTCGACGATTCGGGAGCGGCCGAGGACCACCGCTTCGCCGGCTGGTGGGGAAACGACAAGTCCGCCCGCTTCGCCATGCGCGCCGGCTTCCGCCCCGTCTCCGGCGCGGCCGGCTTCCAGCTGAGCAACCCGTCCGTCCTCGACATCACCAGCCTCTGCGCTTCCCTCGAGATCTTCTCCGAAGCAGGCGGCGTGCAGGCCCTGCGCGCCAAGTCCCTCAAGCTGACATCCTACCTGATCGACGAACTATTCCGTTTGGGCGACGAGCGCAGGGCCAGCTGGCGGTTGCTGACGCCCGCGGAGTCGGGGGCGCGGGGCGCGCAGGTGAGCATCCTGCTGCAGGATGGGCTGCTGGACGGCGTGATGGAGGAGTTGGAGGTTCAGGGCGTGCTGGTCGACGAGAGACGGCCGGACGTTATTCGGGTGGCTCCGGCGCCATTGTACAATAGTTTTAGGGACTGTTGGAGGTTTGCGCAGGCGTTCGACACAGCGTTGAAGAATGTGTTGGATAGGAAATCGGTATAGATCCTTGCTGTATACATGTGGCTCGGAAGGGCAAAAGGGGGAGGCTACGTAGGATGTAGGATGCGTTTGATGCACGGGCTTGATACCCGTATTCGTATTCTTGGTAAAATAGATCTGGAACGGCGAATCACTCATCTTCCGTCGCAGCACTGCCGCGGGTTCATGGGTTACCCATCTGTCTTGAAATTGCCCCCCGGTGTCCAACATGCCAATCTAGGCATCACTGCACAGTCTCGGTGTGTCAAGTTAACGAGCCTTTCGCCCAGCGCAGCATCACGTGGAGCTCGTTTGTTGGTCTTATTCCCTGAGACCTGAGCAAAACAACGAGGGGGACTGCGATCAATTGACCGCGATGGCACCCAACTCGACGAGAGGAAACAGGTTTTGAGGACGCGAACCAATCAATACCCTGACTTGGCCGTGATTTAGGGCTGGCTCCTTCGATTCCTCGACTCGGCGAGGGCGAAACTGGAAAAGTCTGCAAGTATAGGGTAGTTTCGCTGCTCTTCGATTATGTCATGATCCTTCTCCCGCATCTGAGTGGTTCGGGTGGACCCTGCTGGCCTGGATTGCCCCACCTACGGGCCTGCCGTAAGGCCCCAGCGGCAGTGCATCGACTTTTTCTTGCTAGCGGCGAAAAAAAAAAATAATAAACCAAGGAAGCGCAAAGCACGTCTGAAGGATCAACTCAGACCTTTCACCCAACAATCCGTCTCCCTTTTTTTTCTTCCCTGGACATTATCATCCACCCTCCAGGTCGCACTCCTTTTCATCTTCCAGACGGAATCTGCATCGTTGCACTCTGTTCATTCTACTTTCTTTGCCCTTTTCCTCCTCTCGATTACTTGGAAATCCAGCCTCGTTCCCAAACTCCTGAAATCATGTCTGGCGGCGGCTTCGACGGAGGCAGCAACGGCTACAGCGGCGGCGGCGGCCGAGGCGACCGCGGCGGCCACGGAGGTGGTGGCTACGGCCGTGACCGAGGCGATCGCGGTGACCGCAATGGTTACAGTGGTGGTGGTGGTGGTGGTGGTTATGGCGGCGGGTGAGTCGATTTTTTCCCTTTCTCTCTCGTGGTTGCGGCGCGGTTTGGTGGTTGGGCGTGGCTGCCTCACCAAGGCTGCACTTCACGCATCAATCCATCAACCACCACATCCTCGCGACACATTCCATTATGGCGACTTGCTGACACGTCCTTTCTCAGTCGCAGCAACGGTTACCAGAGCCAAGGCAATGGCTACGGCGGCGGCGGCGGCGGCGGCGGCTATGGTGGTGGTGGTGGTGGTGGCTACGGAGGTGGTGGCTACGGCGGTGGTGGCTATGGCGGCGGCGGCGGCGGCGACCGAATGTCTGCCCTCGGCGCTGGCCTCAAGCAGCAAGAATGGGGTACGTTTTCATGCTGATTTATCTTCTCGTCGATTTCTTTGCTGACTGATTTTCTCTCTAGATCCCAACACCATGCCCAAGTTCGAGAAGGACTTCTACAAGGAGCACACCGACGTTGCTACCCGATCGGATCCCGAGGTTGAGGTTTTCCGACGCAAGCACCAGATGACCATCGCTGGCAGCGACGTCCCCAAGCCCGTCGAGACCTTCGACGAGGCTGGCTTCCCCCGATATGTCATGGATGAAGTCAAGGCCCAGGGTTTCCCTGCCCCCACTGCCATTCAGTCACAGGGTTGGCCCATGGCTCTCTCCGGTCGCGATGTCGTCGGTATTGCCGAGACTGGCTCCGGAAAGACCCTCACCTACTGCCTTCCCGCCATCGTTCACATCAACGCCCAGCCCCTTCTTGCCCCCGGCGACGGTCCCATCGTCCTGATTCTTGCCCCCACTCGTGAGCTGGCTGTGCAGATCCAGCAAGAGATTTCCAAGTTTGGTCGATCGTCCCGCATCCGAAACACCTGCGTCTACGGCGGTGTTCCCAAGGGCCCTCAGATCCGCGATCTCTCCCGAGGAGTCGAAGTGTGCATTGCCACGCCCGGTCGCCTGATTGATATGCTTGAGGCTGGCAAGACTAACCTTCGTCGCGTTACTTACCTGGTCCTCGACGAGGCTGATCGCATGCTGGACATGGGTTTCGAGCCCCAAATCCGCAAGATCATCGGCCAGATCCGCCCCGACCGACAGACGCTGATGTGGTCTGCCACTTGGCCCAAGGAAGTCCGCTCTCTCGCGTCCGACTTCCTCCAGGACTTCATCCAGGTCAACATCGGCTCAATGGACCTTGCTGCCAACCACCGTATCACGCAGATCGTCGAAGTTGTTACTGACATGGAGAAACGTGATCGCATGATCAAGCACCTCGAGAAGGTGATGGAGAACAAGGAGAACAAGATCCTCATCTTTGTCGGCACCAAGCGAATCGCTGACGACATTACCCGATTCCTCCGCCAAGATGGATGGCCCGCGCTTTGTAAGTTACCCATGCTGCCTCGTCTTCTTGACCACCTCGCTAACAACTTTCAGCCATTCACGGCGACAAGCAACAAAACGAGCGTGATTGGGTTCTAGACCAATTCAAGACCGGAAAGAGTCCCATCATGGTTGCCACTGACGTGGCTTCGCGTGGTATTGGTGAGTATTGAAACATCCCCCTCCCCTGGCAACTTCCAGCAAAGCAACACTTGCTGTACTTTACTCTCGTGTTTAGGGGCTCTCTTGAATGTGCGAATCTGCCTGACATAATAACCGTATCAAACGGTTTTCCGTCGGTGGAGTCTTGATCCGCTGTGTAGCCATTTCCTTGCTATACTCGTTTTTCCACTCTTGTACCGTTTTCTTCTCCGTGGTACTAGCGTGGAGGTGGCATACTTGACCCTGATCAAGCTGCTCCCAAGGCTCCCATTGTGTCCCGAGGACCCGGTGACCTCACCCAGGATGGCATTATTCAAACGCACTAGGATTGCCCCAAGTCCGCGAGGGAGAGTGAAGTACAGATGGCCCTGCGAATATGCTTAGCTATCACCTTCACCTCCCGCGCTGGAACGTTGCTACACAAACCCTTGCTTCGCCTGCTAACCATTCGTGCCAAAGATGTTCGAAACATCACTCATGTGTTGAACTACGATTACCCCAACAACTCGGAGGATTACATCCACCGTATTGGTCGTACCGGCCGTGCCGGAGCCAACGGAACCGCCATTACCTTCTTCACCACTGATAGTAAGTTCTGCAAAGCCTCGTCGTCGCGTGTGAGTATCATTCTAACAATGTTTGCAGACCAAAAGCAGGCCCGCGATCTTGTCAATGTCCTCCAGGAGGCCAAGCAACAGATCGACCCCCGTCTCGCCGAGCTGTCCCGCTATGGTGGTGGTGGCGGCGGTGGCCGCGGCTACGGCGGCTGGGGTCGGGGTCGTGGCGGTGGTAGAGGTGGGTTCCGCAGACGCTGAAGCATTTCTCGACAACTCTTCGGACTGACTGGCCTCTCAGCCAACGCCAACAACATGCCCCTCAATAAGCGTCGGTGGTAAACATGGCAGCCACTCCGGGCCCAAGGCTTCGGCCCGCTCTTGATACCCAGGAGGAGAAGCCTACCACTCATTCAGCGGATCTCAATCTCAACGTGTGATCCCACAAAAGCACATGACACCGACGGCGTTTGTTAGTTAGAAGGCAGGTGGTTCGATTAGACATGGACTCGCCATGACGAGTCTGGATTACGGTTTGCTCCGCGTCTCGTTTTGAGAACGCGTCTCTTTTTTTGAGGGCACTTTGCGCTATGTTTGTTTCTTTTGTCGCCCGCTGTAATGGTTTTAGATTGGCATTCGGACTCGGGGGGAAGGGGTTTTACAGGAAGGTGATATCATTCATGTCTTGCGAGCTGAGCAAGACTTATGGTTGAAAAGTCAGGGGGCAATATTCTTGCGTTGGAGGCTCTCATCCTTGGGTCAATCAATGACAATGGTCAGATTGCTTGGGCTTGGTGGCAACTTGGCCTCGGGTTAATTGATACATAGAAGTATTGTAGCTGATGTAAACCTGACCTACTAGTACCTAAGATTTGTTTGTTTGCCTCGTGATGCCGCGTCTATAGGATGGCTTACGCTGGTGGTACCAAGATGTTGATGTGAAGCAAACGGTTATCCTTGGTGATGAATAGTGGTTGGTAGCTGGGGGTTGCTCTCTTTGCCTTGATATTTTTCATCACGTGTACCTCGACGAGACATACATTGATGCCGGTCTTTTGACGTCGTTTCTCTCCTCGCCCATGGTATCCTTTGGCGTAAGACGCTGTCGAGGGCGTTTACAAATTCAGTTGGTTTCCCACCAGCACAAGGCGACAGCCGGGAGCCGGGATGAGACGCGCCCCCCGAGAAGCAATATCACAGCATCATCACTAGAATCGACGAGTTGCTTCCACCGAAGAAGGACCTGCTTGTTCCTCCTTCCTCAACCATTGTCGCCGCGGACCTCGGAGGACAGTAGCGGCGCATGTTTGTTGCCAGTTCCAGAGAAGGCTGTCACAGACACGAGCATCGTTTTTTCTTCTTCTTCTACAGCTGCTGAATGTCCTTAGCTAGCTAGCTCTCCTACCTTCTTGAGGTCTGGGAAGCCATCGTCAGGGGGGGGGGTTTGATTCTCGAGATGGGCTGAGCGCCTCAGGCATGTTCGCGATGGCCTTTTGCGAAATTGAACTGCCCCCAGTAGCCATTTTGTGCTTTTCGGACTCTTATGCGTACTTTTCTTCCCCCTCGTTCTATTACTTCCCCAAGTCGGCCAAGGGAAAAGCATCTAGGGCGGGCTTACGGACTGCATCAGGCATCGACCACCACACACAGTACTGCCTCAACACCCCTTTGTTCGATTATCTATGCTGCACCAGGATGATATTCTTGCCTCGGGGGGTTGGTTCGCGTTGTATTGCGGACACGCAGCTTGGGCATCACATCGTGCACAAGGCCAGCCTGGGGTTTCATGGAGAAAAGTTTGCCTGTCCACTCCAGCCAGGTAACACGTTTTCCAACGTCCTCGAGTTCCCCTCCCCCCTCCCAGCAGGTGTTTGGCTCTCGCCGTCGAAACGCCTCGCGCTGGCTGGGAGCACGGGGACGCCCTTGCAAACCCATATACAGCCTCGCCAAGCATCACCATATCCAAAGCTGACCGTCGCCGAAGTTCCGTTGTACCGTTTCGTTGTCGAGCCGCAAAGTCCCCCATCGACAAGCCTCCCCTCCCCTCCCCCTCCCCCTCGTGAGAGAAGCATCCATCCCCCCCAATGGCGTAAATGTTCACTTCTTCACCCATCCATCGCCACGCTGGGCTGACACTGCTCTTCCCCCCTTGGAGCCTCTGACAACTGAGTGACATGCTCGACCCTGGGCTGCAACGTCAACCAGTGGTAGGTTTTTTCTTGGCTTGTTGCGTTTTCTCCCCCCCCCCCCCCCAAACTCGACGACTTGAATAAAGGGAGAAGGGGGGAGGGGTGCAGGAAGCAGCAAAGTTGGTTCGGACGGGGTGCGTAGCAGTATGTTTCGTAGGTAGGGTAAACTCTCGGATCTGGAGCCAAACGTTAGCATGTGAAGCTGGGCGTTCTGGCCATCTTCTAGAAGAGGTGCTAAATGGGGAGGGCGTCATGACGATTCGACAATGCGGTGGTGCATAGATTCCGCCTCCATGTCATTCTTTCTTTTGGGCGTAATGATTGATATTCAGATGCGGAGGGAGGGAGACGAGAGGTGGTTCAGCAGGTTTGGCCTTGGTTCACACGTGTGTCTCGGCCGCTCTGGTATGCTACGCGGGAGTGACTGGATACCGGTATTCACTACTCATGTCAGCGCCAAGTCGAGCATCATGACAAGTCTCCATGGGCAAGCACGACGGCTCACGTGCCACCTATTGTTCGAATATTTCAAAAAAAAAAAAAACCCCCCCAAAAAAAACCACCACGGTATGCAGGTCAAGTTGGCTGCGTGAAGGCATCGACGCACAACTAACACAAGAAGACAATTACAATCGACCCAGACTCAATGGGCCGGCAAAAAACACGGCCACGATATACCAGCTCCAGGGTAGAATTTCACACGACCGACGGTCAGGCAGTAAGCTTCCGCCCCCCCCTCCTCTCCTCTCCCTCCTCCCCTCAGCTTCCTTCGTGGTCCCCTATTCGCAAAGCCGAGAGGTCCGAGGCGACAGGGCCGTGGAGGCACGGTGCAATTGTTTGAAATTCCCATGCCAGGCGCAAGACGCCACGGGCTGAAAGTCCTGATGGCGAGATGACAAACGAATAGCGCGTCATGCAAACCGGAAGCGACTGAGCGAACTGGACGGTTGGACGCGCTGACCACGACGGGCTTCCCCAGACGGCCGCCACAAACAAACCTTCTTTTACGGGGTTTTGCGCGTGGAGCTCCGGCTCTCAATTTTCTCCCTGGAGATTCCCTCGGACTTATGTGGGCGAGACACTGAGAAGGACTGAGTGAGAGGGGCAATGTCCATTATCGGAGGCTAGGGCACCACTCGATGATTGGCCCCGACGGCAAAACGCAGGGAAAGAAAAAATTGTTGTGACAATCCAAGTCTCTTCAGTCTCCCCCCCCTAGTGAAAGGACAGGGGCGAGGTTGAGGCGCTCCGGCCGGCACTCGCAATCCCAGCGAATCCAACCATCTCCTTTTCCCTCTCCGTGTGTCCCTCCGGAGGTGCGAGGTAGTTCCGAAAATCTTCGGAGGCGGGACCACCCTCTTCATCACATCGCTTGGACGCCTGAGTGCAGAGGGGAGAGGGGAATGGGAAAACGGAAGCAAGGGAGAGAGGGGGCAACAAGGGCGAAAAAAAAGGAGAAGAAAAAAAAGAAACATTCAGAGCAAAGGCAAAGAGGCAATGAGACCCGCCACTTTGGGCCGTATCTCGAGATGCTAGCCATGCATCCGTATTCGTTGGCCCAATACCGCAAAGCTTTGACGACGTTTGTTCGCCCTTGCATCTGGGTGGTCGTCTAATCCTCCATGGAGTCGCTGTGACGGTTGGGAACGTCGTCGTTGGCGCGGATTGGACACCACCTGCGCCCTCAAAGACACCATCGCCCGAAGGGAGCCCGAAGGGAGGGGGAAAGGGGCCCGACTTTGGCAGGAGATGGGGGATGCATGCGACCGGCTCGGACTAGCAATAATAAGCGAACTAGTCTGAACGAGTTGGCACCCAGCTTGGTCAACTTCACCTGGCTTTCCCAACCTGCTGTTTCGAGCCGTCGTCTCTTCTCCCAGGCGGCCCGCGACGTCCGTGGAGATAGGGACCGTGTCCTGACTCTCGGTGCAGCAGTAGGCTTGATTCCTGAGAACGCCCCCCCCCGTTCCCCCCCTGTTCCCCCAGACAGAACTTTCAAGGCCGCCAGCTCCTTCGCACATCAGGGTGGTGGAGGCAGAGCTGGGCAAGACAAAATGTCTTGGCGTGTCCGTGTCGTGTCAAGATCGTGTCTCTTGGGACCCTAGCCTCCGTATCGCGTCGGCTCGTGTTTGCCCTGACCTCGTCTCGACTGGACACCGCCGCGGCAGTGGTTCAGCTGGGGCACAAGTCATCCTTCCAACTGAGACAGGCAGACGCGCCTGTTCGCTCAACCATACCGTTGGGGCTCACCGTTCATCCCATTGCCAGAGCTCAACTGTCAATCACTTGACCTGCCATTTCCCAAACGTCACCCAGCCACCCACCCACACAGACAGCTGCGTCGTGGTGTCTTTCCGCCTCCCCGATGATACCGCACAACTCCCCACCCCCTCCTCCCCCTCCTCCCCCTTGAACGCCTCAGGCAAGAAGAATAATGGCTCTTGCTCGACCTTGACTCGGATGCCGATGCCTGCATGGCCAGGGTACGGCGCCAAGGGGGCGGCCTAGACGCTTCCATGTACGAATCGTCGTCTCCTGGAATCAGACCGAGCCCGCACCTCTTTTGATCGCCTGTCCGTCCTCATTCGTAGGGCATTGCTCCTTCTTGCCTGCAAGGGAAAAACCGGATGGCCACCGAGCAGGCACGCAAGCGAGCCGCGATAGCCAGGCCGACACCCAGGGTTTGCACTCATGAACCATCACGGTGGCGCTAGAAGGCCCTCCCTCCTCACACCTGTTACTTTGCGGTTCCGGGTACTGGGGAGGTCCACCTCCTGAAAAGAGTGTGCCCCCCGTTGCTGCTGGATCCGGCCAGCCGTCCTTCGCGGCCGCCCCTGGGCGTGGACCGTGGGCATGACTCCCCAGCAGAGAGACATGTCGTCTGTCGCCGACGTCCCAATAAACGAGTCTGACGCTGACAACGCTGGGCGAAATCCGAAGGGTCGATTCAGCGTCCAATGGCCATTACGTCGGTGGCGGACTCTGATGCCGGAGGGACGCTGCCGTCGGCATCTTGGGTAGCTGCCCGTTGGCAATTTCCAATTTCGACCAGCTGCTGCTCCCGGACGAGTTAGGCCCGTTCTCAGTCGACGCGCCGGCTCAGAGCCCAGCGCAGTCAGCACTGAGTCGACGTTGGTTCCGGGGCCATGTCCTGGGAAACAGTGGGAGCATGGAGCCCACTACGGAGGAATAATAAACGACGATCGCATGGACTTTCTGCGTCGTCGTTGGCGGCCAACAATTGCCATGTCTGATGTATCTCAGACACTGCTGAAAACGGGCTGTGTAAGAGAGAGACATGAATAGGAATCCTGTGTGCGCGTGGCTGGGGCTTGTTCACACAAGCAAACGCACACACGCGTGTGCCGGGGGCGGCAGCCGCGCGAGCAAGTCCTTGGGGGCTGCGTATCTTGGGCCAGGGTATTGCCGGGTGCCAGGTTTGTTCGTTTGTGAGGTGGTGAGGCGTGGTGCGTGTGTGCGTGTGTGCGTGTGAATGCGCCTGTGTTTACACGGCGTCGTTATGTCCCTCGTTTCAGGGGGCGGCTGAGATGAAGGCCTGGACGGCACTCTTCCCCCATGAGCCATGAGAGCAGTGAAACGCACGCCGTGTCCCAAGTCAGGCCATTTGGGCTCCTCTGACACGAGCTCGGGGAAACAAAACAGGAGGCACTCCGAGCTGAAATGAGTTTTTTTTTTTTGGGAAGGTCTGGTTCTGAATTCAGCCTTGAGGTTCCAGAACAGCGAGCTGGCAGGATCGTCACCAAGCATCAGCTCGCGTATCCCCCCGAATTCCCCCCAGGCCAAAGTCGTCCCGATGTGACCTTGCCATATCTGGATGCCTTGCCATGTCCCGTCGACGGTTCGGAAAGCTCCCACAGATGGCTTGGGTCAGCTGTTATTGGATGCACCTCGTTTGCGCATGTGGTTGCTGACAGGCACTGGTCCGTTTCGGTGCCGAGAAGCTGCCTCCCAGCAGATACAATCTCCGCATGCTAAATTGTTTCTGAATCTGACCAGCAGTCCGGTGACTGCCGAGAACCCAAGGCCTAACCATGACCAGTTGGGATTCAACCCCGTCAGTCTGTATGCGCTAATGAGCTGAGTCGGCCTGGGCTCGCGTCCAGAGCGTCCACCGTCGCGCAGATCACTAGCGCACCTCAGCCCACCCAAGATCTGGATTTCCTCGTCTCTTGAGGGTGGACCCATGGCCAGAAACAAGAGGAATTGAGATTGGCTCGCAGATCAGCGGATGACCAGTCACCTGCCCAAAGAACGCTGCGCTCCTGGACCGCCTGGTCTCCTGCCTGGAAACCCCCTCTCCCGGGCGCCTTTCGGGGCCATGGTTCAGTGCAACGCATGTCGAAAAGGCCGCGAAGAACAAGGGAAACCGGCGTGCGGGAGATTCCCAGAGCCACGGGAAGCCTTGTGATCGTGGCCGTCTCCGTCTCCAAGCTAGCCTGGCCGTTTGCTGGGGTTCACGACACCGTCGACGCAGGCTAAAACACACTGCCGTCCACCACCACAGCCCATGGCTTGCTGTAGTCTCGCACGTTCCTGGATGCAAGTGACAGTCTCGCAACTCATCAGCCTCTGTTTGACCTGTCCCTGCTGGGAACTGGCCGCTAACCAACGCCCACGAAACCGCGCTAGCCAGAGAACTCACGGGTCTTTGAATGGCCCTGCCGCGGCGACCGTCTTGAAATTGGGAGGGGTGGGTATCAGCCGGCTTCTTGAGCATCCGGGATGTCGGTACTCGTCTGCTTGACGTTGGCGTTGGCGCCAAATTTTTTTTTTTTTTGTTATAAAATTCTTGTGTGAACTGTCCCTTGTCAGCGACTTCGATGGAGCGGTCGTCGCTAACGTAGTGCACATCGTGCCCAGATATTAGGATCATGATGGCTTGAGATTGCCTTCGCCTTTCACCTCAAAGATCCGGGGACGAGAGCTGGGCTGACCTGTCACTGAGCTTGGCTCACACCAAACTCCTCAGCCACGCCCCTTTTCGGTCATCAACCCCCTGTGCTGATTAGAATAGCACGCAACCATCGTCGAATTTGTCATTCCTCAGCACCAGCCACGCGCAATCTGCCATCCAACATCTGAATGACCGCCTGAATTCGTGATAAGGCGCTCTGAAACGATGCTCCGTAAGCGATACCATGCTGAATGTCATCGGCGATGAGGGCGTCCGTATCGTAAAACCTATTCGTAAATGTCCATGTTCTAGGTCTGAAAAATCTCGACACAGTTCCCACTTCCGACTCTTCCAGACCCTTTTCCTTGCGTCATGTTGGATTCTCGACGTGGATGGGGGTTAGCGCTGCCCTGACGTATCGATGAAGGGTCCAGTCAGATTTGGGGGGCGACATATCACTCATTCAGCCGACTGAGCAAGGTCTGCGCATAGCCCACAAGCTCGGGCGGGATTGACGAACTTCCATATTCGGGACTGTCTTCCATCGCGCTGTCTCTGCTTCTGGCCCTGTAACCTGTGTCGCGTTTCTCATCGGTGGCTCATGGTTCGTGGTGATCAGTTGGCCGTACTGACCCGCGTGGCGGAACCCACTAGCCAAGGTTCGTCTCAAGTGAGAGGGAGAGTCTAGAGAGAAGCTGTGTTCTCTCATGGGCAAATTCTTCCCATCAGGGATGTGTGGGGGATTGGGGGCTGGACCTCTCGTCTCCATCTCCCATCCCCCCTCTCTTGGTAGTCTCACACCTCGACTTAGGGCTTTCGCTGTGCCGTTTACCCCCTTGTGGTTAGCCGAAGGAGCTGAATCGCCGAACGGACCCTGCACTTGTTGTTTCCTCCACCAGGCCCTGAGAATCTTGAGCGTTGTTAGTTGGAGATCAGACGCTGGTGCAGAGGTACGTACATAGCTACATCTCGATTTCAAGATGCCATGTTAGGCGCCACGCTGTTTCCCTCGAATTGCCTCGATGTCTCAAAAGGCGGTGATGCGGCCTTCAGCAGAGCCCAATTTCCCCCGTTCGTTGCGGTGGCTCGGAGCAAAGGAACATTGACTCATGGCTAAATGAATGTGGATGGTAATGCTTTGCCTTTGCCTTGTGCCAGCGCAGCATGTTCTCCCCGGCCTTTCCTTTTTTTTTTCTCCCCTTCTCTGGGGGGCCCGCTTTCAATCTGCCTGGAATCGAAGGCTGCCGTTCAAAGTACTCCGTACATATCCATACAAGGGAGAAGTGAAAGGCGTGACGACGTGTAAAATCGGTTCTTTGAGCGTCCCGATGGCCGGTGGGTTCGTCGAAATGCCACCACAGTGCGCCACGGACTGTGACTTTGATTGCCCTTGCCCCGACCAACCTGGACAGGACAGCCATCCATCCCCTGCAGGATTGGCATGGTGCAAATGGCCTTCCCCGGTAGTCCGTGCCCGCAAGAGGCGGGTCCCATGATTCCATGTCCAGGGGGTGAACATATGCCGCAGGAATCCCACTCGAGGAGAGAATATCCTGGGTGGTTGGGCCACTTCTCAGCGAGGCGGTCAAGGGCAAGGGAGGGTGAGGAGAAGGAGGAGACTGCATCCGAGGTGGATGAATCGTACTGAGTGCGAGATTCACTGCGCGACAAAAGAAGGTCGCTGGATATCATTGGTGCCTTTGGTTGGGAGACGTCTTCTCCATGCCGTCGCCGTCGCCGTTGACACAAGGGTCTACGCAGTTCCTGCTCGTGCTAGCTCTGGCCCGAGCTGCTCCCTGAAGGCCTGACGATGGTTTCGCGCCCCTGGCTTTTCGAAGTCTGGGCCAAGAGGGGACGAAGATCTAGGCGCGTTCAAGATGTCGATTCTGCGGCTGCACATTCGAAGCCCACCTCTTTTTAGCGTTGAGAGGCTAACTCCTTGGGGCTCTGATTCCAGCAGACCCGTGGTCGAGTCAGGGTCTGCCTGGCTGCGAAGCCCACCGGAGAGGCTGAGGTTGAGATAGACAACGTTGGGCGACAGGGAACTGGTGCTCTCCAAAGGTTGTTGATCAAAGCTTCCAGGCTAAGTGCGCCATTTGAACTGGCATGATACCCACAGACATCACCCATGGTCGAATTGGCAAATGCGTGGACAATCAGTTTGCTTCTTTGAACCGGATGGTCATCCTGATACACGGATACAGGAGGCATCAGAAAGCAAGGGGGAAGGGACGGGCGTGCTTCGTACGAATGCTCGGTTGTGCATTGACTCGAGCGAGAATGGCGTCTCATGGAACACGAAGAGGGTGTCCTGCATGTGAGCCAAGAGGGAAAAGAGTGCCGATGCCATCCACTTACAACATACCGGCACAGCATGCACATGCGTACCGTCCGAAGAAAGGACAGCACCAGGTGCTGGTCGAAGTTCGTCTGCAGGATGTGGCACAATGCCGTGTGTGACAGGAGGATTGACGTCCCGGTCCACTGCTGCAACGCTGCGTTTTCGGCTGGCCGTTCTCCGTTGGAGACGCTGACCAGCGCAGCAGGCCGGGCGGCGCAACTGATTGCTGACCCGGATGCAGCCTGTGTCGCAAACGAGTCGTATTTTTAAGATATGTTGAACAGGAGGCACACCACAGGACTGCGACAGGCTAAGAATCAGCGTCGACTGCGCATCAGTGGATACTCCACGTGAGCCCTATTCCAGACTGCCTTGCAGTTTCGAGGGCGCACGGGAAAGCCAAGGCCAACATGTGGAGCGGCTTTCAAGACTTCCATTAGATTGTGCGACGCGGAATTGCCGTTTCCCTCAATTCAGTTCGAGCCGACGAGGTTGCGGTCAGAGTCGAGGGCGAGGAGGAAAAAAAAATTTGGTCTGGTGACCCATGGGCGAGTGATACCCTCCGATCAAGGCCAGAGTCGAGAGTGACGGCCATTGCATCTTCCCCCCTGCTTCCCTGTCAATATCATGACCTGGCTTGCCGCCCAATTCGTGCCCGGCTGGTGAGCTCGTGACGGGGATTGGTTCGCCGTGGCAACTTTCTGCATGTGGTCAGACGTCGCTGCATCATTGTCGTTGTGGAGGCGCGCACAACCGACGAGGTATGAAATATTTCGCCCGTGATGGACGTTGTGGTATGCTTTATGCTGTGTCCCCGACCTACGAAGGCCAAGACCAGCCGTCGAGCCCCAGATGCCAGATGGCACTTGTTCTATCCGTGTCGATGTTGGTCGCAAGCAAAACGGGGTACTGTAGTCCAACTGTCCAAGTGCCTAGCGAGTCCACCAACGAGATGGATCGGCTGTGCCTCTTTGGGGCATTCACGTTTAGTTCATCCCGGAGTTTTGGGTCGCTTGAGATCTTGTTTGCGACTAAGACTCCATTGACAGATCTTTCGACCAGGACGATGTCAAGCGTGCCAGGGTGCTGGGAACCGTCAGTTGATTGAAGCCGTGCCAGTGAGGAGCAGCTGCGACAAGTCTCGGGGGGGCGGCTGAGGGAACAAAGATTGCGTGAGCATCGCGAGACGGAGGCCGTGATGCGTTGGCACCGGAGGGTAGTTACTGAAAAGACGACTTCACGCCGAGAGAGAAAAATACGAAAAGAAGGAGCATCACGGCGAGGTAACACTTTGGGGAATCACACCGACGCCGAGCTGAAGATGAGGAAGGCGAAAGTTGGTTGGCTCTGAACCTTGTCGTGCGATGGGGCACAGCACCCACGGCGTTGCTTCTTTCCTTGGGGTGATCCAATTCCTTCCGTCATTGGGCAGGTGAAGCCATGCCGTGGCCATTATGCGCCTGCCTTGGGAAATATTCGTATGGATATGTTGGGGAGGGCAGGTGAGAATATTGGCCAGCTTAATTCCGGGAGGAAGGACCATCCATGCACCCGTCCTTCCACGCCCACCTAGCTGGAAATCCCAGGTAGAATCAACCTAAATTTAATTGCATGAGGAGGATTCAATTCTTCGGGCTGAGGAACTTGAAGGCCCCGGTACTTCGTGGGTACATTCCCGGGTAGAGGCACGGTATTCGTGCTTGAAATATCGATTCATTGTCAAAAAGTAAGCAAGATAAAAATAAGAACAACCAGGGGACCAGCCACTCCTTCGACTGCCCCCAATCGAGAACACGAATAGATTTACAGATAGATTCAGTCGAGGCCCCTGGATGGCATATTCCGTATTTGTCGAGTCTCTGTCCCTTGGTATCGGTCACTAGCAGGAAGCTTGAGGTGATGAGTGCTCGCTTTGGCGCTACTGACGCTCAACACCCAACGGCATCGGTATCAGGCCAATGTGGAGAGCGCCACCAGGGACCTCAGTTCTGAGTCTGGAGGTGCATGAAAGTCATGGAGCAAACTCTCCAGGCTGAAGCATCTTGGGTTGGAACGGAAAGCCTCCTTCCCCTCTCCTTGTTGTCTCGTTCCCTGCACTCACATCCTTGCTACACCGCTCTCTCGAATCTCAGACCCTCCTCATCAAACATTGGCCTATGGAGATGGTCGCGCCATCTGGAGGCGCATCGTGATATGCGACATCTGCGTCTATCCCTGACCGACTTATTACTCGGGGCGTCATCAACTACGGCTCAAACGAGCGCATGGCGTTTCGGGAGTCACGGTGCTGGCTGGCGGCTGTGCCGATGATGCCCACCGACTTGGACCGGGACGAGACCAGCGGAAAACTGACCCGATGGCAGAGGTTCTGGCGCACAATCCGTCGGTTCAGTGCCCGAGGACCGGATCCCCCATAGCGCCCGTCAAAACTCCTGCTGGGCGGCCACATCTAGGGCTGAGTCGGGGCCACGACCAGATCGCCCCCCTCCCCCTTCATCCACCAATTCCACCATGCCGTTAAGGATCCAGGTGGAAAGGCTTCCTCCCTAGGTATGTACCGGCGCCAGGCTCTCTGGAAGACCTGGGATATGCACGTCAACCGCTGGACTCGTCAATGCTAACGGCAGACGCGGTTCAGGCACAGACTGGCGTGGTTCCGCAGCAATTCAGCGTCCAAACGTTCGTTACACGGTTCAGTCGTGTCGCGGAGAATATTCTCACACTCGTCAAGCCTGGTTCGCTCGCGCGACCTGCGACTAGCGGTTGGCGGGAACCAGCACGTCGGGCTCTCGCACACCCTCACAGTCTCGCCGCCACGTTCTGAAAGCCTCAGCATGCCTGGCCCAAGTCTCGGTATCCTGCCTGAGTCAGTGCTGGTCACAAGGGGGAAGAACACTGCAATCTCTGTCCCCCAGCGTCGCGCCTTGTGCCCGCGGCAATCCGGGCACCCGAGGCCCAGTCCTGTGGCTCACGGAGAGCGCCCATTGGCATTTCGCAGGCCAGCAGGATAATCGGCACCCTGGCCCCTCTTTGCGACTGAAGCCAAGCCCCCCAAAGCTGCATTCCGCCAGGTTTGTGCGTGCGCACCCTGGACGTCTCCTCGATGGTGGAGCCAGCCACTTTTCCGCTGATTCCTGTGATTGGGTTTGGTGAAGAAAAGACGCAGATCTACTGCCGCAGCTGGGGAGTCGGGAGGATGAGCAGGCTCATTTGCACACTGTGTGCCGTGACGAAGAGAACATGGCCCGCCATGGGCATTCCGTGGCCTGCACCTCGCTCGCACCTCGTTCGCCGCTTGCCTGGAGACTCTCCACTCTGAGACCCCCTCTTTCGTTTTGGCTCTCCCTTCCCTGTCGCCCTCCTCCCTCGCCATCTCATCCACCTCCCACCCACTTTGCGACCTAACCTGCGAGCTGCGAGCTGCGAGCAGCCATGTCTGAGCTGAGGGGCACCAGCAAGCGACACACACACCCCAGTCGTCCACTTAGACAACGCCCCCCCCCCCCCTTCGTCTCCAGAGCGCCGGCGTCGTGATGCTGCTCTGTACTCATACTGCTGCTGGGACTTTAGTGATGGAGGGCTTGTACGGCCTGAACAGCTTGTGCACATTGAGCAACGACTCTGGAAGGCGCCTTCCATGCCTTTGGCCGTCGACGAGTCTGGCTGAGAGGCACAGCTACATTAGTAGGCAGTACTGCACGAATACCGACCCAGGGAAACAAAAGCAACCATGGCACACGTACATATCGCATCAGATGACAAACCGTTTTTAGGGACTGCCACTTTTCGCCGTCGCCACATTTCCCGACCTCACGAGCGCCGCCGCCGCCGCCGCCGCGCCCCCCTCCCTCGGTCATAATTTCGAGGTGCGCTGAACCCGGCCAGGGGAAGTAACGAGTCCGACGAGAGGGTGACGGGACAGAGGGAGAAACATCCAGCTCTGGCGCCCAGCACCCATCACCCAGCATCGAGCTCCCATCAGAGTTGGCAGGGGACAAGGGTCGCCCGTTCATCTCTTCTTCACCATTCAACCTGCTTGGCCAAATTGACAAATTGACAAACGCAGTCATTTTAGCCCGCAGGAAGCCCTCCTCCCATTTTCTCTCCCACCTCCTGCTCCCTACCTACCTCCCACCTCGCGCACTCCACTCTTTTTTTCACCTTGCCTCCTCGCCGCTTCCTCCGTTCTCTCTCTCGCCCTCTCGCCCTCTCCCTCCCTCTCTTTTTTCTCTCTCTCTCTCCCCCCCTCTTCTTTTTTCTTCTTCTTCATTCCATCTCGCACACCCCGGCCGAGCCATTATCATCGCTCAACGTATCCGTAATCAATTTTCCCGCCCGTCGTCGCTGTTTCCGCCCAAGGCACGAGTCAGTGGCTGTACCGGCACCGGTCAAAGATAGTACCTCGTTCCAGCGCACAACTTCGTCTTGCCGCTCCGTCTCAGCACACCTCGCACGCTTTCGTGGGGTACATGACCCGGCAGAGTGATCTCCCTCCTCCTCCTTTGTACCTGGCCGGACGCCGTGGAGTCTAGCCCAGAGCAACATTGGGAGTTTGGAACTAAAATTTTCAACTATCTCTTTGCTACGCTACGACGGAAACACCCCGACCCCTCACACGCCCCCTTTGGTCCTTGGGCCAGCAAACCAACGCTATACCAATTGCTTTTCGATAAGCGCAGTATCCTCGTCCGCTCCCCTGGGAACCGACCACCAAAGCACGCGCGGTACTTTGTCGTTGAGCCGGCGTTGGTCCAGGGCGCGTTTTTTCTCCTCCTGGCCTCTTCTGTGTGTGGCTGCATCCCAACTCGAGCATCGACATACGAATAAGGTACTCGCACCGGTAGAGGAGCAAACAGCAAGGACCAGCCTCCTCTCGCCCACAGCTGGAAGGGTCCCACCTCTTGCATCGTCTGCTGGGTCGCGCCAAAGCTGCGGAGCTCGTTCATACCCATCGGCCATCGACGACCACTTCCGTCATTCATTTGCTTCAAGGGCCTACCATAAAATTCATTCGGTCCCGCCCGTGTGGCCGGGTGCTCCTCGTTTACTCCGTCATTACATGTACAGAAGCTTTTCTCGGTCACGGACTTTCCTCACACCCCACCCCCCCCTGCCACCTTGTCTTGAGTCGCTCAACGAGACGACCAGAGACAAGAGTCAGCCTGGCTCAGATACTTCAGCCCACCCTTTCCCATCTCGGCCAAAGGCGCTTTACTCTCTTGGAGCTGGGTCCTCGGCAGAAGTACTAGCTACTTGGCCGCAACAATATCGCACTATATTAGTGTCGCAAGTCCCCAAGCTCCCATCCGGTACATACCATCATCTCTAGCCCCCTCGAACTTCTTGTGATCGCGGACCAGCGCCGCCATCCTTGCCTAGCCCCCCATTACCATCCCATCCCCCAGCCAAGATCCGCGCCCACAGGACTTGGTGATACACGCTCCTCGCAACAGCCCGTTAACCATAAACCAACCCTTGGCCTCGCGTACGGCGCTACTACTGCCGCCGCCAACAACATATACCGTCGCGCCGCCGCGAGTCTCTTTTGCAAGCGCTCAGCCATTGCCCTCCTCTTCCCCTGCGACCGGACAAAGACCAACCTGACGCGGCCCTGGGAGCTAAATCTTGGCCGGCCACCGCTCTATCACCCGTTCCCTGGTGCTGTAGCATGTTCCTGGTGCCAACACGACAACCTCACAGTCTTGTTGACAACCACGCGTCTCTTCACTCTTCCAACACTCGACAACTTGGTTCCGAGGCGACCTTAGACACGCTCCTCGGTTCCCCCAGCTCTATGGAACGAAGTGCCCCGGAGTACTCGCAGTCAGGTTTGCCCTCGCCCTATCCTAGCAACTTCGGCGACAGCAATTCTGAAGAATCGACCGCAGATCACGCGTCTGCTGCGCAATACCCGGTCAAGCAGGAGGTGAATTACTCGACCTCGGCCACTCCCACTTCCGAGTACGGCGTCTACCCCCAATCGGCTCGATCAGGATCCTTCCCAGACCAAATCCAGCGTTCATACCACCCAGCTACCACCAGCGGCAGCGGAGGAGGTATGGCGCAACAACAGAACAGTCCGTCTTTGCCCCAGCAGGATGGACGTAACCATCATGCCAACTCGGTCAAGTCTGACAACGATGTTCCTATAGATCCGTCCATCGCCGCGCCGAGCCCGACTTATGCATACCCCCCCCAACATTCGCCTTACGGGGCCAACCCAGACATGACGCACAGCTATTCTCATCCCCCCGGTGGCATGTATGCGCAAGCGCGACCAGATTGGGCGGGATACGGCCAACACGGCGCTGCGCCCATGACTCCTGGTCACCCGGTGTATGCTCAGTCGCCTGCATCGGCACCTCCTCAACAGCGACCCAACCAGGTAAGGAAATTCGGAAGCAACGGGGGGACGGTTGAGCTACGTTCGTTCTCTCTGCCATTGCCAGAGAGCAACGTGGGCGGCATCAACCCGTTGCGCTGAGAGCCAACTCAAAACGAGCTGGGGCTGACATCGCGTTTTAAGGTCTATTCTTTCGTCCCCATCCCTGGAGCTCAGCAACATAAGCGTCCTCGACGACGATATGAGGAAATCGAGCGCATGTACAAGTGTGGATGGAATGGCTGCGAGAAGGCGTACGGAACACTGAACCATCTGAATGCCCATGTCACCATGCAGTCCCACGGACAAAAACGAACCCCAGAGGGTATGTCAAAGCTGGAATCGACTTTCATCAAACATTGCGACTAACCAATCTGCAGAATTCAAGGAAATTAGGAAGGAGTGGAAAGCCAGGAAGAAGGAGGAAGAGGCTCAACGCAAAGCAGAGGAGGAACGTCAGCGACAGGCTGCTGCGGCCGCCGCTCAAAACGGCGACCCTCAGGGTACCGACGGAACTCCCACGTCGACCTATCCCGGATCTCGGCCTGTCCAGTTACCTCCCATTGGCTACCAACCCGGACAGTATCCTCCTCCGCCCTCCGCCGGCGTCCCTCAGCAGCCGCTCGCAGACTACAACAACCACATGTATCCCAATCCCAGTTACCAGCCGCATTCTCCCTACGCTCAACAGAACCAGGGAATCTACAACCAGTGTAAGCCACGGACCGATTTTTCGCATTGAGCAACGCTAACCCACCGCAGCAGCAGCAGGCAACGGAACTCAGCCTCCCAGCCACTAGCATTATATTATGCAAGGGGTTATCAGAGGGCACCGTATAATGGGTAGAGGAGGAAAGTCACCAAAAGTCAGGACGGAAAATATCACCTGCTGTACTATTATTCAGGGTTTGCTGCATTTTCACATGCGAGTGGCCTCGATCTTAATGGTTTGACGATTCGATTTCACACCACAAGGTCTTGACACGGTCGGGTCTTGGTCGCAGAGGTTCCCAGCCGATCGGTACTCTCTTGCCATTGAGACCCACGATGCAAGAGAATCGACGCAACCCGGCATTGGTCCTTGCTGTGAAGGCTCATTCCGACTTCTTAATTTTTTTTTGGTCAGGTTCTTTCTACATTTCTGGTTGGTCCACGACTCATACGAACGTTCATGGTTTGGGTTGAGATTTTCATTTTCTGGTCAGGAGTTTCTGCAAGTGTGCACTCACGAGGGGGTTTTGCGTCATTATGAACAGAGGCAGCCATTTGGTGGACGGGGCTGAGGTGCGAAGGCTTTTTATGCGCAAACGGAGTGTTGTCGGTACGCTCTGAGGAGGGGGTTGATTTCGGTAGTAGGCGTCATCCGGTCTGATGAGCTTCCGACACTGGTGGTTTGATGGTCGCTTTCTCCCCTTTTCTCTCTTTTGCACTTATGTTTTTCTTGTGTTCATTTTGGAAGAGGTTGGTCGAGAAGGGAGGGGTGAAGGCTGCACGCTCAACACGGGTACGTCATGGGGCCGGGACATGGTGGAAGATGATACCATTAGACACATGTTTTGATGATGGTCACTGGGAGACGGAAGATTGTGAATGACACGGGTGACAGTACCTAAGCTTAGACGAAGTTTTGATGTAACAAAAGCAATAAAGCATCAACAGTTTCGACCCTGTTTCCTCTTGTTCAGTGTCTATGACAACTCGATGCTAGTGACGCGGAGAATTGGTGGTGCTAGATGTACGTTGTTCAATGGATGGTTGTGTCAAGAAACCTGCTGGCAGTGACGAAGTGTCCTCGAGTTGATGCCTTGTTGGCATCTGTCGAGATGACATGGAGATGACAAGGAAGGGTGGCCATGATGCTTGTACCTCGGATGTCTTGTACGACAAGATCAAGATGCACCTTGTCCATCCCGGGCGGAGGCACCAACGGTCCAGGCTAAGGCGCACGCCCCGAGGTACCGGGATCGCGGGGACAGCGGATGCGGGTTTAAGACATCCATGGAAAGCAAAGGCAGGATGCCGGTGGCGGCGCCCTGGTTGGATTCTGGGGATGGGGAGGAGGGGGGGGGGGGGTAAGAGAAGGTCAAGTTGGGATGGATGGGTTGCTGTTGTGTCACGACGCTAAGGCGGGCTGATGGACAAGGGGGGTGGCATGTCGAATGTGCACTTTTGGGTGAAGGTGAGGATGGCAGACAAGGAGGACGAGGGGGGAGAGTGGTCGTTGGGGTGAAAGGAGACGAGGTATGAGTGATGCGGCTGAGTGTTGGGATGGACTGGAGGGGCGGGATCGTTGCGAGAGGCTGGTAGACATGAAGGAGATGAGCAAGCTGCAACGACGGGCGGGAACGGAATGAGCATTGTATACGTGGCATTTGATGGCATCTGGACGAGGGCGGCTCAAAGATGGACGGAAAGGCTCGATTTGGAGCATGATGATGATATCATCAGTTCATATGGGAGGAGGTTGAATAGAGTTTTGCGGGATGCATAATGGACGAACCCAGCTTCGATGACAGGAACCACGTTCAGTGCGAGTAATGCACCACAGAACCGCAGCCTGAGCCGTGCTGATGGGAGACTCGGTGATGTCCAGGTCGACGACAGGAGCAGGGACAGGGTCTCGGCTGTGGTACATGCTGTGTAACAAGCACTCCATTGGAGCTGGAATGGAGAATGACCTAGAGCTGACGAGGCGCGGGCGGGTGCGCGGCTATTTGAACATGCCTCTCGTAACATAGTAAAGGTCCCGTCAATCCCCCCGCGTGAGACAGATGGCGGTATCCGTTGTGTTGGTAACAACGGGCGTCGGGACCAAGTCGCAGACAGACCATGGACGAGGCTAGCCGAATGTCTCTCTTTTTCCTTTGGAGGGGGGCGTGTGAGTCGGAAACAACTCCTCTTTTTCGAAGGGAGAAAAAAAAAAAAAAAAAGGCGTCCCCCAACGTGCAGCAAGGCTAGGTTGTTAGGTCTTGGGCCAAACGAGAAGCGACAAAGCTCGAGTGGTGCTGCTGTTGCGTGTGAGAGTGTGTGACTGCTCTTGCGGATGGACAAGGGGGTGGCGAGGCGGAGCCGCGCAGCGCTAGGAGAATTTAACCGCTCAGAGGGAGATGCGGGTTTGGCAGCTTGGGGAGACGACAAACCGGCGCATCAACCGGTGGCAACGTGGAAGAGCGGCAGGCGACGTGGTGCGTCTCGAGGCGAGACGGACCTTTGTTTGTGTTGGAACAACTCCACGCCCTGCCCACAGCCCACAGCCCCCGAACCCGTCTCCTCCTCCCAGACTCTCCCGACTCTCCGCATGCCAACACGGCGAGCCACGGCGTCGGGTTCGGTGTGGATGGTGAGACTAGGGGTCCATGGCTGTGGACTTTGTTTGAGCGCCTTTTTGCCATTTCCCCCTTTTCCCACCCTTCCTTGCACAAAGTAGGTACCGGTCGCACAAGGAGTGGTGCGCGAGGGGGGGAGGGGGGGCAAGGGAGTTTAGTTTCCCGGTGGTCCAAGGAGGAATGGTCTTTTGCGACGTGACGTGCCTGTCGTCACATCCCCCATCTCGCATCACACACCCATATCCTAGGCGCGCAAGCGTGCGTGCGTGCGTGGTGGTGCTGGTGGTGGGGAGTCTTCTTGGCCAAGGCCATGCGAACCGTGGTGCGTGCAGCAAGTAGGTAGTCGGGCTGCGTTACTTATTTCTCGTCTGCTTTTCGAAACGGCCGAGTTTGATGGGTGGCGCGGAAACCTATTTATTTCCGGGGAGACTACTGTACGACCACATAAGGCTGTTTCTTGGCTTCATCATTTTCTTACGCATACGCCTCCATGTATGTAAAACCCGCCTAGGCCCAGAGACAACCTTGCCCGAGCATCCCTAGGAGGTTTTTTTTTTTTATCCATGGAGAACAACTAACTTAGCAGCCAACTACGGGATACTAGGGCCAGACTCCAGACAAACACACAACGACCAACAGACGCGGGACCAGCCCCAACCCGACCGACGACGGTTGCGGACCCGACTGGGAAATCGTCTCGAGACCAACACCAACCGGCACCACGCGAGGGTGCCCGTTTAAAAAAAAAAAAAAAAAAAAAAAAAAAAGAGGCCCGAAGCGCAAGGGTTTATTTTCGTGCCGTGCGGGAAACTAAAGCATGGCATGGGAAGCCTAAAAAGAGGTTCCCTTCACTAAAACAAAATCGCCTTCCGAAACAAACGGGAAAACACTAGGTGGCCTTGCAGGACGCAAAGACAGGGACCGGCCCATTCAGTCGCGGCCAGGGTGTGGTCCCGTACTCCGTACAGTATACCAGATCTACTGTCGACTCGAGGATGGGGACGTCCTAGCTAGTTGGCCCATGTTCCAGTTGTCGACACACTGGGGGGGGTTTTTAACATGTTGTACGACCGCAAGTGCCGGGCCCTGTCCTTGTTTCCTCTTCTATTTCTTTCTGGCTCTGACTATGGAGTCCATATTTGGACGAGGGGCGAGGAAACAGGCTCTGGGTGATGCATAGGGGATGCGTGCATACGTCGGTAGGTAGCACAGAGGCGTGTCCCAGGCGGGTTGGAAGCAGATGAACCGTTGTTGAAGTCGGATGTGGGAAAAGTTCATTGGCCGAAAAAGTGCGGAGGAGAGGCCGATCCGGCGGGTGGAAACGCGGCGCGGGGCCCCGTTCACTCTTCGGCCGTCCGCGTTGCGAGGTTTCGGGCAGGCTTCTTCTCCTTTGACGTCTCGTGCATTCACCCGAGTGCGAAGAGAAGAGGGCTTGCCCAATGATCCGGGAGTGAGGCTATACGAGGCTGATGGAAGCCTGCCCGAAAGCGATAGACAGACGGCAACAGTTGTGCCTTCCCGTGGGGCGAATCGGTTGTTGGAAGGTTCGGTTACAGCAATAATATGGACGGATAGTAGGCACCCGCACCTGCCGTCCCTGACTCGGGAGGCGGCTGACCCAAGCCACCTCATGAATCAACCACGACCAAACTTATCCTCGTCAGCCTTTCGACACGAAAACAACCACCTCCATCGCATCCGATTGACTTTCTTCGACAACTTTTATTTACCCGTCTGCGCCATCGCTGAGCACTCGTCTCGCGACTTAGTTCTCTTCATCATCACGTCCTATCCCACTTTTCTCTGACATTACTGGCTTGTCCCGAGACTTGGAATTTTGGTGGTTTTTTATTTCGTCCCGTCGTTGGCATTCAGCCTCGAATACCTAACCACCTCCGATTCGGCTACCCTGCCACCAACAACGTTGTCACTACTACCTTTCTACGACATTAGTCACACCCCAGATCCCCCCCGCCAAAGGTCCTACGAGGTCGCATGACCTTGAACCTCGCTCCAAAATTCTCAACTCCACGAGGAACATCTAGCCTGGGGCGTAGACGTCATGGAGCCGAACAACTCTCCCCTATCTCCCCGCATAACCCAGCTCACAAAGTCAAACTCCCAATCTTCGGCGCGTTCTGCAGGGTCGCACAAGTCGGTCAAGGCCCTGGGTGCTTTCCCTCTCGGAACACTCCACGTTCATGATGCCGGCGAGAGCCCTGCGAAGGAGGGAGGCGAGCAGCATGACAGTGACGATGAAGGGCCTCCCCCCTTGGATCCCCCGGCTGCGGAGGCGCCTCCATCCGAAGGAGCTGCGGGGAGACTGTCCCAAGGGAGTTCTGGAAGCTCGCCGAGGCAACGTCTGAGACATGACCTGGGTGGCGGTGACGTCGTCCTTATCCTGGATCTTCCTGAAGTATTCACTGTCGGATATGACTCCATCTCTTTTACCGCCAAGCACTTTGGCGGCGTTCGAGACATACCCCGAGGCCCGCACTTCTTCTGGGTTGCCCATCCTAACGGCCTCTCTGCCCGTTGTGGCTTCTGGATAGTCTCGACTGGTGTTGACACGGTTCACATCGTCCAATGGGACAAGTTCAACGAGGTCTTCGCCCAATCTTCCCAAGCCGAGGCCCGGATTCAAGCGGACAACCTCGACACCTTCCACTCCAAACTCGTCCCTTATCCTGACCCCTCTGCCGTCAACAATGTTCGAGCCTCCTTGACACAACCCGCCTCCGACAAGCACCTGTCGATGTGGAAGCAGCTGACGGGCAGCATCTCCGAGCCGCTACTGACCCGCGTTACCGGTCACCACTTTGACAGCTGGATGGTCCATACGGGCGACCGAGTTCATGGGTCGATTCTCGACGCCGCAGAGCTACGCTTGAACAAGGCAATGCTACATCCAATGCTTCAGACCCAAGAACTCAATTTCACCTTCGACCAACGATCCAAGTCTTACTCGACAGCCCAAACGGGGGCCGAGAGGACACAGCTCGCAACCGATTCAACCGAATACATCCGATCCTCAATGGAACATGCAGGCAAGGGTCTTACTCCCGATGAGATTGTCGGCGAATTTCAGTTCGCTTTCGCCGTTGGTGTGCACCTCGGTAATGACGCTTGCATTCAGCAATGGTGGCACATGCTTCTCAAGGTCTTCCTTCGGGCTTACTCGCTTCCTGCCAGCCACCCCACCATGACCTCTAATTTCTTCCGTTCTCTGACCGCTCAGCTCTCTTACAGCTGTTCGTGGCTGGATGGCTCTATCCTCGATCATGCCGAGTCGCCGACTCGCGATTTGCGCCTCTCGCTCACAGTCTATAAGCGCCGTCTCGACGAATTGCTACTTGAGAGGAATTCCTCAGCGTCGCCAGACCAACTGGACGTTGCCACCGCCTTTTCCGGTGTAGAGGCGACGGTCGCCGACAAGCTTGACTGGGACTTGCGCGGCGATTACCTGCGTCGCGGCAACGTCATGATGGAGGATGGAGAGCAGGTGGAACTCGAGGTGACGGATCTCGAGGCCGACGATGAGCGCGGCGAATGGGCTCCCGCCGTGGTGGATCTGGACGAAGCCGGCCGCGAGCGCGATCGGGTCTCATGGAACGACTAGGGATGCGGATGTTTGAGAGCCATGGGCCCGAGGCCCCTGGGTAACCGCCCGAGGGGAACGACTTGGTCGAGCGTGTTTTCGCGTCGTTATCATAAAGAACGGCATCGTGTGCTGCAGAAGCGGAAGGGGCTGCAACTCCGATCTGTGACTTCGCTATGACGGCACAAGAAGGATTGGAAGAGAAGGGGGTTGCAGTTATGCTGGTGTTGGAAAAGAGAATGGCGAAGTGTCAGAAGTATTATTGGCAGTGTATGGATGGCGTTGGGGGGGCAAGTCACGGCAACTATTGTATGAGTTTGTGGGTTTCAGAGAGGGGTTTGAACACGGTGTTTGCTATTGGATGGCTCTCATGCCACTCGTGCTCCTTGGTATGTACGAATATGTTACGGTTTGGTAGTCATAGGTGCATCTCGACCGGCCTTGTAAGATAGTTTCGACAGGTTCAAGAGCCGAGGTTGAGTTATGGAGAGATCGGTGCCAGTGCCAACAAGGAGGGTTTCAAAAAGAACGCAAGGTATCTCAATGGCTGAACGAGTCATCGGCTAGAGGGGACGACTTCCATCGCCTTACATCACACGCTCGACGAGTTACAATTGAGGGCAATTCCAGACGTTTCATTCAGCACATCACAGTCTCATACAAGACGAATCATGTCGTTAACTTTCAAGATTTCATTGCCTGCCAGATCCTTTACAATCCGTCAAAAGCAAGGCCATGCAAATGCCAATGGGAAACCCATTCCCAGACCAGGGAATATGTGACTCCGATCCCTTTTCCGCACTGCCCACGACATGCAAAACTGCCGACGCCCAATGCGACAAAGACATGCCCGCACAGAGCGCGACCACGAACTGCCCCCCTTTCGTTTTTGCTCTTGCGACCGACCCTCTCTCCCGAGGCGAACCGTTTATCGGTAGGACTTCTGGAAGCGGGCGCGGGCGCCGGGACCGCCAAACTTCTTGGGCTCGCACCGACGGTTGTCGGCGACGAGGAGGGTGCGGTCGAACTGGACGAGGGCCTGCTTGAGGAGGTTCTTGGAGTGCTCGTCGACGAACTTCTGGTAGTAGGCGATGAGGGACTTGGAGATGGCTTGGCGGACGGCGTAGACCTGCGAGGTGTGGCCACCGCCCGTGACGCGGACGCGGATGTCGACGTTGGCGAACTTGTCGAGGCCGACAACCAGGAGGGGCTCGTAGACCTGAATAAGAAACAATTCTCAGCATTCCGTTCCCGTCATTTTGTCATCTCTTTTAAGAGGTTCCCTCCACGCCAAAGGTTTCCGTTTCCCAAGGATTTCGAACATCGCTGGTGACTGGTGTGTACGGGGTTCGCGGGAAGAGGGCTGGTTCATCGTACCTTGAAGCGCAAGATCTCGGGCTGGACGAGGGACAGAGGGCGTCCGTTGACCTTAATGAGACCACGGCCGGCCTAAATTGTGGAAAAAACCATAGTTAGCCAATGTCCTCGTCACAACTTCATTGTTCCTCGGTATTCTCGCAGCAAGGCGACGGCAAGGATCTCCCCCCCAAAAACGAACCTTGCAGTGGGCGACGGCGGTGGCCGTCTTCTTCTTGCCGAAGCATTGCACGCTCTGGGACGACGACATGATTGCTGATTGTCTGGGTAGGCCGGAGGTGCTGTGAAGTTACGATCGCGGGACGTGTTGAATGGTCTAGCTCGCCTGGCAATTTTTGCGAGGAGGAGGGTTTGTGCCCTCAGAAGACGCTAGGCTGTTTTCGGACGGGAGCGCTTGGGCGTTGTGGCGCACGAAAAAAGACCCGGAGCCGCACACCCGCACTCACAGGCGCGAAGGTGGAAAAAAAAATGTGAATGCACGTGATGCGAAACCCTAAGCCCTTGGACCTTAGCGGGCCCCGAATTTGACAATGCCAAAATTTCGCCTCGCCAGAACCTCACGCCCCGGGATACAATCACAGCCATCCAGCCCGTCGAACTAACCCGCAGCCAAGGTATGCCCTCTCCTCCTCGACGACGACGAATACATTCGCGATAATTGCTGACACTTGAATTCAAGATGGTTTCCGCCAAGAAGCACGTCCCCATCGTGAAGAAGCGTACGTACAAATGCCCACGAAGCCGTTCCCCTCGCCGGTCCCCGACACACGCGCACAAATTCGACGATGCTCGACGACAAGGACACATTGGAGGCGCAGCGACGGCGACGGCGAGAGGGGGACTGAGGAAACGAGAACTCTTTGGGGAATGAGTGTTGACTGGTGTGTGCTTGCAGACGCGAAGCGCTTCAACCGTCACCAGAGTGATCGGTTCAAGTGCGTGGACCCCAGCTGGCGCAAGCCCAAGGGTATCGACAGCCGTGTCCGACGACGCTTCCGTGGTACCATTTCCATGCCCAAGGTATGTGGCGGCTCGTCGGAGAATGGACTTCTCTGGATGCTGCAGGGACTTCCGAGGACGATGAACAAGGTGGCTGACGAGTGTGAATGCAGATCGGCTATGGCTCCAACAAGAAGACCAAGTACTTGTCTCCCTCCGGCCACAAGGCTTTCCTTGTCTCCAACATCAAGGATGTCGAGCTCCTCCTCATGCACAACCGCACCTACGCCGCTGAGTACGTGAACCCCCCGGAGGCTCAGTCATGTCGATTGGCTCCCCGCACAAAGACGCAACTTGGCTAACAAACCTCGTGCAGGATCGCCCACAACGTCTCTTCGAGGAAGCGCATTGACATCATCGGCCGCGCGAAGCAATTAGGCGTCAAGGTCACCAACCCCAAGGCGAAGGTTACCACCGAGGTGTAAAAGGTTTTGGGTCGGTTTTAAAGGGCTGCTTTACGGTTTGCATCGGAAAGGGGATTGCGTTTGCCTTTGCGGTTTTCTGGCATGTACAGCCTTCCGTGCTAGAGAAGAATATAACGCGCCGTTGAACGACACAAATGACCTGGGCATAACGAATTGGCCGAAGCGGAGGAGAGATTGTACACGTCTCTTCATCCGTGGTGCTGCGGCGAGCAACCCTCTACCCGTGAAGGGCGCTCCAGCGAAGGGAGAGGTTCGATGAGGGGGCTGGTGTTTATGGACGAGGCACGAAATAGGAAAAAGAAAAAACGCCCAGTTATGGGTCTACACGTACAGTTTATCCGAGTGTTGGTCCTTACCTGATCAAGTCTTCTGCTACAACGTCCTGGCTGTCTGTTGTGGTTTCCAACTATGAAATTCCTTGAAGAGTAGTCCCAGTAGAGAGAACAACCATCTCACCAAGCCTAATTGAATGCTGCATGGCCATGTCATGGAAGCTGTGCGACCAGCGACTGATTGTTGAGTAGGTTCAGGCTTGTTCCCGAGAGACCCGACTTGAAGTGCCTGAGCTCCTCACGAAGTAGCCAAAGAAGACGTCATCTTCCAGCTTATGATGATGCGTTAATCACACTCCGGGTCTTTGCGGCGGCCTCTGGCGGTGTATGTTCTTCGCGGGCCACCTCTAGGAGGCTGGAAGTGATTGGGAAAGCGAGGTTACTCAACCTGGGAAGGGAGACGGAGGGAAGGTGCTGCACCCGTGCCTGCTGCCTCGCACTTCCCTCGCAGATCGTGGTCGTCGTCAACCACCAAACTTTTCACCTCGTCCTGCATTTGAGCTTCGATAACCACCTGGTAACTGCGATTTCCTTCACCTGTGCCCTTGGCCATGTCGATCCCGCCTCATGTTTACCTCACTTCATAAATCAACTCTGCTTCTTCATTTATAGTTATATCCTTGACTCTCGACTTCGCCTGAAGCAAAGGGAGCGACCAGACCCTTCGCGCCACTGGACACTCGAAAATACCGTCCTCGTCTCTCTCCACGCCGCACTCTTCGGCCCTCATGACTTACCGACAAGTCACCTGCCGCCAAACTCGGCCCAAGTTCCAACCGCAATGCTCTCACTTGACCATGACCCGCCTCTACGGCACCGACTTCGTCTGCGAATCATGCCACCGACCCGGCCCGTTTGGATGGGTGTACCGTTGCACACAAGATCGAGAGGAGTTGATCGAGGAGGCGGTGTCGAGAGGCTTCACCGTACGTGCGACTCTGAGGCCCTCTGGCGGTGTGCTAACCGAGTGACAGACGGCGTTTGATGACCTGGGTTACGTCTTGTCCGAGGCTTTCAGAACTCGGAAGGGCAGCCCTGCTGCTCGAAAAGATAAGCTCAGTTTCCTCACAGAGGTTACTCCCGAGCAGTTGGCCTCGTACCGTCCAGAGCATCTGGCCGTCATACTAAAACAAAGGGAAAATGTAAGTGAGCGCTAGCCATGGGGAGCAGAGACAGCCTAACGGGAAGCCCAGTTGCAAACCGAGATCCACGAGGAACGAATGCAAAAGGCCAAGGCCGCCGTTCTCCGTCAGTTTCGTCAAACAACCCTGAGAGACAGCTCTCACACTCCCAATTCGAAGTCCGGCGGCAAATGGACTTGCGACGATGATGAAGAGTGCCAGTTCAAGGTGTGCCCCTTCTGTCGACCCTCGTACGCAGACCGCGCGTTTCTGAGCATGAACGCCATCGCCGCTGGAGAGATACTGCCAACCGCAGCCACGGGGTTTGGCTTCCACGTACTCGGCGAGCGACCGGTCGTGGATGCAAACATTGTTGGACAGCTCGGCCTGCGCCCCCCACCACCCGTAAGCATCAAAGCCTTGCGTCTTGCTCAGTGCTAACAGACAATAGTCTCGATCTGAAAGCAACTTTGAAGCAAGCTCCTTTACTTCCGACCTCAGCATGATGGACATGTTGGATGATCAGCTTCGACGCTGTGGACTCTGGAATGACAAATACAGAGACACCGACTCTGATCACGACGGAATTTTGTCCCTGTTGCCCTCGGTTCCTGGTCAGCTCACTCACTCGCCTGGGTACGACAACTTGAGGGAATGCGAGCATCCTTCCAGAGACGACGCCCAGGAGCCCCCAGACGAAGGGCTCGTCAAAGAGCCATGCCGGGTTTCGCCGCAAGGTGATGCAACGCGGGTGCATCAGTCTCTCAACGGGTTCAAGATCGATTGCGTCGTGATGGATCATGTCGGTTCGGTCTCGTCGCCCATGCCAGATGAGGGGACGGATTACCTCATCAAGATCAGGGGTCCTCGGGCTGAATCGTTGAAGAATACCTGAATAAACGTAACGAATAGAACTAGGCTGGAATGATTCTCTTATGAGCGGCAAAGCGTTCGGGCCTGTCATCCTCACGGGGACTTCTCTCGGAGGTTAGGCGAAATCCAATATTACTGGTCTGTTCCCATTGTCGTGAAGAATCTAAAGTACATACTAAATCGGCGCCAGTCAAGACTCCTGCGGCTTCAAGCTTTCAAGCACCTTCTTGATCATCTGGTTGCCCACCACCTTGGCCTCCTCAAACCGCGGCTCAAAGAATTCCTGGGTGCTCACGAAGCGCTTCTCCCACGTCTCAAAGTGGCCCAGGCTCACGCACTCGGCCCACCCGCGCGCAGCAAAGGTGAATTCGAGGTCGTCGCTACGGTACGTCTTGTCCTCGATGGCTGTCTGGATAGCAGCGTCCAGGACCTCGTCGTTGCGGAACAGGTACTCGGTCACGCCCAGGCGCAGGCGGAACAGCGGCGTGCTGCAGAGCATGTGGTCGTACGGCACGATGTCCAGGGCCGCCCAGCAGTCGACCATGGCCAGGAGGGAGAGGTGGTTGTTGGGGCGGGGCTCGTCCGTGGGCGTGCCGAGCGAAAAGGACGACAGGATGGAGGGTTCGAGCAGCGGCCGCGTGTCCCAGGTGGTGGATGGGCCAAAGACCTTGTCGCGCGCGCGGTGGACGCGCTCCCGGAGACCCTCGAGGTTGCCCTCGAGCATGAGCTTGTACAGGTCGGTGACGCTCCGGGCGTACTGGGAGATCTGCTCCCGCGCCTCGGGGTTGAGGATGGCGAGCCCGGCGTAGACGTGCCACTTTTGGCTGTAGATGCGCAGCATCAGGTTGACCTTTACGTTCTCGATGCCGCCGACATAGCGGCTCAGCTCCCAGGGGAACTGCTTGTTCGCGTGCCAGGCCTTGCCCATGGACAGGAAGGCGGCGTGCGTGACGGCCTGGGTGTCGGCCGTGATGCGGTCGTGCTCGAGGGCGGTGAGGTAGACAAACTTGGAGCGGAGGCATGCGAGGACGGCCTCGACCTTGGCGAGAGCCTCGTCGGGGGCGCGGTGCTGGATCAGGACGAGGGGCTGGTTGTAGGGGTCGACGTTGGGACCGTGGAGGGAGTGGCACGAGACGATGGACACGTCGGCGGGGAGGTAGGCTTCGAAGGCCGCGATCTCGGGAGACTTACAGGACGTTTGGCCTCCGACGATGGCGCCCATCTTCGTAGCTAGTAGGGAGCAAATGTCAGACACGGTGCGACTTGAGCCATCACGGGGAGAAGCGTACATGGACCATACTGGGCAATCACACGATCAATGACGGCGGCCTCGACGCTATAGATGATGTAGTCGCTTGCGCGGGATACGTAGTGACCATTGCGGCAAATTTCTATATTCTTCTATTGGGGAGCTTCAGCGTTCTGGCCAGGCGGGAGCAACGTGAACGAGGCAGCAGGCGGAGTCGTACATTTCCAGCGTATTCCTTCTGCAGACGTTCGAGGTTCTCTTCCCTGTCGCAGGCCAGAATTCTGTAATCCGCCCGTTAGCCACTCGGCATGGCGGTCGGGTGGTCATCACGCGAGGGAGGATGGATTCGGGTCTAGTCTTGAGTCGCACGTTAGCGTCTGGTTGTTGAAAAGGTGAAGAAGAAAAAGAAGAGGAGGAGGATGCTTCAGACAGTAGTTTTGAAAAGGTAGCTAGCAGTTACATCATTGAGAGCACAGGGGGATGTCTGGCGGCCGGAACGGATACCAGACGACCCTGAACAATGCTCGAGCCAAATGCGCTCTAGTCATCATAAGAGGCGGAGGGGAGAAGAAAAAAAAGTAACAAGAGATGTGACTTACCAAATAAAACACATGCAGGAGCCAGAGGCACCCATTGCAGAAGCCAACTCACCTCCAGCCAGCGGCAGACAGCCTCTCGGCGTACATCCTGCCCATGTCGCCCATTCCAATCAGCCCGACGACGAAGTTCTCCATCCCGGTCGGGACGGCTGAGTCAGACGAGGAAGCCATGATGATCTATTGCTCGATGGGAAATGGCAAGCAAAAGAAGGCACGGATCACATCCTCAGCGACAGTAACAAGACTCAAGCCGAAAAGTCTGCGCGGGCCGACACGAGCGAGAGAAGTGTTTGTTGTGGTGATGAGGATGAAGAGAGGAAAGAAAAAAAAAGCTGCTGCGAAGTCTTATTCATAGGCGGGGACTAGCGAATATTATGTAAGCGAGGCACCAAGAGCTCGGGTGGGGCCAGCTTGCTGGGGCCCCTGCGATATAACGATGGGCACCGTATGCAGGTATCAAGCACTGGAGCTCCCTTGGCCATCTCGAACTGAATAATCCTCCTTCCACCTTCGAAACCACATTTCAGCCCCGGAATCATGGAGGCGATATTCGCGCTCGGCTCGAATGGCTCCGGCCAGCTCGGCATCGGGCACAAAGAAGACGTCTCGGTTCCGAAGCAAGCCCTGTTTGAGCCAGCCCAGCCAGCATCGCCCATTGCGAGGCTCGCAGCCGGCGGCAACCATACCCTGCTGCTGACCAAGTCTGGGAAGATCTTCTGGAGCGGCGACTCTACGCCGGGAGCTTGCGGGTTGACCTCGGGTCCGGGCGTTCCCGTTTTCCGGGAGGTGAAGCTCACCAAGGACCAGGGCGACGACGATGTGGGAGAGGTTGATCTGATCGCTGCCACGTGGGAGGCGTCGGTGGCTGTTGCAAAGGACTCCGACGGCAAGAGGACAAGGGTTTTCAGTTTTGGACTCGGCGGGAAGGGAGAGCTGGGCCTGGGCGAGCTCATCTTGCGAACGCCGAGCGCCAGCAGGATCAAGGACTTCCCGCCCGCGGGGACCGAAGTCGTCGACATTGCCGCGTGCATGAGCCACGTCGTCGCTGTTCTGAGCAACGGGGACGCCTACGGCTGGGGGAACGGGACCAAGGGACAGGCTGGAAGTCCCGGCGAGGTGATTCACGCGCCGCGCAAGATCGAGGGCGTGGGCTTCAAGGTCTCCAGGGCCGTCTGCGGCCGGACGTTTACGTGCCTGTTCGGCGAGCCGGGGAGCGGAAATATTCGGGTCCTGGGTTCGGACAAATGGGGCATTCAATCCAACGCGCCGCAGCCGGCTCCCCGGTGGAAGGACGTCGGTGCCAGCTGGGGAAACGTCTACGTCTTGACCGAGGACGGCGAGCTGCGGAGCTGGGGCCGAGACGACCACGGGCAGCTGCCTCCGCCGAACTTGCCGAAGCTCAGCAAGATCGCCATTGGAAGCGAGCACGTCGTGACGCTCTCGGATGAGGGAGATGTTCTCACATGGGGTTGGGGCGAGCACGGGAACTGCGGGCCACAGGTCGACGACAACGATGTCAAAGGCAGATGGAACGTCATTGCGTCGTCAAAGTTCATCCCTCCTGGATCCAAGATTGACGCAGTCGGCGCGGGATGCGCAACCAGTTGGGTCTTCATTACAGCTACGGATTGACGTGGCCACCGGTTCCGGCAAAAATACAAGCAATGGCTGGGAGTCCTTAGTCTGGGAACAACGCCAGGCCCTTGACGTCTGACAGCTTCTGCGTCGGCTCCAAGAACTGGGACTCATCACCCGTTGGCTGCGGACCGTCATGTTCAGGCTGCGCCTCTGCCTCTGCCGTCTGCCGATCCTGCCCTCTGTTCATGTGCATGACCGAAGGATTCTGAAAGAGTTAGCTTCTCACAATCACCAAAGAGAACATTCTCAACTCACCGGGTCCGCGCTATGATCCCACTCCAATCTCGCATCCTCCTCTGCATCCTCTTCCTCGTCCCTCACTGGTTCCCAACCCTCGTCCTCCACGAACAAGCTCTCCGATCGCATAGTCGGGGCTGGGGGTGGCCTCTGCGATGGGCGCAAGTCAAACGCTCCTATGCGTGACGCACTCGCCCTAGCAGCGCTCAGTTGCGGAGTGGGAGCCTGTTGCGGCCGAGACGGGGGAGGATCGTGGGAGCGAGGCGCCGGTCGTGATTCGGACGGGGCCACACTCGTTCTACGAGACGTGGCTTCGAGTCGCGGGCCATTGTTCTGGTTGTTCTTCCGACCCTTTTTGGTCCTTTGCCCTGGATTGCTGCCTCTCTCGCCCACTGTCATGATTAGAAACTCGCATGAAATGGCATCTCCCGTGTAGGCAAGCTGTATAGGACGGGCCGGCATCGAGTATCTCGCGGAGACGTCATTACCGGTGATGCCTGCGTGTTGGATGATGGCGCGAAAGTCCTTGACGGATATCACAATATGTAGCTTATCTTCCACGTCAATATCGTCAAACTCGTCGGCTTCCACGGCGATTGATGTCTGAAGGGGCTTCTTGAGGACCGCTGAGGCCTGTTAGTGAATGCCAGGGACGGGGCAATTAGACATACCATCCTCGCCAACTGTCTTCTCACTGAAGCAAGTAAAATTCACGTGGTCGCCATCGGTATTGATGTCCAGGAACTCAATTCCAGGGCCAAAGTGATCCATCAACTGGCGCAAGGTCCTCGATGAAATGGTCCAGTGGTGCGGAGCGTCTTGCTTATTGAACTTTGCGTGGACTGGAACGGCGACCTCGAAGGGCAGACAATGGGTGGAGGTCATGCCATTGCGGAAAATGATGCGCACGATGAAGCGGCTTTGGATGCCCTCTCCATCCTCGATGGCAATGTCGCATCGGTCAACGAGCGTCTGTTTCTCCACGTCTCTCTGGGAGTCGGGAGCAGTGCGGCTCCGAAATAGAGACACGAGGGCCTAGCAAAGTGTCAGGTTTAAATAAGGCCCGGTCGCGACGCGCAGAGAACGTACCCGGATATGGAGGGTGCAGTAGAAGCGATCGCGAAACTGGCCGGTGCCTTGGAACTGGTACCGCGAGAAGAACCTGTTGGTGGCGAAGCGAAAGCTGGCATAGGCGGATTTGGACGTGTTGAGCGTGGTGAGAACAAACTAAGAATATTTTTGTGTGTCAATTTTCTTGCGGCTTGCCAAGCTCGTTGGCGGTGGACTGACGGAATCTCTTCGGGCCTCGAGGGAGACGTCGTCGCTGAACTTGGTCAGGCAGACAAGGGCGTCGCGAAAGGCCGAGACACCTTCCTCGCTGAGAGTAAAATTCAGGAGGGCCATGGTTCCGCCACAGAAAAGGCCCTTGGCGGGTTATGAGGATTATATCGCGTGGGATTTGACACTCATTATGCCTGACAAGGAAAAAAAGTGTTTTTGAAGTCGTTCACGGTCATTACTGCCGTCATCGAGAACTGCATCACTGAGTCTGGCTTGGAAGGAAGTAACAGGCGGATTCGGTATGTGCATACCGCCCGGTATATGCATATACCCTAGACCTTTTCGATATTGATGAGTCGATCGGTTTTGGGGGGCTAGGTTCCAGGAAATAATTCAATCAAGGCCGAAATGCGTGCTACATTGTGTTCAATTTTGCCGTAATGTAGTACAATATTGTTGAGGTAGTGACGTCTTTGTTGTGGCTCTGATATGTGAAGTGGATGTTCCATGAAGCATATGAAGATAAAAAATTGAGAATCAAATGTTGCAGAAACGCATCTGTGTAGGAAGAATCCACCGAAATAACAGTTGAAATCCATGCGTTAAAATTGGTGTGGCTGTGACGATGACCTGAATAGGTCCTGGGCGTAATAGTAGTGAAGTGTTATCGCGGCCTTCGACAACTTGGGTACACGACTGAACAAATGGTCAACGTGGGCGAATCAAAAGTGTTTGGTATTTATTTAATGAAGAGTTTTGGCTTCAATTTAATCCACTCTAGGTATCATTAGGTAGGTAAGTAGTCATGTTCGTGCGTTGTGCGTCATCTTGTTTCCGTCCCTTTTTATGCCATTTCCTCTGCTTGTGCTCCGTACTTCGAACGGATATTGGCGTTTATGAGCGGAAGCAGCTGAATCTTCCAAAGGTCATGCGCCAAGGCCCGCGACGAACGCCATGCTTGTCGACGTTGACGCTGGTTCCGAAATGCTTTCCGCCGATTCTCTTTCCCCAGAAAAGACCCATGATGGCTTGAGCTGTTGTTAGTCGAGGGCTGGCACTGAATGCGATCGACGTACCGGGTGTGGATGAGAATAAGGGCAAGGTTGGATTGAAGTGAGGTGTCAACAAACGAGAGATGGATGGATAAGAAGAAATTAAGCAAAAAATAAGGTGATGAGCGGCTGCTGATCCGGTCTTTTATAAGGTCGTCTGTTCCTTGGCAGGTGGTGGTGGTGTGCTTGACGTGGTGGTGGACGCGAAGCTGGGGAGGCTTGTTTGGTCTGATGACGTCGATGTTGTGGCGGTGCAACCAATCGACGCCACCCAGTGACTTTGTCTGCCCTCGACCAAGTTACTTTCTTATTCCTTGTCTAGGTACGGATAGTGACTTCTCTGCGGCCATACTCGGATACTCTGAGATGGATGCCTCAATGTCCCCGAGACATGCCATAGGCGACTTGGCATCGAGAGCCAATCCATCACCACTGCTGGCCGCCCAACAGGTTCCTGGATGTGGACATTGGAAGTGTTCACCTCGACTCTGTCTTGTTGAGAAAGAGAACAATACAGTTGCTCTTGCCGTCTGCGGCCCGCAAGTGCTGAGTTCCTGTTCCGCCAACACGATCCCTCGACTTCCCCGTTTCATCCCTCTAATTTCTCTGTCTTGACTCTGGCCGCATAACACTGAAGATTGATCATGGAAGCAGAGGATATTGTTCCGCGTTCCACCTGCACCATTCACCATGAGGATGGAATACCGGTTCTCACCTCCAGCACACTTCAGCTGGGTCCTTGAACACTTTGCTCTCGACTCATGCTTGGGACATGACCGAAGTTATCGAAATTTCATATATCAAGCTCGTCATGGGCAACGAAGAAGTCTTTTGTCTCCCCACCAACTCTTGAAGAGATCAAAAGACAGACCATCTTGCAATTCACTCTTCATACGCTTGCACCCGCCATCCAGCCAACATCCACTCGCAACAACTTTCACTGACAACTACTATCTTCCGTCAACATGTCCGGAATTAGTCGTTCTTCGGGCAGTGATGGGTGGGTGTGGGAGACAGCCTCTTCGGCCTCAAGCGAGAAGCTGGTCACCCCGGAGGACCAGAGCCCCTATCTTCCCCCCGCTTCGTTTGCTGTTGCTCCAGACAGCGGCTCCCGTTCCTTGAGAAGCAATACTGTCATCCCGGACGACTTTCTCTGGAACCTAAAGGAACCAGATCGTCGACGTTCTTCTCCCAAGGTCATCACTCCCGAGACTCAAGGCGAAGGTTCTGCCCAACGGAACTGTCGGTCCCTGCGCAGTAATACTGTCATTCCGGACAACTTTCTTTGGAACCTGGAGCCTCAGTCTGGTCGAAAGGAGAAGCCTATGCGCCCTCGCTTGACTGGAAGCTCGGCTGATGACACGCCGGTCCAGCCTTCCCCCAACCGGCCTCGATTGACTCGGAGCCCGCCTTATGAGCCGCAAGCCCAGTCATCTCCTTGCAGCCAGGGGAGTTCAGGGGACAGAACTGTAGTTGCTAATGCCGAGAGCCCTCCAAGCAATGTCTCTACTCGAGCTGAGCCTTCTACAGGCCCTGGAAGCGATGTCTCGTCTACCAGGGTTGAACCTCCCAACAGCCCTTCGACTAACGTCGTGTCTACAGGTAGCAGCGCTGAATCTAGGACTTGTCAATCGAATCACCGCCAAGAATCGCCCGCCGCAGAACCCGCCACTCAGCCGGGTACCGAGACAGCTCGCGATACATCCGGCGCATCCTACGGGGCATCCTCGCATGCACTGTCTGGTGCTTCACCCAATTTCTCGGATGTTTCACTCACTCCCTCCGATTCTTCGGACACACTCTTCGGTATACCCCCCGATGCTTCTCCCGAGACAGCAGTCGAGATGATCACTCAAAACTTCGTCCAGAGCATGATACCGCCGACCACCTTCTCTCCGCCATTCCTGGAAATCGTCGCGCAACCTGCTCAGCCTCAAGAACACCCTCAGGATGGCACGGTTACCGCCGAAGGGTTGCGCCAGATTGAAGGTCTCAACTATCGACCGTGTCACGACTGGTACCAGCCTCCTGATCGTATCGCGCAAGCCGAGCACAACCAGCTGACGGAGCTTGAGAAGCACCGCCGGTATGCCGATGGTTTGCTTGTAGAGCATACCAGACGCATGGAAGAGTTTAGTTTTGAAGGCCAAGCTCAGTCCCACGGGAACGGATCCTCGGAATAGTATTCCCAGGACGTTCAGATGGAGACGGGAGAGGAAGACGTCCTGATGAATTCCTGGGACCCTCTTCCCGAGAGCTTCCTCAGGGAGGGAGAAGACGAAGACGTGTTGATGGGGGACTACACTGACGAGTTCTGGGGGCCGCGCTGAACCACCAGCGAGTATGGTTGCGTTGAAGATGTATGAGTTATTCCAAGGATATTTAACATGGAGGTTGCTATTTCAAAGGGTTTTACGGACCGATGTTGGATCAGGTAGATTTTCTTTTGTGTGAATACATATTTTGTTGCGTCGATGCAATCGAGTTTGTTGTCTTGTGTGAATGATTGATGTGTAAGTGAAGGCTTCCCTGGGAGGAGTGCATGCAAGTGTCACCCATTGGCACCGCACCGTAAACAATAGCAAATGTGTTTAAAGCGTCATCTCTCATCTCGTCATAAGAAAGCAGCAACATCCTAGCACTGCAGCTCACTCCAGCCAGCAGCCACCAAGCTCTCCTCCCCACGTCGATCACCGCTCCCCGTCCAGTAGAACAACCCAGCCAGGCCCATGTCCCTTGCGTACCTCGCCTTGGCCCGCACCGTGGCCGGCACGTCAAACGACACGAAGCCCTTGCCGCCCTCGTCGGCGTCGACAAAGTGCGCCGTCGCGCAGGCCTCCTCGACGACGCAGGCCTCGCCCACCCACTCTCCCGGCAGCTCGCAGTAGTCCACCTCGCCGCTGCCGGCGAAGGGGTGTCCCGCGCCCCGGGCGGCGCCGAAGAAGCGCGCGTAGGCGGGGATGCCCAGCACGAGCTTGTCGCGCGGGAAGCCCCGCGACAGCAGGTAGGCGACGCCGGCGTGGGCCGACTGGCGGAGCGTCGGGTAGACGTCGTCGGCGTTACCGCCGCCGGGGGGCAGCAGCTGGGCGTGGTGGCCCGAGACGTCGGTCCAGGCGCCGCAAAAGTCGTAGGCCATGAGGTTGAGGAGGTCGAGCGACGCGGCGGCGGCGACCACGTCAATGTGCTTGAGCACGTACTCGCCGACGGGCAGCGCCGTGGTGAGGAGGAACCACGGCGACGGGAGGGCGCGCCGGATGTCCTGCAGGAAGGCGAGGTAGTTTGCGCCGGCCGAGGCGTCTTGCGGGTGTTCCCAGTCGACTACAACGGGGTTAGCTGGGGTTGCCATGCTTGTTCATCACGAAAGACGAGGACTCTTACCATCTGCTCCGTCGAGGCGGTGCTTGTCGCAGAACTCGCGAATGGCCACGGCAAAGGTCCAGCGCGCGTCCGGGTTCGCGGCGAGGGCGGGGAACTCTTTGCTGCTGGAGCCGCCGCCGACGGACACGAGCGTCTTGATGTGCGGGTGTTCCGCCTTGATCTGTTCGAGGGCGGCGAGACATCCTTTGACGCCGTCGACTTCTTTGTCGTTGTCGGCCCACGCATCGAGTTGCTGTTGGCTTGTTAGCGTGTACTATGGCTCATCTGGGGGGGACTTGCGCGAAGAGTTCCGTCTTCATTTACGCTGGTATTTCATCGTGAGCTGAGTGCTTAAATACGATGCGGGGTATCAAAGGCTCACCCGACAAAGGCGTAGAAAATGTGCGTGATGGAGGCCAAGTCCATGCTGGACGGGGGCTTGTCTCTGTAGACGTGCCACGAGGGATAGTAGACGGCGTTGACGGGAGGCATGTTGCTATGGGGGAATATATCGAGACAATGGAAGGAGACGAACAAGACATGACGTTGTGTGTGCCTGGGAACGAGTTATGTAGTAGTCTACTATGCATGTCGTATGTATGTACCCACTGGGCGCAGCGTGCGTCTGCATGAGATGCAAGAGGCAACCAAGTATTTGGTCTTTCGATGCCCGATGGGATGAATCTTGGCCAGGATCAATCGGCACATTATTCATCTTCGCGTGCCGCATCCAACACCACCTCTCCACGCGAACTTCCTCCTCGTCCACCTCGTCAACAAGCCCGAAATCCATGCCCGCCTGCTTCACCACCACCGCCACCACCACTACCACCACCACAATCACAATCACAACGTCCCCAGACCCTCCCCGGTCCACTCGTCGTCGCCCAGACGCTGGAACTGCGCCATGGCCTCCTGCTCGACCAGCGCGTCCGCCCGCGTCGCCCATTTCGTTGGGCGTAGGCCATGCACACCATGCGCTGGCAGTTCTCGTACAAGCTTGGTCATGTCGGCGGCTTCGGCGCTCGGAGACGTCGGATCCGGTGACGGCCGTGGTGCCGCTGAGAGAAAGGCGCTGACGAGGTGGGCTCCGACGTGATCCAAACACCGATGACGGTTACGAGGGGCTTGTGGATGAGAGAGACGGTTGAGGAGGGTTGTGAGACGTCTGTCTCGGAGGAGGCGGAGCTGAGGGGGGCGAGAGTGTCTGGGTAGAACAAAGTCTCTTCTCGAGATGGGGAGAGGGAAGGCTTGTCCGTGGCATCGGCGGCTTCCAAGTTGGCCATGGTGAGCACTTGGAACAAAGGACTGGTGAGAACAAGGGAGCTTTGATGAGGTCGTCTCAACTTGCTTGCTGGGGCCCCCCCTACTTATCCCATCCACTGTCAGTCAATCCTGGTGAGTTCATGGCCGCATAACTGCCAAGATACCCATGGTGAGCCTCACTTGCCCTCCCCAGCCGTTTGTCTTCTCTGGGCCGTTTCTTAACATTGCCGTCATGGTGTACGCCGTCGTCAACATGGACAAAATTTCGGCTGGGGCAAGACGCGGGAAGGTTCTTCGGGAGGACCATGGCGGAACGGCCCAAGGGAATTCCGGATGCGTCGACTTCTAAAGATGAGGAATCGAAGCAGAAAGGGGGGCTTCATCTTCTGTGTCGGCTGCTTGGGGAGTTGGGCCGTTTCCAGCTTGACTCCCCCTCTACGCAAGGGGTTCTCTAACTGGGGTATTAGTCTTGCTCGTGCAGCAAGGGTTTGGTTTGGAAATAGATATTGGGTTGTGCTAATACGCAGGTGTGACATGGAAGGAAATGATTCAGTTTGCAAGCATACACTCTTTGATAATACCATTCATTGTAATGGAGAAACCGGTCCAACATAGGAGCTCCGAATAGGCCTACGTGATGAACTACTTTGCACCACTTTGACCTCGTCATGGCCGACTCGGTCCGACCTACCAAGTCCTCATTCCGCGTCACATAGGTATGCCCGCTCCCGAATTCTTGTTTCATATATCCGACCAGTCCTGTATAACCAAGCAGCCGTTTCATGCATCCGCAACGCAGTCCTGTATAACCATCAAACCGTCGTAGGCGGAAAACGCACTTGCGCGGAACACGACAGCATCGAGACCCTTACAGCCCGGCCCGACCAAGTCCAAGTCCAAGTCCCCCCCCTAAGACGCAGCCGACTCCGAAAAGAATGCCGTGCTTCCCGCCCCCCAGGCGGCCGCACCGCGTAACGCACGCGTTTTGCCGTCTCTCGTTTGCTCAGCCCTCGCCCTCCCGGCCGCGCGGGAAGCACGAAAACAAAGGGGGCGGATAGACACCTCAAAGGGTGGCTAAGCCACCAACGGCCCCGTCGTTGAGGACTGGGTGTATGCGTTTTGCCGCAGGTTGGAAGGGCGGCATCGGGGTGTGGTTGAAGCGTCTCGTAAAAACAAACAATGAGGACGAAGCCGCAACAACTTTGCCCGCGCACACGAGACAAACAAAGCCCCCCCCGACGCATGCCAAGAACATGCCGCTGCACGTCGCCCGCGACGAAACGGACGCAGGTCACTCAAGGCCTCCGAGACATTTCCCACCCGAGGGCTCGGGGGGAAGTGAGTGTTTTGCGCAACGTTTGTCAGCAGAGCAGTGCGACGAATGTCTCACTTGACCAAGCCACTTCGCGCAGGGTGGAGGGGGCCGGCATGTTGGAGGAGAAGGTGCATGTTCCAGGTCTTTGGTTCGGGGATGTCTTTCAACTATCCCTGCCACAGTACCGGCACAGTGCACGACGAACAATCCCGTCGTCTTCTTCTCCTCGTACTCGTCGCCCTTCTCCCTCGTCGCACGAAACGGACTGGAGCAAGCCCTCCCCCTATGCATCTGCCCGCAACACGCAAATAGAGCAAGACAGAGCGCCGCCGGGAGAAAGAATCACCACCAGCCCCTGCACCCCACCCTTCCTCCCTCCCTCGACAGCAGAAAAAAGCAAAGTCCCGGGAACGCAAGCCTCGTCCTCCCTGCATTCGGGCACCGCGTGGGGCTGGCCTTGACCTTGTTTGCTCTACAGTGTGCGAAAAAACTGGCCGTCAAGTTCGAGGGTCGACCATCCAGCATGCAAAGGTCTCATCTGAGGGGAAGACGACAACGCCTTGGATTTGCGTACATGGTATACCTAGGGGGAAACTTCATATACAGTTGGTGCGGTCCGGGTCCCTCAGACACTCTCACAACACCAAACCCCGGATCTTCCTCCCCTTCGCCCTGGCGAGAGCGTCTGGAAAGCCATCCAGCAGCTCACCAGCGCAGAGGAGGTAACAAGCATCCAGCTTCATTCTAGTGCAAACAAACCGACCCTCCCGTGAAAATGCCTGCTCCGAGCACCCACCATAGATGAAGAAATGCCATTGACAGTAGAAAGTAACGAGAGGCAGAAAGAAAATAAAGCAAACCAACTAGTACCTGACCATATCCCTTGCGCGCGCCTCCGTGAATGGGTAGTAGTAAACTCGAGACGGCCCGCAACTTTGTGAACCCATTTCCTAAACGCCGTCCTGAACAATCCCACAAGTGTGCATCAATCCGCGCGCCCGTCGTAGAAAGCCCTGTTTTTTTTTTCGTGGCAAACTTCCTGAATCCTGGCCGTATCAGTCCAGGAAAAGACGTCCATCGGTGGTGCCCATGTTGAAATAGAGATGCCGTACTCTTGGGCCGAGTTCCTTGGTGTGGGAGAGGGGGACTCATGATTCGTCGTTGGTGAGAATGTACCCAACCTCCGTGCCATGACGCGTTCCAGCTCCCAAGTCGGGTGCCAAAAGGGTCTCGCAACATGGCTCAGGCACCCGTGGCAGCCTGGATATCCTACATGACCGTCGACGCAAGCAAGCGAGTCTCGACATCGTCCATACCCATGCCGTCCATGCGCGGTGCTTCCATGCCTTGCAGTCTTGACTCAATCGCCTGGAACCGGGGTTCGTAGGCGCCGGCCCGGGCTTCGAGGTTCTCCATGCGTTTTTCGATGTTCTCGAGGCGCTGCTCGATGCGCATGAAGCCCTGGCTCATGTCGTGGCTGAGTCGGTCGAGCTTGTTGGTGAAGGACCGGATCGACGTCGTCAACGGAGCGTTCTCTTGGCCGGGAGTGCCGGCTGCGATGCGAGGTTCGTGGTTATGTCGGCCTTCTTGAATGGCGAATCGCCATTGGTTCCCGAGCTGAACCTCGCACACGGCCTTTGCGCGAAAGGGGCAGTCGATCTTGCGCGTCGATGGGTTGCGCTTCTTCGCGGTGCTGTTGTACTTGACGCCTCCGCGGTCACAGACCAAGTCGTATCGGGTGGGCTTTCCATCGCGGTAGTTGGATGCGCGCAACTTGACAATTCCGTAGCCTTGCTCCTTGGCAACGCGCTGGACCGACGACATCAAGTCGTCAAAGGTGCGGAAGATGCCTTCTGGAGGGGCCAGCAATGCCGGAGGTGGCGTATTCGGCATGATGATTGATTGAGCCAGGGTGGCGGTTGCGAAGGAGGAAAGGTTGGGAGAGGGAACGCGGGCGGGCCAGGAGGGAAGAGTGTTTGGGTCGGCGACGACGAGGGGTTCTGAGGCAGCAGGAGGGCGCGCGGGGATGCCAGAAGGTATCGCGTCTGGCGAGGTTGTCGATGATCGTTTGTACTGCATTCAATAATTGTAAGAGGTTGGGCGAGCTGTGATGATTTTTCCAATCCGCACTGTTGACATGTACGGATGACTGAGCAAGGTTTAGTGTTGATCCGGTCCGGAAGGCCGCGACTGGCCAGTCAAACGCGAACGATTGCGACTGGGATGAACGCTCCACGCTAGCGCGGGCGAGGCAGGCACGGCCCACTATGACTGCGGCGGCTTTCTGCGAGCGGGAAGCCGGGAAGCTGTTGTGCAACGTGCTTTGTCAATCGCGGAAAATACCTGCATCTAAGCGTTCCATTCTTTTCAGGACGGAGCAGGAAATGCCTTGGTTTAAATACTGTTTGAAGTACGGAGTCCTCCGTCAGGGACCTGGACCTCGTACCGCAGGGACGCAAACACAAACGCTGTTGCTCTGAAGGGCCGAGTGTCGTCAGTCACGTGATAGTATCATTCGCACCGTATCCACCAGCACCCAACAAATAAACGTTTCTTTCTTCGACAATAGCATCTGATCTCAAGCCAATGCACCGCAGCTCTCCCGTGAAAAGCCTCGTCACAATAACTCCCATTACATGTGTGCAGTTCTAGTCGCGTAATCCAGCGAGTTCCGAGAACCAGATTGTCTGACAATTCCTCGCTGCGTTGCCTTTACCACGGGAAAGAACGCATTAATGCTTAGAATGGGGAAAAAGACACTCCCCATCTCGAGTACATCCTCCAACTCATTGCTGGGATGAGTCATGAAGCCTAGGTACCTTGGGGTTGTTACCGTCTGATAGTCATAGACCCCTCCCTCCCTCAACGTAGATGGACATTGAGCTTGTAGCATGAAACGATACATTCCCTAGCCTAAGGATTACGGTGAAGAGAGGTACAACGAATATTTGACCAGGGAGCGACCATCTTCCAACCTCCCGGCGTCGTGAAAGACAAACGCCTCTCGTAAGATACCCCCCATAACCTGCCTCCTTTGTATCAATGAGCTTGTATAAATGCAATCTGTCTACATTAAACCCTAGCAACCACTGAAATTCCGTGCTTGCTTGGGCACAACCTCGAATGTACGTGGGACAATTTGCGGCATGACTACAAAACGCATGTATTTTTTGGCGGTTATGAGACTGAACAGGCAGACACGCGTAGTGGGACATGGACCGACATCATAAGCTTGCCGGTTTGGGCAAATGAAGCTCCCCGTGATGCGAGCTTGTCAACGTGCCTGGGGCATAGTGCGTAGAGCTGAGACGTATCGCGGGAGTCGACACTGTCCGGTCGCTCGTAAAGTGCCAGCAGCCATGCCTGCAGCCCCACGAGTTCGGCTGATCGGTGGGGAGAGCCAACGGGACTGATAAATAGGTAGGCGATTGTCTGTTCAATCTGCCAGATGATGTATTACCTCTTGGTCGCATTTTTCGTCTTGCATTTTTTGTGTCTACTGAATATCCGACTTGGCGAGTAAGGCCACGGCTCTGTAGACATAGGAGTTGGGATATAGGCCCAGAGGCCATTGCCGTCATTCAGGGTAAGATAGAGGTGTCTATGATTGTAAGGAAAGGGATGCATGGTTTTATTACTATAACTATACTGCGTCTAGTATGTTTATATTAGCGACTCGAGTTCAATGTATTCCAAGCTGGAGAGTACAGTAGTCTCTCCGACTTTGTTAAACGCACTCTCTCTAACACGTGGCAAATGCGCAAGGGGGGCTTCTACTGGTCAGTGTCTTTTAACCAAGATTGCCCTTCCACGTCTCTACAACTAATTTGTTCTTCTCCCTGTATTTTATTTCCTTGAGGCGTGATGAAGGTTGCCTTATTAATAAGTTGTCGTACGGAGTAACAGGGAACTATAACCTTAGCTGGATCCATGGAGTCCGCCCGCCGCCCAAAAGCATCCACGCCCAAGCTTTCCCCATTCACTCTCCCATGCCCCACGTCGCTCACTCCCCAACTTCAACCTCAAGACGAATTGATTCATTAATCAACCCAACTCGCAGACTCAAACCCATCACTACTCAACTTACTTACGTTTGGCTGCCGCTGGCATCGCTTTGAGGGACCTCTTTCCACCTTCTTCTCCCATCGCACCCGCTCTGCTACTCCCGTCATCATGAACCAGGAACCCGCCAAAACACAAACCCTCCCCCAGCGCCAGGCGCCAGGCGCCGGCCAGGAGATGTCTGATGAAGCCCGACTCGAAGAAGCTATGAAGCGCCTGAACCTCCTCCACATAAAGGTACGAATCTCGTTCCACTGCAGTGCGCGCAAAGGCTAACTCGATGCCATTTCAGTGCCGAATGTTGCGGGAAACTCTTCCCAGAATGCTTGACCCGCTCGTCACCAAGCAGCCATCACGTATGCATCCCTTCTCTCCCCCACCCTGGAATCTCATGGAACTAATGTGTTACAGCCGCCGTCATGTTTGCCGCCTTCACCAAGGCGATAAATGATGCTCAAAACGACATCAAGGAGTTTACCGAACTGATGCGCGATGAAACCAGCAGACAGGTTTTCGCGCAGACTGAGAAGAGCGAACAGGCGAATCCCTATGGTATCACGCCGTGGCTGCACTCAGAGCACCCAGACTGGTTCAAACTCGACCAGGAGAAATGACGGGTGTCAGAGATTGTAAGATACGAGCAGGTGTACTTTAGGGCATGATGATCCAGAATGATCTCCAGCGAACGGCTTTGTTTCTTGTTTATTTGGCTTAGCTTTAGGTATAGCTACGAACGCTCATAGATGTGAATAATGTGGAAATACAAGACCAGCATTCCCTTAAATGCTACCAATCATGTTCGTCGTGACTTGGACTATGCCGCCGAGAAGATCAAGCACCAACCAGGTGTACAAAGACTCACCTCCACCATCTGGCCACGTAAAATTTTAATTCCCCAAGAGGCAAAGCAACTCGCATGAAAATAGTTAATTATCAGTATGCACATGTGTTTATCATTCCATAGACTGGCAAGTTGCTTGCAGTAATAGTTGATCGTTTCTCGGCTCGTATTGTCCCTCATCGCAGCGAATTACTCTCCTCTTCCAGTGGTGGAGTTTGCAAAAATGACCAAGGAGGAGAGAGCGTCACGTGAAGCACTTCAGACCCACAAACCTTCATCGCTGATTCGTCAGCTTAGCGGGCACAATCCAGCTTTCCACCCACACAAAATTTACCCAAATCTCGAAATTCCTCTTTCTGTTGTGAGAACCTCATCGCAAATCCCGACAACACCGCAAAAATGGTCTCCCAGCGTGTCACTTACCGCCGCCGCAACGGGTGAGTACCCATGGGAACGGCCTTGAATCAATCAATCCCAACGCCGCTCTCTTTCCCGCCCTCGCAATCGCTGGAACTGACACGAAATTTCTCCTGCAGCTACAACACCCGTTCCAACCGAACCCGTGTCATCAAGACTCCCGGTGGTGACATCCGCCTGCTTCACATCAAGAAGCGCGGCACTGTCCCCAAGTGCGGTGACTGCGGCTCCAAGCTCATTGGCGTAGGTCCTCCCTGACGAACAAGCGAACATTTGTGGTAATGGTGATGGACTGGGCTGGACTGGACGAGAATAAGCGGCGCGACGACAAAGAACACAAAGCACTCGAAGGCTGCCGTTGCATGGCTTCGGCGACTCGACTCGACTTCCAGCTGCTTCATCTCGACCAGTCCACCTGCTTCATCCCACCACCAACAAATCGTTCCGAAACCTCAGGCGCATGCGACTAACTCTTGACCTCTCAGATTCCCGCCCTCCGACCCCGCGAGTACTCCCAGATCTCCAAGCCCAAGAAGACCGTCCAGCGCGCCTACGGTGGTTCGCGATGCGGTGGCTGCGTCCGTGACCGCATTGTCCGAGCCTTCCTCATCGAGGAGCAGAAGATCGTCAAGAAGGTGTTGAAGGAGCAGGAGCAGAGCCAGAAGAAGAAATAAACGCAAAAAATCCATTTGCCGGATCGGGCTTTCTTCGTGGGAGGGGCAAGGAACTCTGGGGACTCGGTTCATTGCTTTGGTGTTCATTAGGGCAAAAGGGACTGCATGATACATCGGGGCCGGACCAAGGATGGCCGGTCTTCTGCCGTCTTTAGGACTGCTTCTTACCTCTTGGTGATTGAAATGAAACGAACATCAAGCGGACGCAACGCCGAGTCCGGTGTATCTGAGTGACATTGATGGTCTGTGTTGGATCGTTGCCCAGGATTTGCGTGTCCCAGCAGATAAGAAAAGTGATTTATTCAAGGACATATGTCTCGACTCTGTCATTGTGTCTGCTCGTGTGGTTTTTCTGAGTGAAAATGCCCATGTCGTCCATTATTCAATGCAGCAACACGCACGATTGCTGAGCCTTACTCACAATGACGTGCGGGCCTCGGAAAAAATATCGACACCCCACGTCCACCACCGCATCCATCTCCTCTTCAGCCACGCCTCACCTAGCATTGCATACAATTGTGTTTCTAACGCTGAACATCGCTGAGAGACATTGACATCCTCGCAATGGCCACTCGCAGCTTCATGCGGCCCTGCGCCTTCCCGCGCGCGCTTCGACGAGCCCTCCCTCAACCTTCCATTGCGCGATCAAGCGCGGCCTTTACCACTATCCGACCCCAGCCCTCCGCTTCCTCGACCCTTCGCCAGCCCTCTCCCTCGAGGAGCAGACTTTTCCACACCGTCCCGAGTCGGAGAAAAGGCCAAGAGGCCCCCGACCAACCTCCCCCGACCAACTTTAGCGACCTCGATGTTTTGGGCAATACGCCGATTCCCTCGACGTCGGTGGACGTGTGCATGTACGATGGGTTTGGATTGAACAGCGGAGTCTCGATTACAGATGGGAATGGTGTCATGTTGATCGACGGAGAGGTGTTCAACTGGCGGCCGTGGGAGGCCAAGGGGTCAAAGGTGCTGGCGAACAAGAAGGGACAACTGGAGCTTCCGGCCGAAGCATTTGCCGTGTTTGACCTATTGTGGCCGCGACCAGGTACGTTGATGCCCTTTATTCTGGCCCTCCCTTTCTTGTTCGAGGGGCAGATGTCACGCTTCATCCGCTACGATACTAACCCGTCCAGACCTCCTCATCATCGGCACGGGCCCTTCGATTATGCCTCCCAGTCTCGAGACGAAACGACACATTTCCAAGCTAGGCATCCGAGTCGAGGTGTTGGATACGCGGAACGCCGCAGCGCAGTTTAACCTGTTGGCAACGGAGAGGGGTGTGTCGGATGTGGCGGCTGCGCTGGTGCCGGTGGGCTGGAAAGAGGGCGTTGGCGCGGAATAATGTCATATTTTGGCTGTCGGAGGTGTGTGAGGACATGTATTTGTACGCTCATCCTGTAGGAGTATGATGGAATACTTGGAGTTGTTTGACTTGTATATTCAACAAGCCAGAGGCGCACGGTATAGGTTAGATACGGGCCTCTTAACGAGGTATGCTCGAGAATGAGTGCAAGAATATAGTTCTTCCATTTATTGGAGTCATTGAGAGCTGGATTTCATTGCTGGCTAGTAATCTGTTGTCAATGTCAGACAGGACATCAGGTGAATCCAAGGTGATTGATGCATCTGGTCTGCCGCATCTCGGTTGATACAAAATAAAAGGCGTGTCACAAGAGACCACCATCCACCAGACCAAATAATCACACCATCCAACACAAGACGCACCCCATCCAACCCGATTATAGACGAAATCTCATCGCTTTACCCCATGTTCTGATGTCTCGGTGAGCGTATAGGGTAAGGTCATTGAGATTGGCGAAGGCGCATCATCTGGTGTCGTCAATCTTAGCTAAGCAACAGTCCAGATCAAACATTTTTCATGCCAAGCCATCCGGCGACATGATTGGCCCAGCGGATTTCTTCCAATGAAGATCTGTTCGCAACCCCAGGTGGATGATGCAATGCGACGATTGGTTGACCAACTTTCTTCTCAAGAGACTCACAACCCGTCGCATTCGTGGGGCATCGCGAAAAGAAGCAGCTCCGTCCCGCCTCCCGTCCAAGGCCTCCCTTCATTTCACCACCATCAATTCGAAAGCCGGCTCGGCCCTCTCCCCAGGGCATCAATCAGCTTATACGCCCGTGACCTGCCAGCCCTTCGTGGGGGGGCGTTTGGGTTCCCTGGGCCACTTTCGGGCAGCTCTCCAGCTCTCTTCCCTGCTTCTACAAACATCAACTGACACCCAGCCTCGGCCTGAGCCCTCGAGGCCATCACGGGCCATTGTGCTCGACCTTTCTCTATCGCTGCCGACAGATTAGACCCTGACCTGGCTCCCTCACGCATACGCGCGCAGTCACTCCTCGCATCCTTCTTATCGACCGCAATTGCAGTCGGATTCGAGGTCGCGATTTGCGGCTCGCGCCTCCCCAGATTTGCTTTTGGATACCCACGGTGACTAATTCGGCTGGGTCCGTCACGGACATCAAACTCGTCACCTTGTTGGATAACGAGTTTGTCCAAGCAATTTGGCCTGCTTCACCGCCCGTCATATTTATCAATTTGGCACATTCGCTTATTCCCAACGCCATCCTTTCGTCGTCGCTCACATCTGCCGGCACCTCTCACGGACCTCACCCACCCACCGAATGCAGTCTCAGACGCACGGCATGACGGCTTCTCATCCTGACCACTCTCAGCAGTCTGCGGACTCCACCGACCCTCACCTCACGGACCCCGTGCTCCTCAGGGACAACTCCGAGTTCAAGTCGTACAAGACGTCTCGTTTCGACTATTCCGGACTCAGGATCTTCTATCGACGGCACGCCAAGGCCGACCAGCTGCCCAAGGACCCGGCTCCTCTTCCTCTGCTGGTCTTCCTCCATGGACTCGGCGGCTCAGTCGCTCAGTTCCACCCGTTGCTGAGCAGCTTGACGGATCTGGGTCCTTGCCTGGCCATTGACTACCCCGGATGTGGCCGCTCCGAGTTTTCCGTTACATCATGGGAAGCCTACGCCTCCGAGGCGCTGGTCGAGCTGTTGGAGACCATCATCGACGACTATCGAGACAAGGATGCTGGCCAGCGCGTCGTCCTCATCGGCCATAGCATGGGGACCGCTCTCTCGGCCCAATTGGCCAACCCTAAGAGACCTCATACCACGTCGCTGGCACACTACGTCGTCGGACTGATTGCCATCTGCCCCGTCGCAGGGCCGCCCAGCGAGGCTGTGACTACGTGGGCGAGGAGGGCCATGTGGATTCCTGGATGGTTGTTCGACCTGTGGCGGGCCGTGGATGGATGGGGAGGCCCCGAGAGTGCGAGTGTGAAGCGGTTCGTTGGCGAGGGTTCCGACAAGGCCTCCCGGGTTCTCCAGTATCGCTTTAACAAGCAGAGCCGGACGCCTATATGGAGGCGAATGGCAAACGGAGCATTGCCGGTGTACAAGAACGGCCAAGCTTACGGCGGAATCCCTGGGCTGGATGCGTGGAGGGGCTTAAACATTCCCGTTTACTTGATTGCGGGAGAGAAGGACAATGTCGTCTCCCACAAGGAGGTCGACAAGATCCTCAAAGCCCTGGATCCGGAGGTGCCATCAACCCCCAGCGACTCTGGAGACGAGTCGAACAGAACCATCGTGGACTCTGCTGCGCAGGTCAACGCTTCCGTCAAGCCTTCGGACCATCTACCACAAGCCATCGAAGATCTCCGCGACGAGGACTTTGCAAAGACCAAGCCCTCGCAGAACGAGACCGAAGAGTCCCAAGAGGACCCAACAACCCCTCGGGATCCCTGTACACCACAAGAGTGTCTCACCGAGCTCCCTGCTCAGCCCAACCACCCTCGAAGGGTTGTCCGCTCCATCATCCTCCCCGCTCCGGCCAACCACGCCCTCCTCTACACCCCCTGCACCGTGCGTGCCGTGGCAGGTCTCATCTCCGACTTCCTGGCGGCCAACATTACCGGCCGCCTGTCTCTCGCGTGGCAGCTGCAGTACCTGTCCCGCGAGGGTAAGTGGGATGTCAAGAACCTCAACAAATGGAAGTCTGTCAGCCCCGTCTCGGAGCCCATCGGCCCCGTCGACGATCCCGTTTTCCGCGCCATGAAGACGCTTCGCGAGGCCGACGACGTCCACTGCCCGGCCCAGTTCACCGCAAACTGGGGCGCCGTCGTCAAGGACGTCATCGACATCTCCAAGGACCAGCCCGTCTACGACCCCCGGGGCCTCGAGCGCGCGGGCATCCACTACCACAAGTTCCCAACCGTCTCCAAGGTCCCGCCTAGCGCCGAAGAGGTCGACGCCTTCATCCGCCTCGTCGACGAGCTGCGCGCCAAGCAGCCCGAGCGCGCGGCCAAGGAGGACTGGGAGAAACCCGAGCGCTGCGTCGTGGGCGTCCACTGCCACTACGGCTTCAACCGCACGGGGTACTTCATCGTCTGCTACCTCGTCGAGCGCTGCGGCTACGGGGTCCAGGAGGCCATTGGCATGTTTGCCAAGGCGCGGCCGCATGGCATCCGCCACTCGCACTTCCTGGATCGGCTGTACGTGCGCTACAATGTCGATGCTGCGAGACGTGCCTAGGGCCCGCGTGCTTTTGTCTGAGTGAAGTGAAGCGGGGTAGGAACGAGGATGGAAAAGGGGGGGTAGAAAACCAAATTGCTTGTCATGTCAGGTACTTTCAACATCGGAAGCGAATGTTTTTCCTTGGTTCGGAGCTGGTTCATCGGCGTCTGGTTGGGAAAGTATCGAATTGAACGGATAGGACGGGCATAGACGGAGCACGGGAGCGATGGGATTGACGCAAAAATGGAACCAACAAAACACCACAGCATGGAGTATGTAGTCTGAAAGCTTATGGATATTTCGCCATGATAGTACTCATTATCCTAAAACCCGACCCCCATTATATCCCTCGTGTATCCGCGCGTGTATGCAAGAAACTCCCTAGGTATGAGAAGGCCCTTCGCCATCTGCCCAATCTAGAAAAGATGCAAAATGCTTAATCTCTACTCCAAAAAATGCGTTCTGAGAAGCCCAAGTTCTAGTCTACATCTCAGATAGATGGTAATCGTACCCGCTCACACCGACGCGGGCAGCCTTTACCACGGCCGCGGCATCGGCGTCGGGCTTGGCGAGCTGAATCTTCTGCTTGAGCTCGCTGGTAACGGCCTCGATGTCGACGGCGAGGTATTCGTGGAGGAACTTGCCTACGTCGGTATTCTCGACGTTGCCGCGGATCTTGTCGGTGCCGTGGCCACCGGAGCTGTAAATGTTGACGTCGACGGCAGTATGGCCGTGGGTGCTCCAGCCAATGTGGGCGCGGAACGAAATCATGTCGGCAAAGGCGTGAAGAGCTTCAGAGGTGTCTTCAATAACACGGAGAAGTTCCGTCTCGGAGGCGTCGGTGATGCCAAGGCCGGGGATGACAAGCTCCTCGTTGACCCAGGACTTGAGCTTGTCCTTGGTAGCGGCTTGTGTGCCAGCAACGGAGGCGACGTGGCTGTGCAGCTTGTGCGAAAGCCACTCGGCCGAGGCGGTGGCTTTGGCGAGGTGCTTGGGATACCAGTTGTAGGTGGGAAGGTGACCGGGCTTCTGGATGGCCGTGTCAAGACCGCCGGTTTCGTGGTCACTGGTCGCAACAAGGACGGTTTCGGTGCTGGTGCTGTCGATGAAGTCGAGGACAGCCTTGAAGGTCTTGTCATACTCTAGGACTTCGTGGACCTGGGCACCAGGGTCGTTGTAGTGTCCGGCATGATCGATTCTGCTGCCCTCAATCATGAGGAAGAAGCCCTTATCGCTGTTTTCAGTCGCCTTTTCAAGAGCGCGCAGAGCCGTCTTGGCCATCTCGTTGAGAGAGGGGTAAATGTCGTTGTGGTTTCGTCGATCAATCTCAAAGGGAATATCGGTGGGGGCGAAGAGACCGAACATGGGGAGCTGAACCTTTTCGCCACCTTGGAGGGCATCGAAGCCAGAGCGACTGTCCGTGTAGGTCCAATCGTGCTTCTTCTGGGCAATCTTGACAACATCAACCTCATCGGCGCGGCAGCTTCCCTTGGTGGTGTTGGGGAGGAAGTGGCATCGGCCACCACCGAGCATCAAGTCGATAGTGCGTCCCAAAGCACCCTCTCCGACCTCTTGAAGGGCGATGGAGTCCTCGAGAGAACGGTCCAGGGCATGACTGGCAAAACAAGCAGGAGTGGCATCGGTGATGTCGGTGGTGACGACGAGACCGGTGATGTAGCCTGCCCTCTTGGCGGCCTCGAGGACGGTGCCACAAGGCTCGTGGTCATCCAGGACGGCAATGGCGCCGTTGTAGCTCTTCTTGGCGCAAGCGAAGGCGGTTGCGCCGGCGGCGCTATCAGTCACCAAGCGGTTGGTGGAGCGCGTTCGGCTTGTGCCCCAGAAGTGCTGGTCGAGAACAAGAGTGTCGTCGACGGGGAGGCCTTGGACGTGCTGGCGGAAGCTGCGAGTCATGGAGAGGGAGGCAGGGCCCATGCCGTCCGAGACCATGAAGACAAGGTTGCGCTTGGCATTGGGAGTTGCCGGCTTGTGCTGGGTCTGGTTCTTGTGCTGAACCCAGACGGCGAGAACGACGACGAGGGCTGTGGCCACAAGAGCCCAGGCGAAGAGAGCCAGTTCCCGAAATCTAGAGAAGCGCGAGTGCTTCTTATCGGATTCGACGTCGGGGCCATCCGGAGACAGGAGGGGACTTCGTTCGGAGGCCTGAGACAGAAGCTTGTCAGTCATGATTGCTCGGGTATCTGGCAGGGATAGTTACCATGGTTTCCAGACTGACGGCCAGCGCGAGCTGAGGGAGACTTGGGGGCGAGGATGAGGTCGGACGAGGAGGGGTAGAGGAGGTCAGACGGAAGAGGAAGAAGAGCGGCCCATGACCTAGTTATACAGCGCCAGGGCCGACGCTGAGTGAAACAATGGATGGAGGTTGATGCAGGGTCCTGGCTGATGCCTCACAGGATCCAGCTGGTCCAAGCGCACTTGCCGTGCCGGTTTAAGTCAGATAAGGTGCGGAATGGTGGTGAAGCGATTGGCAGCTGAGTAGAAGTGGGCCGCTGCCGACCAATGACGGCCCGCTCAGGTGCCATGATCACGGGCAACCTCTGCCGGGACCCCCATCAGCGCCTCTGTTCAGGCAGTTCGTGGCCCTGGAGCTGTGGAGTCCTGGGGCTTTTGGTCCGCTGAGCGGAGGCCCTGTGACATCCATGGATCAACACCGAGGCGGCGGCGGGGTGAAGGGGCTGCAGCACGCAGATGGAGGCCATGAGATGACTATTGACGGCAAAAAGCATTTTGCATGGAAGGGCGAGATGCTCATCTCGGGCCGTGGCCACTGTAGCAAGGATTCCTGGCCCCGAGCCGCGCGCCATGTCTTGAGCTGCTGCACCGCATTCGTTCCGCCGTGCCGTTGCTCAACCACGGTGACCAATGGCGTCACTTCTCTGGAGCCACGGGACGGGAGAGAGGAAATGAAAACCGGAATACAGAGTGGCAAGTATCGCAACTTCTATTCTGTGGCTGGATCTGCAGTATCGCGATTTAGTCCTGCCGATCTTTTCTTCTGATTCGATCAACCGGAACGAAGCCACCAATCCGCGCTTCAATCACTCTTCTTGCTTCCTAACAGCGGGTAGGAAGTTTCGAGCTAACATTTATTATCCTTGTGGCCTGTATTGCCTCTCTCTCCACTTGCGACTCCACGACGCACCACCGACTCGTCGAGCTGCAGCGCGAAGTCGGAGGAAAGGAGGAGTGTCGTCAAGGAGCAAGCCCTGATGAGCTACAAACTGACTTACCTCGTAGCATTCCGTTGATCTTCATGGATTGTACACATTATGACGGAGAGACACGTGTAATCTTCTCGGTATTTGACTGCATGCTTACCTTACCCCCTTCTCATTTGTGTGAGAAATGCACTTTTAATAACTTCCTCTGCGAAATTTCTTCAGAGAGGACGACTCGTCTGCTTGCCGCCCAAATTAGGAATGTGGTCAAGTGATCACATCATCGGGCCGTCGGCTCGAGGGTCCTCTTCCATTAACTTCTTGAGACTTCTTGATCCATACACGGAGGAGACAACATCGCAAGCAGCGGGGAACTTTCAGATTTTTCATTCAATTTAAAAGTGGTGGAGGCAATAAGGAATCTCGGGCAATAAAGAATTCCTTGCCGAGGAAGAAGTGTATTGCCATGACTCAAAACGATTGGGGTACTCGATGGTCCAAGGCGTGGAAGATGCCGAAAATACGTACTAGTTACACCCAAGTTATCCAATGATGATGCGTCGAAAAACGGCCTGTTAGCTCGTCCGGCCATCCCGATCCTAGTTTTGAGTTGCTAACCAGTGAGAAGCGTGTTCGTGCTCGTAGAGTCAACAATACAAATCTAGAGCATCAGTGGTACTTTCAAGACGAGAGGTACCGCAGCATATTAATGAAGCATAAGCTCTGAAAAATAGAGAGAGAGGATTGGTTGGTCCATAGGGTTGGAACAGAGGGACAATCCCATGCAGGTAATGCCGAAGATATATGATTTACCTTACCATCCATAATGTCGAGTTGTTGGCAGCGTGGCCTGCATCACTCAAAAACTCATGACATGCTGGCTCTCTTCTCTCTTCATTATTTCTAATTCGTCAATCATCTTCATCTCGAAAAGTTACGACGATCTGCAAGCCTATGTATGGATATGCCACCCATAATGATCGAGTTCGACTTGGGAGGCACATGTCAATGTTGCGATGCATTCGCAAAGCTCACTATACACGCCATCTCTTGATAAACCTGTGGTATTGAATCACCGCTTGTCAAGCAAACAGACGTGTTTCCGTCATCATACGTTCACCCATCAAACCGAGCACGCGCCTTTGCCAAGTGCTGGCCAGAGTATAAAGTTGGGCGGCAACCTGCTGACCGTTGCGAATGCTTCTCAACTAACCTCGACGCAAGCCCTAATCGCAGACCATCCGTGTGTATTGACACGTGTTGACAAGAGAGGTTCTCACATTCACTCGAAATCGTGTCGTTGCGGCGAGCACACGATGCACGCCAACTCGGCCATCAACACGTCAGCACTTCGACATCGAGAGAATAGAGACCGCCCACACGAGCGCACCGAGAAAGCATGTGCGGATACATCCTATTCATCCAGCACTGCGGCTGTTTCTTAAGCTTAAAGGCCGACCAAACTTGCGATGCCATCATCGAGCAACTGAGCCGAATCAACTTCGCCGAGGCATGGACGACTGACGCCAAGTCCGCTTTGCCGTTTACGGTGCCCGAAGACTGCGATCCCAGCTGGGAAAACTCGGAAATCGTCACAGTCGACCAGGTGTGCGGGCTCCAAGACTGCCCTTCGCTCAAAACTGGCATCGTTCTGCCCAAGAAACCGGACGGCATCGTGGGCTTGTAGATGGCCGGGAACGGGCCTCTATACAAGGAGCTCGATGAGCTTTCGGATGTTGCTTTACTGAAGAGGCTCGCGAGAGTGGCGCCGCTGATGAGGAAATCTACTGTCTTGTCATGGAGGCACCTCTCGGATGCACAGTCATGGACGACTACAACCACGAGAGACGGCAAACCCCAACATCTGACTACATCAACACCAGAGACTATGTATCGGAGAACAAGAGAGATGCACAAGAAAGGAATAGCTCATTTGGATGAGATATTCCCCAATAGAATAGTCATTTGACTGTCTACCTGTCTACATGAGTGAAGTTTTCACGTGAACAACAAACATACCAGTAATGGATGTGCATTGACATTCAAGCACTCGATGCCAGAATGAGCATGAGACCACGGGCTCGCGATGGCACAAATAATTAATTAATTACGAGACGCAGCGCCTGTTTTGCCTGGCTCTTCCTGGTGCAACCTTGGAACATGGGGATGAGACAAGGAAATCGAACCGTGTACTCCGTACTCAGATAAGAACACTATGAGTGAGATCAAGGTGTCGACACCTGTTTACCGTTTCACTTTGTGATTGCTTGGTGCTGCTGTGTAAGGAGGCTTTTGGAGAGGTTTGAAGTTGGGATGAAGTCGGATGACAGGATCCATGCCACGTACTTATGATTAGATGGTGCAGTGGTTTTGTCGCTCGGTACGTCTGCATTCGTAGACTCTCTGACGATTATTACGGGGCATCGCCTTGTCTTGACAAAGATCCATGAAGTTAGACTGCCGACGAAGGGAGCCGACGCCTGCGTTCTTTGCATGTTGAAGGCTTGAAGCTAAAACCTTTGCGTTGAATAGCCTGGAAACTTGGAGGCGCTATCTGACTTGGCGTTTAGGGCTGATGGACTAGGGAGAAGAGGGGATTCAGCTCGACCGTCACCAATTGTACGAATACCTCAGGTAAGTATTGGATGGAGTCGTATACGCGTGTACTCCTTACTCGTGGGGCCGGCATTTCTGTGCCGAAACAGCTGGCACCCAGACCACGACGAAGCTAGTAGCGATTGCAGGATTCGTATAGCTCCGGAAGCGAAAAACCAAACGCCAGAGGCCATTTGAAATTGAGCGTCAGCCCTAGAGCGCCCCGTAGTCAGCGGCCTATTCAATCGAGGTGCTGATGTTTCAGCGTCGACGTGGTAGAAGCGTTGAGTTGGCGGTGGAGGTGGCGCCCCCTTGCAAGGTTCTGTAACTCGCGAACTTCTCCATGGGTCCTTTTCCTTTTATTTATTATCATCGCGTCGACCACCTTCAGTTTGTAATGAATTATTTCTGTTAATGCCATGTCTTCTCCTTGAACCATCTGCCCTCAATTGACCAGCTGTCCCGACCGGCCTCGCTCATCCCCCGCCCCGTCCCGCGAAGCCTCGACGACGTCACTGCCTTGGACATCATGCCTCAAGACGACGAGCAAGAGGCTCGCGCCAGCCACTCCTCCAACACCCGCGTCTCCTTCGAGCCTCCCGCAGAACCTCCCCGCGCCGTCCCTCGACACATCCGCTACAACCTCACCGTCGACACGGACAACCTCGCGCCGCCCCAGACGTCCCCCAAGCACCTGTCCCGCACCGACACCGATGGCCACCGCGACATGGGCATCGGCCTCTCGCCCATCCTGCGACGCCGCATGACGCGCGCCCAGACGTTCAAGACGGTCGAGGACTACGACGACCTTGATGCCTTCGACGCCACCTTCAGCGCCCGCCCCGGCTGGCAGCCCGGCTCCGAGCCCGGCTTCGACCCTACCCTCCCCGACGGCGGCCACGCCTCCATGCCGACTCTGCTTGCGCCGTGCGAGATCTCCGTCATTGACTTTACCCGCACCAACGTGGTTAAGCAGCGCTTTGAGAACGACACCTTCATTGAGTTCCTCGAGAAGCCCAAGCCCAAGTGGGCCAAGTGTCGCTGGATCAACATCAATGGCTTGAGCTGGGACGTGATTCAGGCGGTTGGAAAGAAGAAGAACCTGCACAAGCTGGCGTTGGAGGACGTCATGAACATTAGAAACAGGACCAAGGCTGATTGGTGAGTTCTCCGAGTCACCTCGTGTCCCTCCAACCAACTGACCCGACCCAGGTATCCCAACCATGCATTTGTCGTCTTGACGTTGCAGAAGCTCGTCCATCTCGTGGAAGAGGACGACGATGATTCGAGCGACTCCAGCAGCACGTTCTCGCGCAAGTCCCAGGACGGCTTCAAAGACTCCATTCGCAACTTCTGGAAGAGCCGCCGGACGGCTGCCGACCCGGAAAAGGACATGCTCGGAACCACAGCCCCGGCATTCCCTGCGGGCGAGGAATTGCAAGAAACGGGCATGATTCGCAGCCTGCAGCAATACCACTCTTCGCCCAACGAGGCCCGTACCGAGTTTATGGAGAGCCACTCGTCTCTGGCGCCCTACAAGATGGCCATTTCTGCCGAGCAGGTCTCAATCTTCCTCACCAACGATAATACCGTTATTTCACTATTTGAGGTATCTGCTGGCGATGTGGAACGGCCCATCTTCCACCGCCTAAGCACACCGGGAACCAGTCTGCGAGAATCCAACGATGCGTCCCTCCTCGTCCAAGCCATCGTCGATGCCATCATCGACCTGGCTATTCCTCTGACGGCCGTCTACACGGACATCATCAGTGACATTGAGCTCGACGTGCTCACGTCTCCGAGCATGAATCAAAGCCGGCAACTTTACATCTGCATTAGCGAGATCAACAAGATGCTGAGCTTTCTCAATCCCATCGACAATGTGGTCAATGTGCTCCGAGATCACAAGACCTACTTCAACCACGACCAGGCCCAGATCGAGCTGGAGAACCCGGCTTCGGGCGTCATCGTCACGCCCATGACGCACACCTATCTCGGCGACGTCTTGGATCACTGCATCATGATCACCGAGGCGCTGCAGCAGCTGAAGCAGTCGTCGGACAATTTGATCAGCCTCATCTTCAACACCATCTCGGCCAACCAGAACGAGTCCATGAAGCAGCTGACGACGGTGACCATCATCTTCCTGCCCCTCACCTTTATTACTGGATTCTTTGGTCAGAACTTTGTTGAGGAGGGTTTCCCGGATCTCAAGCATGGGATTTGGTATTTGTAAGTGAAAACTTGTACACATTGCGAACGAGTGTCGTTCTAATTCACGTCTAGCTGGGCATGCGCGGTGCCTACGGTTATTGCCACCATTCTAGTTCTCATGAAGGACATGATCCACGACTGGCTGATCCGGGTCGTGCAGAGGAAACATATTGGCTCCATCAGGAAGAAGACGAACAAGACCAAGCGACGTACGAGGATGAAGTTGAAAGTGTGATGGGGGTCATGATTCGATTGGGTGTTTTTGTGTAATAATTTGGTATAAGTTGCATGATACCCTTGGCGTTGGATCAGAAGCGTTTGGATATGGGGTTATTGTCACTGGCATGTTCCCACACGCGGGTTGTATAATCAAAACATGGGTCACAGGTACAAGAACTGGTTTCTGGGTCTCATTGCCGTATAATAATCCTTCCCTTGCGTATATTCGACACCCAGTAGGTACGTAACAAGGCCTTGGTGGCAGACCGTCCTAACCGCTTATCCAGTCGTCGTATGAAGCCGCCAGGTTTCTCTCATCAATCCCGAGCAGGTCGATGCCCGGCACCTTGGGCAAGATGCCCTGCATATTCAACTTGTCGGGCGAGAGGCAGCCGCCCTCGCTCTCGTTCTTCTTGAGCTCGCCCCACCAGTAGGCAAAGGTGTTGTCGAGCCTCATGAGGGTGAGGATGCACTTCCAGCGGTCCCAGGGGTCCAGCTTCTTGAAGTCGAGCAAGCTGGCGTCCACCTCGCGCACCCGCTCCGAGAAGCCGGCCGTGTCGGACCCCGTGGCGAAGAAGAACATTTGCCCCAGGAGCCGCAGCCAGTACTGCATCGACTCGGCCTGCGGGTGCCAGGGCGTGTAGCGCAGCTCCACGGTGGGCTGGACGTCGCCCGTGGGGGCGTGGACGGCCACGGTGGTTTCGCCCAGGGGGGCCGAGAGCAGCTCCGAGAGCTCGCGCATGGTGCCGGCACCCCAGATGAGCTGGAGGCGCTCTTGGAGACAGGAGTCGTGCAGGTGGCTGGGGATGTTGTGCCGCATCACCTCGAGGCCGCACGGGGCCTTGGGCCGGGTCTTCTTGAGGAGGGGGTTGAGTTCCTCGCGCGGGACCGTCATGTACCCGTCGGGGAAGTGCGTGGGCTCGCGGGCGAGCTTGGACGAGGCGGTGATGGGCAGGTAGTGGTCCAGCTCAGGCCTGTCGACGCCGGGACGAAGCTCAAGGAGGAGCGCCTGCTCCAGCATCCAGCACAGGGTGAGCATGCGCTGCGCCGGCACGAGCTCCAGGCCTCCGGGGCCGTGGCAGAAGAAGACGCGCATCTGGCAGGACGAGTTGACGTGCATCTTGACGCCGGCGCGGAGCACCCCGAGGAGGACCTCGACGTCCAGGGGGAAGCGCCCGGGCGCCGGCGTCTCGGGCGACTTGCGAGGGACGGCATGGCGACGGAAGCGCTCGGTCCGGGAGGAAGGCCCGATGCCGCTGGAGGCCCCCGGGTCGTGGGAGCCCTCGGGGAGGATGGCCCTGATGGGCGAGAACGGGCTGCGCACCTTGACGGGGATCCATTCGTACTGCTGGGGCGAGTCGACCTCGGCGCAGGCCCTCAGGGCCGGGCCAAAGGTCCAGAGGGACTGGCTCGCCGCCATTCCGGCGCGGCGGGCCGGCCAGGGTCCGTCTGGGTCGACGAGGGTGAAGACGTCGGGGTCGGCGCTGCCGCTGTAGGCGATGCCGGCCCGGGCTTGGCCGCCGCGCCGGCCGGTGTGACGGACCAGCTCGGCGCAATACTTGGCCACGGTTTCCTGGGGATTCCTTGCGTCCCGGGGGCATTCCCAGCGGGCGTCGTCGTTGTCGAACTCGAGGTTGGGGTAGATTGGGCCGGAGCGCACTTTGGCCACGAGGAACTCGACCTCGACGCTCCATTCAGAGAGGTGTCCCAGATCGTCTTCACACAATTTGTTGTTGTCGTTGTTCATTTTGGTGTTGGTATGGAGGCTGGTGTTTTGCATCGTGAAGCCTGTAGGAATACGCGCATTTTATATCCAGGCTTAGACAGGTATTCTCGCAAATACGTTCATGGGCGCTATTTAAAGAATGTCATTCACGGCGGGAACTGGTCGCCATGGTCGGCTGAATCTCTACTGAACAGAACATGGCGTCCGGTGATTGGTGTTATCGTGAGGGTTGCTGCAAAGGGGTGTGTTGTAAGATGTCACACAGGACCACACCCTGCTCTTGCAGAAGAGGGAGCAAAGTCGGTGAATTGGGGACGGAAGAGGCTGGGGACGGGGAGGGAGAATGTTGTGAATTGGACGAATACACGGGCGATTCTGGCCATCTGCGGCGAATATGCACTCGTCCACGGGATGCACGTCTTGCAGAGTACTCGGCGGGCTGTGTGATGGGTCCAAAGGTCCGCATAGCCGCCATGCCGAGGCGATTGGGGAACGACCTGGGATGCTCGGACGATTGTATATCCGCATATGTTTATTGACGTAAATGCCTTCATCTCGAGGGCAGTTCCAGCCTACAGAGACGTTATTTAGTGCGGTGATTGGGTGAACATTGACGGTGTATTGATCAATGTAATATGGTATTTGAATTAGTAGTCCAATCGCATAGAACAGGCAAGGCTGTTTTGGAATACAAGCATGAGATAGATATTGTGAGTCTAAGAACCTTCATCTCATGTTTCCTTTGTGTTCATGCTAGTGGCCAGTTTCGTGACGATACAGAAGCGAAGTGGTTTAGCCGAGCGTAAATGAGAGGATAGAGAAATGGACCATTATAGAAGTAGACATAGTGATGAGTATGGTATAATCGTAAAGTGCCATTTATTCTTTCTATTTGCCTACGTCTTGCAAAGAATGAAATGCTCCTCCTCAACTCCCGTCATGATGGCCATGTGGAGATTACGTAATGCACAGCTCCGTGCACAAGCTCCAACGCAGGCAGCAACAGCTCAAACCATGTGCGCTTACTCCATTCACGACAAGACATGAGTTCATACATCTCAACCCTTCATACCCTTTCCTCCAGCATGTTGCCCTGAATGCCGTCGCTTCTATTGAATTGGGTCAGAGATTTTGCCATTTGTTCCTTGGGTAGCCTTTCAATATTCCCACCTGACCTCCAAACACCCGTCCATCACCATCGCCGTCATGAGCTCCATACACAATGTTGACATGTCCCCCAGCGAAGAAGCGAAGCGGGAGGACGAGATGCAATATGGCCTCATCGGCATGACCCAGGAAGAACTGGACGACAAGTGAGAAGCGCTCAGTTCACCGGTCCAGCATCATCTAACCCTCGCAGGTATCCTAATAGACCAAGAAATCATTCCAAAACGCTGCTCTTCTCGGATCTCTTCCGCGGCCTTTTCAACCCTCTTAACGAAAACAAGAAGTCGAATGCCACCGGAGGGGGTCCCAAAAAGGCATTTAGAGGCGTCAACAAGCTGTCGCCCCACGAACAGCGACGCCACATTATCGACCGCTTCATTCTTCGCTGGCGAAAGGAGGTCGGCAATGACTTCTACCCGGCCTTGCGTCTCATTCTCCCTGACAAGGATCGCGATCGCGGAGTCTACGGCCTAAAAGAGAATGCCATCGGGAAGCTCTTGGTCAAGCTGATCAAGATCGACAAGAACTCGGAAGATGGCTATAATCTCCTCCATTGGAAACTACCTGGTCAGACTGCTGCGGCGCGACTGGCCGGTGACTTTGCCGGGCGCTGTTTTGAAGTCATCTCCAAGCGTCCGATGCGCACCAGCGTTGGCGACATGACCATTGCCGAGGTCAACGAGCAATTGGACAAACTCTCCGCTTCGACGGGCGAATCTGAAAATCTCCGCGTTTTTGAAAAGTTCTACAATCGCATGAACGCCGAAGAGATGATGTGGTTGATACGCATCGTCTTGAAACAAATGAAGGTGGGCGCTACGGAAAAGACGCTTCTGGATCTCTGGCACCCAGACGGCGACGCTCTGTTTAGCGTTTCGTCCAGCCTGCGACGCGTCTGCTGGGAACTGTACGATCCCCAAGTCCGGCTGGAGCAGGAAGAAGCCGGCGTCGCCTTGATGCAATGCTTCCAGCCCCAGCTCGCCCAGTTTCAGATGCCGTCGTCGTTCCAAAAGATGATCCAGCTTCTTCGTCCGACCGAGGAGGACCCAGAGTTCTGGATCGAGGAAAAGCTCGACGGCGAGCGCATGCAAATGCACATGGTCGAAGACAAGTCACAGCCGGGCGGAAGACGTTTTTGCTTCTGGTCGCGAAAAGCCAAGGACTACACATACTTGTACGGCAGCGGCCTCCAAGACGAGAACTCGAGCTTGACACGGCACCTGAGGAAGGCCTTTGCACCGGGCGTCAAGAACCTGATCCTCGATGGCGAAATGATTACTTGGGATATGGGCCTTGACAAGATTGTCCCTTTCGGCACCCTCAAAACTGCTGCCATCTCGGAACAGCAGAATAAGACTGGCTCGGACTCTGCTGGGCATCGCCCCTTATTTCGAGTCTTTGACATTCTCCTCCTTAATAACAAGCAGTTAACGCCATATACGCTCCGTGATCGCCATCGCGCCCTCGAAAAGGCTGTCAGGCCAGTCCACCGACGATTGGAAATCCACAACTACACCAGCGCAACGACTCCGGACGCCATCGAGCCGCTTCTGCGTGAAGTCGTGGCCAGCGCCTCGGAAGGTCTTGTTCTCAAGAATCCCCGTTCAATGTATCGGTTGAATAGTCGCAATGACGACTGGCTCAAGGTGAAACCCGAATACATGTCCGAGTTTGGAGAATCGCTTGACTGTGTTGTCATTGGCGGCTACTATGGCTCCGGAAAGCGTGGTGGCATTCTGTCCAGTTTCCTATGCGGTCTTCGAGTGACGCAGAACCATATCCAGGCTGGAGCGAACCCCGAAAAGTGCTTCAGCTTCTTCAAGGTGGGCGGTGGTTTCCGCGTTGAGGATTACGCAGAGATCCGACACCGAACGGAAGGGAAGTGGATCGACTGGGATCAGAAGAATCCTCCCTCAGAGTACATTGAGCTTGGCGGAGGAGAGGCTCGACAATATGAACGGCCAGACGTGTGGATTCGACCGAGAGACTCGGTCGTCGTCTCTGTCAAGGCAGCCAGCGTCGGCCCTTCAGACCAATTCGCCCGGGGCTTCACCCTACGCTTCCCGAGATTCCGACGGCTCCGGTTGGATAGAACTTGGGACACAGCCTTGTCCTTGGAGGAATTCCAAGACTTGAAACAAAAGGTGGACGAAGAGTCCAAGGAAAAGGCCATGACGGTGGAAGACCGGAAACGACGGAACCCGAAGCGCGTAAAGAGAGAACTCGTGATTGCGGGGGAAGATTCGGCGCCCGTCGAGTTCAAGGGAGACAAGACGACCGTCTTTGAGGGCCTGGAGTTTTGCGTCCTCTCCGAATCACTCAAGCCGTACAAGAAGACCAAGACCCAGTTGGAAACAATCATCAAGGTGAACGGAGGCACTGTTTCTCAGCGAGCGGTCACGGACTCTAACATGGTTCTCATCGCCGACAAGAAAGTGGTCAAGGTCGCAAGCCTCATGAAGTCTGGGGACGTGGACATTATTCGGCCCAGGTGGATCAAAGACTGCCTCGAAGGGGAGTCGGGACACTTTCTCCTCCCGTTCGAGTCCTCCCACCTCTTCCACGCGACCGACGCGCTGAGGCATGCCGCCGAGCAGAACGCGGATCAGTTTGGCGACAGCTACGCGCGCGACGTTTCGGTCGAAGAGCTCCGAGAGCTGATGCACCATATGCCCAAGATCGAGGACGCCGAGCCCTTCGACAAGGGCCAGTTCGTTCAGCAGCTCGAGGACCACGGGAAGGACTTGAATGGCTTGCGGGCCTTTTTGTTTCGGCGATGCGTGGTGCGGCTGTACCAAGTCGACGCGGACGACAACAGAATGGCCAAGCTGCGACGCTACGTCCGGTACGGCGGTGGGTTGATCGCGGAGGATGCAGAGGACCCGGCTGTGACACATGTCGTGATTGAGGGCGAGGACCCGATGCAGATGTGCGAGACGGGGGACAGAGTGCGCTCGGAGCTGAGCTCTCGGCGCACACAGCCACGCGTGGTTCTGGGGACGTGGGTTGACGAGTGTTGGAAAGAGGGAACATTACTCGACGAGGAACAGTTTGTGGTGCCTTGAGGTGCGTTTCTTGGGCATCAACCTTTCAATTGTACTACTGCTACTTCAAACTTGGACAATGAAGACGGATGCTGCTTGACTCTATTCTATGTTATTTGTATGGTTCCAACACGCAATCGACAAGCACCCATCTACTTTCCTATGGTCAAGAACAGCCTGTCACCAATGTCGCCCACGCCCGGCTTGAGCATGCCGCTTTGGGTCAGCTCCTTATCTACACCGGCGACCCAGATCTCGGTGCCCTCCGGCCACTCAGCGGCAACTTTGTTCAGACCCTCCTCGGCAGCGACGACGCCCAAGACAACGATTCGCTTGGCACCCCACTCGCGGAGGGTTTGGATGGCAGCGGCGCAAGTGCCGCCCGTGGCGATGATGGGGTCGACGAGGATGGCAAGACTGCTGACGTCGGCGGACGGGTCGTGCTGGATGTGTTGGGGGAGGTTGTTGTAGTACTCGACGGGGTCGAGAGTCGAGGGCTCGCGGTACATGCCCAGGTGGTGAACCGGGACGGGGCTGGGGAGCATGGTTTGGACGGCTGTAGGGCGTGAGCAAGCTTGACGGACTCGGGGTGCAGCAGACGACTAACCGTCAACCATGCCGAGACCAGACCTCAAAATGGGAACTATACACAAGGTGCTCGGGGCAATTGTCGACGTGGTGAATTGATAGCCCAGGGGGGTTTCATCCTGTCGCGATTCTGTGTTAGTCGGGCACGCGCCGAGCGACAGCAGACGTCATGACGTGCCTTGGGGCCCTCGACGGAGGTGACGGACGTGGCCAGGGCCTCGCACGAGACGATGAGGGCGATCTCGTGGATTAGGGACTTGACGTCGCGAGCGCTGACCGACCTGGATCGCAGCTGGCTCAGCTTGGCCTGGAGGCAGGGATGGGAGGAGACGTGGACATTGGACGGAGAGGCCATTGCGAAGGGAGAGAGACGGGTCAATTCTATTTTGGAGAGAGACGGACGGCTATCAAGGGAGGGGAGATGCGGTGAAGCATCAAGGGATGGATGCTGAGGGGGGGAGGAGAAGAGAAGAGGAGAGAGGAGAAGAGAGGAAAGAAGAAAGAAGAGAAGGGAAAGAAAAAGGAGAAACAGTCGGTGGGAGATTTGTCTTTATGTACCTGCTCCAAGTATCTCCAACTCTCCGGTCGGTCAGGGCAGGCAGGTACCCGACTTACAGGGAGGCCCAATGGTGGTGGGAAGCGGCCGAAGGAGAAGATCACACGGCACCGCGGGTGGGGCCAGCACCGGCTTCGGAAGGAGGGGCTGTCAGCGATAAGATAAGAGCTTTTGTCCAGGTCGGAGCTCTCCGTGGAGGCAGACCTACAGTACGAGGTAGCTGGTTGTTGTTGGGACCGACCCAGCCCTGAAGGGAAGAAGCCACCGCCTCTCAGAGTTTCACCCTCGCTCTCTCGACCTGCCGAATCTCAAAGTTTGGGGGTGGCGTCCCACGGAACTGTTATCGCCCAGAGGTTGGAGCAGCGACCCAGTCTTGGAAGCTCAAGCTGCGTTCCCACGCCGGACCAGACCCCTGCTCTTCCGCGGCGACTGATTGCCCAGTCGGTACCGGTACGTAGGTACCGGTGAGGAGAGTGGAATGGCGGAACAACCGGCTCTGACGGGACTGACGGGACTGACCACCTGCTCCAGAGCTCCAAAGCACCACCGGCTGATTCTCGGGCGCATTTGCCTCCTCCTCTGCCGTCATAACCGGCTGGGACTCGCTTTATTCCACTCTGCGAAATTATTCGAACTCTGAACAAAACACAACGTTGCGCCACAAACTCTGTCGACCTTTTCCACCTCTGGAATATGATTTTACCGCCGTATGAACCTGTCCGAGTACAAAGGGGCTTGGGATAGCGATCCACGAGGGTCTGAACACCTTGACCAACCACTTACACGACAAACCTCGAGATATTGCCTTGCCAGACGATACGCGAAACGAGCTGTCGACAATGGACCCCGAACCGCCATCGCGACGTGAAGCGGGCGTTTACGATGCCCCGGATTCTTATCAAGAACTCGATGAAGTCGAGGCGATCCCCCCTATCGACGAGACCCTGAGACGACCCACCCTCCGCGAAGCTCCCGAGCCGTATGAAGAACCAGACAAAGTGCCGACAGGAGGCTCGAGCCGTCGGTCGAGCGCTTACAACGCACCCGAGTCGTACCGAGAACTCGACGAGGTCGCTGCAATCTCTCCCGTCAGCGATGTAGCACGCCGCGAAGAATCCGTTTTCAGGCCTGGCACAGGGGTTGGAGACGGAGGCCAGAAACAGGAGATTGAGGAAGTCAAGGTCTCGCGGCTGGCCACCCAGATATACACGCACTCGTACCTGGTCTTCTTCGCGCTGCTCGGCACCGTCGCGCGGCTGGCTCTGACGTCCCTGACTCGATATCCCGGCACGCCCGTCATCTTCACCACGGTCTGGTCCAACTTTGCCGGCAGCCTCGTCATGGGCTTCCTCACCGAGGACCGCAAGCTGTTCCGCTACGAATGGGGCACGCCAACGTACCACCAGGCGATCGAGCGCGCCAGGGGAAAGGCTCGCGACGAGGAGGACGGCTTCGGGTCGAGCTCTGTCCAGGTGGACTTGACGGCGGCCAAGAAGGCGCATTTGGCGACCAAGAAGACTATTCCGCTGTATATTGGACTCGCGACGGGGTTTTGCGGGAGCTTCACGACGTTTTCCAGCTTCATCAAGGATGTGTTCCTGGCCTTGGCCAACGAGCTGGCCACGCCAGACGTGTCAGGGTCGCCCGTGAGTCGAAACGGGGGATACTCGTTCATGGCGATGCTCGCCGTCTTGATAGGGACGATGTCTCTGTCGCTCTCGGGATTGTTTGCCGGAGCCCACCTCGCCATCGGACTGGAGCGCGTCATGCCGTCGATACCCTTCGCGCTGAACCGCAAGGTCCTAGATCCCCTCGCGGTGCTCCTGGGCTGGGGCTGCTGGCTCGGCGCGGTGCTCCTCTCCGTGTGGCCGCCGCACGAGGGCTGGCGCGGCCAGGCCACGTTTTCGCTGGTGTTTGCGCCGCTCGGGTGCCTGGCCCGGTTCTACCTGTCGCTGCACCTCAACGGGAAAGTCGCGACATTCCCGATGGGCACGTTTGCGGCGAACGTGCTGGGGACGGCGATTCTCGGCATGGCGTGGGATATCGCGCACGCGCCGGTCGGGGGAGAGGTGGCGTGTCAGGTGCTCCAGGGCATAGAGGATGGGTTCTGCGGGTGCTTGACGACGATTTCCACGTGGGTGTCGGAGCTGAGCAGCTTGCGGCGGCGTCATGCGTGGCTGTATGGGACGGCGAGTGTTGCCGTGTCGTTGGGGTTGATGATTGCCATCATGGGCGGGCTGAGATGGAGTCATGGGTATAGCACGTTGTCGTGCGAGACGTACTGGTGGTGATTGTAGGCAGCTGACATCTCTTGACTCTGGAGATACAGACAGAGCCTCTCGGTGTCACTAATGAGACGTATCGATTGAATCACATACAGAAGCATGTTAACCCTGTAAGAGCCCTGTTCATAGACTAACTACCTCGACGATTCGTCATGGACGCAGCGAGGCTAGGTCGTGACTCTCAGGCTTCAGCGACTCCTCCCTTGAAGGCTCCATTGCCGAGACGTGTGCCGAGTCCAGTGCGTGTCTCAACAGCGAAACGAAAACAGGACTTGCAAGTCGAGGGATTGTAACTCGCAGCACGGACGAGGATGCCTGCCCGAGAAGAGGGAGACGCGCGTGCTTATTCTGCAGTCATTGGCTGGGGGCGCTTCCGCGGATCAGAGTTATGCATCACACACGGAGGCAGCTGACGAGCCAAGGACCCGGGCCGGAACAAGGAGACTTCAGGCAGGCCTATGCTGGGTAACGGGTTTGGGGGGGGGGGGGGGGGGGGGGGGGGGGATGGACAGTGGTTGGACTGCCGTGTTGGTTCGCGATACGAGGGCTTACTGTTACTCCGAGTGCTGACTTCGGGGGGATTATTCGTAGGACAACAGCAGCGCTCATGCCGCCCCCCCTCTGACTGGAAACAATGGGCGTGGCTTGTTTTCCGAGCGCTGTACGAATAAAGGGAGCCGTTGGCGTCACTGTGAAGCAGCGCCCACGTCATCTGCGAGGGGGATGAGAGTTTTCACTCTTCGCCAGACGAAGCAGTGGGAGGGTTGCAGCGGTCCCTTGAGAAGGCTGGACTCGCCGTGTTGGACGGGTGGTGATGACGGGAGAGGGGGCGCTTGGCACGTTTCACCACCGACGCGGTGATTTTCGGTTTTGTTGTTAATTTAAAGAGTGCACGTTTGGGCTTTATGTGCTCGGGAGCATGTCGGTGGAAGCCACAGCGACGAAGTCTCACGTAATATTCGTGCGAGGGTTGACGGCCACTGATTGACAATGAATTCCAGATGCACAGGTATCTGACTCCGTCACGAAGATCAGCATCAACACTGGCCATTTGTTAGTCCCCGATGACAAGCTGCAGGCAAAGACAGGAAAGAAACGAGGCCAAGTCCATAAAGCTGCCGAGGGGTCATTCAGGGGCACGAATGAAGGGAGGCAAAATGCCAAGCAGGACGCAATTCCCGAGACTCAAGAAATGAAGAACCGGCGCAGGGCAGGCAGATTTCCAGTGGTGAAGAAAGAAGTGGCAGAACTAGCTCGGGCTGAATCGAATTTTCGCATCGAAACGGAACCCATCATCACTCTATTCGCGACTAAGGGGGGAAAACTTGGGGCCGCCCAACTGCGCCACTGAACAAGCTCTTTTCTTTGGCTTTCTTGGGAATTTGGCGTGCCTTGCAGGACGCTGTGAGAGGCGACTATGCAGGCCAACAACACGGTGACCAGCTGTAGACGTGTACATCCTTCGTACATGCCTACTGTATCCGACAACAGAGCAAGACTCTTCGCTCCTTGATCACCTCCTGGCCTGCTGGCTCCTTCAGCCCTACCTCCGCTTTCACCTAGCGCTAAACCTCCAAGACCCCGGCCTCTGATTGCCAGCCTCCCTGGCATCGTTGATCCCTGCTGAGATCCGCCCAAGGGGGGTGGATCTGTAACCCTTGCCCCCGGGCCTTGGCGAGGAGAGGTGAGGAGGAGGAGGAGAGGGGGAGGGATTGGGAGGCCTGCTGAAGAGCTCTACAAACTCCCGTGCACTCATCCCACGGCTACTTCAATGTTAAGCTTTTGCCCTGAGAAGCCACCAAACAAAGAAGCTCTCCCCTCTTGGCCGTAACACCTCCTGCAGCCTAAAATACACTTGCCCTTCCCCGACGCCAAAGAGGGGGGCTGGAATGCAAGCAGCCGAAGAAACAACTCAGCTGGACGACGCCACAAAGCTCCGCTCCCGACCAGTCACGGTGACTCTTGTGGCGGCTGGGCGCAGCCCCGAATCAAAACCCCGGCGCCCCGGCGGTCTGGTCTGGGCCCTTCTCTGCTCAGGCTCGGCGAGCATCAGAGCGGAGAGCTGAGCGAAGGGGGGGGGGCTCGGGAAGCTCGTGCTATTCGTAGAATTCAAGGTTGACAAAACGCAACCCTGGTCCCTTGTCCGGCAGTCAGAAATCGTTGGTGTGTGGTGGGTGTGCCAGCCAGTTGGGCCTTTCTTGGCCTTTCCCCCTCCCCGATTCACTCACTCCCCTCCCTGTCTTGAAGCTATTATTATTCTAGGACGGCGGACGGCTCGAAGCACTGCCCTCAGCCTAGCCGACGCCCAGCCCGTTGCGGCGTTGGGAGACAAGTCTATTAGTGCAAGCCTCTGCCTATTTTCCCGCCGCGTTCCTTGCAGCCAAGGACATTTGTGATTTTTTGAACGTTTCTTTCTTTTGTTCTTCTTGATGGTGCTCTCCATCTCTCCGTGACATCTTCCCTGCCCCTCCTCCTCCTCCCTCAGTCGATCAAATAACCGAACCCCCCCTATCGACTCTGGGAAACAAGAAAACCATGCACTCCCAACAGCGCGGCGGCGACTACGACGCGCAGTACCAGCCGCAGCCGACCGACGAGCGGCTCTGGGACGATGGCGTGACCAAGCAGCCGGTGCCGCGCAAGCCGCCAAACTACAAGCCGACGCCGCTGCGATGGTACTTTGTCGTGATGCTGATCCTGTCCATCATGGGCCTCATGGCCCTCGTCGTGTGGGCCAAGCTGGCCATGCCCGACTCGGACACTTCGTACACTGACCTGAGCCGCGTGCACAACCGGTCGTTGGTGGGACGGTCCGAGGCGAGGCTGGGGGCCGGGCTGGAGGCCTTTGAGCTGAAGGGCCGGGCGACGTATGGGCAGGATGGACAGACTGGGACGGAAGAACAGGCCCAGCAGACGGAAAAGGACCAACCGGTCACGACTCAGATCCAGGACAAACCAGTCACGACGCAGATCAACGATGTACCAGTCACGACTCAGATCAACGATATACCAGTCACGACCCAGATCAAGGACAAACCAGTCACAACTCAGATCAAGGACGAACCAGTCACGGAAACGGCCGCCAACGCCGCCGACCTCGACGCGTACCGCGGCACCACGACGTTCGTCACCAACGAGCGCATCACGTCGACGGTAGAGGGCATCACGGGCACCTTTACCACGTACGTGCCGACGACGCTCTTCACCACCAAAGTCATCAAGCCCACGGTGATTGTGCACACGGCGGCGGCGTCGACGACGTGGGTGCCCGTCACCATTACGCACGGCATCGTCGCCTCGGGCGCCGAGGAGACGACGGCCGAGCCCGAGACGACAGTCATCACGCGCACGAGCTGGTTCTCGGGCTGGGTCACGGGCGTGTACACGGGGTCGGTGCTGTCGAGCAGCCCGTGGAGCAGCGCGTACGAGGTGACGGAGACGATTACCATTGAGCCGACGGTCACGGCGCCGGCCGAGACGCAGACGGAGCAGACGCTGGGCTACTCGTACGAGGTGTCGTCGTCCATGGTGGAGGCGACGGGGTCCGAGACGACGGAGACGGTTGGCGAGGAGACGACCATTACCAGCGCCGTGGGCACGTCGACGGTCAAGAGCGTGGGCACGACGACGCAGGCGCCGACGACCTTTATCACGCTCGGCAAGGTCACCATCACGTCGGTATACACGGACCCCAACTACCGGCCGCCGCAGGACAAGCCCACGCAGAAGCAGAAGCCGACGGTCAAGGTGGTGGACGTGGTGACGGTCGAGTCGGACAAGGTGGTGGACCAGGTCAAGAGCCTGGCGCCCGTGACGCGCGTGTCCAAGGTCGGCGGCAGCGTCGAGACCGTCGTGGCCACGCGGCCGCCGGGGAGGGAGACGGTGGTGGAGGAGGTCGGGGGGCACACGACGGTCGTGGACGTGACGTCGGTGGGGAAGGACGGCGTGCCCACGACGAACAAGGTGGTGTCGACGGTGGGCGGCCAGCTTACCACGTATGTGAAGCCGCCGCCGCAGCGCCTCGAGACGGTCACGAGCGAGGTCGGCGTCTATACCACTGCCGTGGCCGTGACGACGGTGGGCGAGGACGGGAAGCCGACGGTGAAGAAGGTCGAGTCGACGGTGCGTGGCGGGGACACGACGCTGGTGGACGTGACGACCACGGGTGAGGACGGGCTGCCGACGGTGATGCAGATGGTTTCGACGGTGGGAGGCAGCTACACGACTCTGGTGGATGTGGTGACGACAGGGGCTGATGGTCTGCCAACGACCAAGCAGGTCGTATCAACAGTGGGAGGCAGCTACACCACGCTCGTGGACGTGGTGACGACGGGGGCTGATGGTCTGCCGACGACCAAGCAGGTCGTATCAACAGTGGGAGACAGCTACACCACGCTCGTGGATGTGGTGACGACGGGAGCCGACGGACTGCCCACGACGAAGCAAGTCGAGTCGACCGTCGACGGCAGCTACACGACACTCGTCGACGTGACGACAACAGGCAAAGACGGACTCCCAACAACAACACAAGTTGTCTCGACCGTCCGCCCCGGCCGCTACACGACCTTTGTCCGCACCGTCGACGAAGCCACCATCACCAGCTCCGTCGACGGCTACACGACGCTCGTCGAGGAGACCTTTACCGGGTCCGACGGGCGGCTCACCACGACGCGGGTCAAGTCGACGGTCAGCGGCAAGCTCACCACGTTTGTGAGCACCTTTCGGCCCACGACGTACCTCAAGACGCACTCGGGCTACACCACGACGATAACCTCGTCGCGCAGCGGGTCAACAACAATACACTCGACGAAGAGGGGCCGCACGCGGACGCACGAGTCGACGACGGTGGTGACGCCCACGCAGACGGACCAGCCGCAGTCGACGGACGAGAGCGTCAAGACGGTCGAGCACGTGTACAGCATCAACGACGGCACCTACTTTGTCGGCAAGTTCCTGCCGCCGTTCCTGTCGGTCATGCTGAGCATCCCCGCGCGCATCATCGACCTCAACGCGCAGCTGTATCAGCCCTTTTACGCCCTGAACCGGCCCAACGGCGGCCTGGGACCGAGCACCATGACGCTGCACTTTGGCGGCTGGACGGGTTTCCTGCGGCCGTTTGCCATCCTCGCCGAGGGCCAGCCGGTGACCTTCTTCTCCATGCTCATCGTGTGGTGCTCGGCCCTGATGACGCCCGTGGCCACCGAGGCCATTGGCGTCAAGATCCACGGCTACTGCACCCCCGTGAACCCTAAGGGGTGTGCCGCCGCGTTGGGCGTGTCGCCCACGTCCACGCGCGCCCTGCTCGCGCTGCTGGCCCTCACCGTCGTGCTCCTCTGCCTGCTGCTCCTCTTCCTGCGCAACTGGGACACGGGCCTGCACGCCAACCCCTGGAGCGTGGCGGGAGTGGCCTCGCTGGCGACGAACCGCGAGATCCGCCCCAAGCGCGCCACGGAGCGCAAGATGGCGGCCGAGATGCGCGACAGGCGCTACGGCTTCGGCTACTTTGAAAACGCCCACGGGCAGACCGAGTACGGCATCGTGCTGTACGACGACGCCGGGCAGGACCTGCGCGGGCCGGGAGAGGACCACACGGGTACGTTAAGTGAGGTGAGCTCGCTGGACTCGCAGGACGAGCGGAGGCGGAAGAGGCGCGGGAACCCGTTTATTGCGCTGGGCCTCGCGTGGCGGCTGTGCTTTGTCGGCTTCCTGGTCGGGCTGATGGTGCTGATCCTCTACTTTGGCACCACGTTTCGGAGCCAGAACCGGTTCCAGAACTTCATGGCGAGCCAGACGTTTGGCATCCGCTTCCTGTTTGCGGCCGTGGGCGTCGTCATCTCCTTTGGCTGGGGGGCTCTCTTTATCAGTAAGTCATGCAGCCCTGTTCCCCCTGAATCTAATAGCAGCTAACAACCCCCCCGGCGTCGCCATGATCGTCCCCTACCAGGTCATGTCCATCGCCCCCCAGACCGCGTCCGACTCGATCCTCCTCACGCGGCCGACGAACCCCTTCTCGGGCGTGTGGTCGGCGGTCAAGCACGGGCAGCCGTTCCCGGCCGTCGTGGCCATCATGGCCATCTTGTCCGAGTTCATGCCCATCCTGCTGGCCAACATCCCCTACACCATCACCCAGACGGAAATCACCCACCGCGTGTGCCTGTGGCTGTCCGCCGCCGTGCTCGGCCTCATGGTGCTGACCCTCGCCGTGAGCTTCTACATTGTGTGGCCGCACATGCCCGTCGACCCGCGCTCCGTCGCCGGCGCCATGTACTACGTGTCCGAGAGCGGCATGCTGGGCAGCTTTGACGGCATGGCCAGCCTGGACAACGAGCAGCGCGAGCAGCGCGTGCGGCAGCTCGGGGGGTGGTACTGGTACGGCGAGGTGGTGACGCCGTCGGGGGCCACGCGGCCGGCCGTCGAGAGGGACGACGGGACGCTGGGGGATGCGCTCCGCCAGCCGCCGCTGCACGTCAATACGAACCCGCACGACGTCGACACGGCGTATCACGGGTACCAGCCGGAGCCAGAGCCGACGCCCACGCACACGCCCACGCCACCGGCAGCCTCTCCCCAGCAGGGCCAGGGCGACACGCTCTCGACGCAGTACAGCCAGCTCAACGACACGACGGGCAGCGACGAGCCGGGCCCCTACGCGCGCGCCGGCTTCTACGACTACCAGGCCGAGGTGACGGCGGCGGCGGCCGGACTGCAGCAGCCCGAGACGCTGTACGATCCGCATCAGGGGCGGCAGCCGCGGTCGCCTCCGCCGCCGGGGATGATCTAGGTGGTCTCGGCGGTGTGCAATTGTTTTGTCTGCTTGTTATCTGCTTGTTCTCGGTTTGAATACCCGGCATTTCGTTTACTTCACGCATAATACATCTTTGGGAGCGACGGCGGGCCTTTTTGGGAATAGAAACGACAATTCTCGGATCTGGATTTTGATAGATGGAAACCATGAATCGTTACGACTCAGAATGTATTCGGTACGGGGCATGTGCTTTTACGACGAGATGTCTGATGGTTATGGATGTGGTGGCAGATTAAGGAAACGAACAGTTGCATCCAGAACCCATTGATCAAGATTTACTATGCCATATATAAACACACAACACTCCTACTCGTCATCCATATCCTCGTCCTCATCCTCCTCCCCGTCGCCCATGTCCACGTCCGAGTCGTCATCCCTGACCGCGGCCTCGGACGTGGCAAAGCTAAACGCGCCGTTGTTGTCGCTCGACGCGAGCCAGTAGGCCAGGGCAAAGTAGGCGTACGACTCGGGGTTCTGCACCGCCTCGGCCTGCGTCAGGTACCCGCGCTTGTCCGGGTCGGTTTGCCTGGACGACTTGGGCACGCCAACGATGGTCTTGAGCTTGTCTACGGGTATCCCATGTCAGCCACACACACTCGTTCGTTCAGCCAGGGCTCTACTCACAAGAGTGATCCGGAGTGGCATCGCGCCCCAGCACCAGGTGGAACATTTCGTGGAACAGGTTCAGCGAGTGCGCCTGCAGCGTCGCCACGGACACGCCCGCCTCCGTCGTGGGGATCTCGGCCAGCGTGCTGTACTTGACGCCCGCGCCCTTTTTGCTGCTGAAGCGGCTGGGGCACAGCGTCAGCGTGTCGCGCGGGAACTCGCCCTTGACCACGCCCGCCAGCGCGTACGACCGGTCGCAGTAGTTTGTCGACTCGTCGTCGCGCGTGTAGACGTTGAAGTCTGCGGCCCAGAAGGGTGCTAGCAGTAGGACGGAGCGTGTTAGACCACTGGCTGAAGGTCGGTGACGGATATGTAGGGTACGTACTCTGGCCCTTCTGGGCTGCTCTGGTCGTCAGTCCGAGCCACTGTCCGATGTTCTGGTCGAGATCTTGGCCGTTTTCGCCTTGGGCCGTGTCCCTCCAGCCCTTTGCTGTCGTGCACGTCAGTACTGGGGCGTTGAGAAGCCAGTGGGAGACTAACCTTCGAGCCACCAGCTGTTGCAGTAGAACTTTGGCGTGTTGTCGTCAAACTCTGCATCGTCCCCGTCGACAAAGGTCTGCACCTTTTCGAGGGCCGCTGAGGTGCGTCAACAAAGCCATCGGGAGACGGGGTCATGAGAAGCATACCAGATACAGCCGAGGCATCCTCGCCGGGCGCAATGTTGAAAAAGGTCTCGAGATACTTCTGAGCCTCAATCGTCTCCGCGTCGTCGCTGCCGAGGCTCGCCGTGTTCACGGCGTCGAGGCCGGCAATCAAGAGCTCGGTGGCGTCGTCGAACCAGGTCGAGGCCGGCCAGTCGTCGCATCCGCCCTTCTTGTCTGCGTCGGTGCCCGCCTTGACGTCGAAGGCCTGCGTCACATCCAGGGCCCCCTCGACGGCTCGGGCGAAGAGGGCCGAGAAGGCGACGAGGCGCGAGAGGCGGGAGACGGAGGGGAGGTAGGGTGCCATTGGAAACGTGGTGGGCTCTGTACGAGTCTCTGTACGAGTCTCAGTAGGGGGGTCTTGGGCAGTTTATGAGAGCTGGCCGGCAAACAAGCATCCGTCCAAGTCGCGGCCGTATATATGAGACGACATTCCGGACGGATACATCGGCCCAGGACACGCCAGCGTTATGCACCATATAGATTAATCACAGGGCAGTGAAAAATTCCATCCTTTTCAGCCCATCACCAGACTATGCGCGGATATACAAGAAAGGAGCAAAGGATTGTTGGGGGCTGAGGAACGGCCAGGGACCGGGGCATCGGCTCAGCGTAAAGTAAGGATGAACGAGCATTCCACCTATCATTCGTGCAGTCGGCGGCTAGATGCTTCGTTTCACAGTCGTCTTGCGCAGAGTCGATACGAGGTGCAAGGGTGAACCAACACGGCCAACAACAGAGTCGTCTGGCCCGATGTGCACGCAAGCCCTCCCAAAGGGGCTGAGTTTGTCGAATAAGCTTGAAATGAATTAGGATGCGGCCCGAATGTTGTTGGCCCAGCAAGAATGTTCCTTGCGGCAGTTACGCAGGCGGCCTATCAAAGGAGGAACAGACTGCTGAGGAAGTGGGCTGGAAGGATGGCCGAAGGAATATAGAATCCTTCCGCTCCCTGTCTCGATGCGGCCCGTCCCCCAGAGGAAAATGTCGCACCGATTTTCGCGGCTGGGAATCCTCCAGTGATTGAATCTATCGGAATCACCGTGGCTCATGAGCGTGACGACGCTTCCCGGAGATTGAAGGAGTCGAGGCAACAAAGACTCCGCCCCCGCGATAGAGCCATGTCGGACGACTCGGCCGCGGGGGCATGTAGATACATACGGCTGTGTCTAGTGGGTGGGCAGTTATATATCTAATAAGCCACCTCTGGCCCAAACACCGCTGCTCCAGTCAGTCAGTGTAAGCCAAAGCTCCTTGGCCCATACCTCTCTCGTTCATCCATAGTTGCTTCTTTCTTTCCATCACCCACTGGAAAGTCCTCGAGATGCGTTCTTCCGCCGCCGCCGCGCTGCTGCTGCTGCTCGGCACGCACCTGGCCGAGGCCATCCCCCACGGGTCGCATCGCGAGTGCGGCGTCGGGTCCTGCCTCTGCGGAGGGAGCTGTCGGGGCCTCGACCGCGGCCAAAGCTGCTGCCCGAGACAAAACGGCCATGCCGAACACATCTGCGGTCCTAGTGAGTCTTCTCCGTCGTCTCGAACGGCTTCCTGAACTGACCCTTGCACTAGAGAGGCCCTGCTGCGGCATGGGATGCTGTCGTGAGGGCTGGAAGTGCGGGAGCAACGAGATGTGCTACCCGCCGAGCCATCCCCCTCCGGAGCAGACCGACTGCTACACGACGGTCATTACCGTGACCACGCAGGTCCCCGTCTACCCTACCTCGGGTACAGAGGTGTCGGGGTCGTCGACTGCTCTTACCACGAGCTTGGTGAGTGCATGCGGCGTTGCGTTACGCCCCTGTTTCTAACCAGAGTCTCGCAGACAACCATTGTCGAAACAAACACTTACCCCATCTCGACCACTCCGGAAACGCCCCTGACCTCGCACACCAGCGACTTCAGCTCCGGTGGCCAAGGCAGCGCTGAGACTCCCAGCTCGACGCCTGTCGAGACCACCGCCGACGGCTCGGATTCCACAAAGGGCGGCTCTACCGCCGTCGAGACCACTCCCGGAGCTAGCTCAGAGACGACTACTCCAACGGGCGCTGCTAGCACTCCGGTCGGTACCTCTGGCGCTTCCGTGCCTGTTTCGACCGTCACCAACTCGGACGGCCAAGTCTCGACCGTCTATGCCTCGGAAACGGTGCCTTCGGACGGGGGTTCCTCGGCCGTTGGCAGCACGACGGGCGGTGCGGTGACTCCCATCGTCACCACCAACTCTGACGGACAGGTTTCCACCATCTCGTCTGGCACGGTTCCGTCTAACTCGGGCTCATCTGCGGTTGTGAGCACCCCGACTGTCATTACTCAGTCTGATGGGCAGGTGACGACAGTCTCTGGCACCACTGGCAATGCCGACACGTCGGCAAACACGGGGGTTGAGACGCCCACCGTCGTCACAAACTCGGACGGCGACGTCTCTACCGTTGTGCCCACTACCGGCGCGACTATCCCTGTAACTCCGACCGTCATCACCCAGAGCGATGGCCAAGTGTCGACCGTCACCGGTCCAGAGACTGCAACGACCGACGAGGCTTCGTCCGGCACCGCCACTCCCACGGTCATCACCAACTCGGACGGGCAAGTAACCACCGTCATCCCAACCGACGCGGCCACTACGCCCGGCACGCAGACCGTCATCACCAACTCGGACGGACAGGTGTCTACCGTTGGCACGAGCGAGGCCGCTTCGGGCACTGAGACGCCGACTGTCGTTACCCAGTCCGATGGTCAGGTGTCTACCCTGACGCCCACCGACGCATCCACGGGCATTGCGTTCTCGACTGTCATCACCAACTCGGATGGGCAGGTCACTACAGTGGTTTCGACCGGAGCTGAGACTGGAACGGCTACTGGAGTTGTGACTACCAACTCGGATGGTCAGGTCACGACGCTGACTTCTACCGGGGCTGAGACCGAAACGGCTACTGCAATTGTGACTACCAACTCTGACGGCCAGGTCACGACGCTGGTCTCGACTGGAGCTGAGACTGGAACAGCTACCGCAATTGTGACTACCAACTCGGACGGTCAGATCACGACGCTGATTTCTACCGGGGCTGAGACTGGAACGGTTACCGCGATTGTGACTACCAACTCGGACGGCCAGGTGTCCACGATTACTCCCACCGAGTCTTCGACGGGCAGTGTGGTGACGAGAGTCACTACCAACTCGGACGGCCAGGTCTCGACTATTGTGTCGACTGGAGATGCATCGACTGGCACTGACACACAAACGTCTGCCGAGGACACGTCGACGAATACTTCCCCTGATGAAACGTCGGCTACCAGCGAGGTGTCTACGGGTACGGACCGTACCTCGGAGACTGGCACCACTGCCACAGAGACTGACACCACCGCCACCTCTGAGACTGATACCACTGCCACTGAGACTGACACTACTGCTACCTCTGAGACTGACACCACCGCTACCTCTGAGACTGATACTACCGCCACCTCTGAGACTGATACCACCGCCACCTCCGAGACTGACACCAGCACCGCGACCAGTGACAACACTTCCACAGACACCAACGTCCCGACAACGGCCGAGACCACGGCGCCCGAGACGTCCGCCACAGAGACGGTCCCTACCGAGACGGTCGTCACCAACTCGGACGGCCAAGTCACCACAGTTGTCCTGACACAAACATCGGACCAGGCCTCTTCGACAACTAAGGCCCCAGACGCTACGACAACGACTGACACTGGCGGATACATTGCCCCCATCACGACGAGCGTTGACGAAATCGGCCCTTCAAAGATTCCTTGCCACGTGTGGTTCTTCTTTGCCTGCCTCGACACCATCGGCGGATGGCGCATCATTGGACCCCCTGGCATCTACCCGCCGTAAGAAACAATGGCTGTTCGCGAGGATTTCACTAACACGTCTCAGGGGCCCTCCTCGCATCACGATTGACACGAAAATCCCCATCAAGGTTGAGATTACAGGATCCATTGAATGGCCAGAGTACACGTACGAGCCCCAACCCGTTCTCACCGGCCTTGATCTAACCCGTCGATAGCATCGGCCCAGACTACATCCCGACCTTCTCGTCCGAGCCCGAGGAAGGATGCCAGACCGAGACGGCCCAGATGTGCATCACCAGCACCTCGTACGCCGTTTCGGTCGGCGACTCGACGACCAAGACGACTTCGTCCGACGTCGTGACCAACTGCGGCACCATTTACGGCTGCGAGATTGAGGACGAGGACGCCACCACGACGGACGCGAGCACCACCACCTACAGCACCTCCGAGGCCCCCATGATCACGTGGGAGCAGTGGGACGACGACGAGACCGTGGAAGACTACGAGGAGGCGGGAGACATTGCCCAGTCCAAGATTGACAGCGCCTTTGGCTCCATTACCGTAACGTCGTCGGCTGCTTCGAGCAAGACGACCAAGGCCACGACCAAGACGAGCGCGACGAGCACAACCACCACCGCGGCCACGTCGACCGAGTGCGAAAGCGCCTCGATAACCTTTACCGACGGCGAAGAAGACCACGACATGAACGCGTGCATGTGCCACACGGGCACGCAGTGGGACGAGTACTCGACGGACCAGGAGCAGGACGCCATCGCCACCTTTTGCAACGGCACGACGACGCTGACGACGGACAACGACGGCCAGCTGGCCGACGACTTTGCCTACGACGACGACCTGACGGTGCGCGTGTCCCTGTGGTGGCTGCCCGACCAGGCCGGCTGCAGCCCGCAGCAGGACCTCGCCATGGGCGACTACTGCAAGACGGCGCTGGGCCGCTTCGCCGGCGTGTGCGACTCGGGCGACGAGACCAAGGGGGGCGTCTACGTCGACAACTCGACGTACGGGTGCGTCGTGTGGGCCATGCGCGGCGAGGTCGCGTCCGAGTCGCTGTCGGCCACGGCGTCGCTGCATGTCAGCACCGTGACGGATGGGGGTTCGACGACGGTGGTTCCCGTGCTTGCTACGGATGAGTCGTTGTCCGCCACGGCGTCGTTGCACGTTAGCACCGTGACGATTGGGAGCTCGGTGACGGTGGTTCCTGTCCTTGCTACCGATGAGTCGTTGTCCGCCACGGCGTCGTTGCATGTCAGCACCGTGACGATTGGGAGCTCGGTGACGGTGGTTCCCGTGCTTGCTACTGATGATACTACGACCTTGATTGAGACGAGGACCGTGGTCCCCATCGAGGCGACGACGTCTGCATAGAGCTAGTGCTAGTTAGGGCAGAAGGAATTAAAAGGAAGAGTCTGGCTCTCCGGAATTGAATCGTTCTGAATTGCTCTAGAGGTCGACGTCCTCCTCCAACTCGGGATAGCATCGCCAAATGCCATCCCCGTAGGCAATTCGCCGCTCGCTGGCGAGATAGGCGCTGATGTTGGGCCGTTCTTTGACGGCAGCGTACAGCTTAAATACACCGTCGTACTTGCCCGACTCTTGCAGCTTCTTCATCGACTTGGGGAACGCGTATTTCGTCCCGTCGATGCACTACTCGACATGTCAGGCCGCACTCGTTTGCATCTTCAGCTCCGACTTACCTGGAAGGCGACCAAGTCGACATACGTCAACTTCCCACCATACAGCCAAGGACCCTGCTCGCCGCCCGGCCGCCCGTCTAGGAGCCTCTGCGCGTAGCCCAGGAACTTGGGGATGCGCTCCTCGACGTAGGCCTTGGCCCGCTTCTTGGCCTCGGGCTTTTGGTCCTCGTAGTACAGTCCCACGGCGATGGGGTGGTGCGTCTCGTGCATCTCATTCACGAAGCCGTCAATGAGCGTCAGGGCGATCTGGTTGAGGTGGAAGACGGCGTCGCCCTCGGCCGGGGCGAGGCCCAGCCGCGGCGCCAGGTAGAGGAGGATGTTGGGCAGCTGGTGCAGGACGAGGTCGCCGTGCCGGAGGACGGGCGGCGCGAGCACGGGCGGGTTGGCGCCGTCGCCGAGGCTGTCCGGGGAGACGAGGGCCAGGACGGCCCGGACGGCTTCTTGGGGGTTCCGGGCGGCGTCGGCGTAGGGCACGCCGGCCTCTTCGAAGAGCAGGCGGATGGGCTCGCCGCGGCCGGGGAGGCCGGGCCAGTAGATGAGCTCGTATGGGGGGGTTGGCGCGGACATTTTGGGGGATTGTGTCTGAAGGATCGACGGAGGTGAAGGTGTCAAGACGTGTGACAACAGTGAGGCGAGTTGTCGAGGTGGGGTTGACAACACCCCGCCTTTTGTCAGGAGAAGCCCGTTCCGAAGCATGTTGTACACAGGGATTGTGTGGCCTGAAGCCCTTTCGTGCTGATGAATCCAATGTTTGAACGACGGTATGATGTCATCTTTGCGTTGATCCCGTCCACAGTGACTCAGATGGCTCATCCAACGATTCGAGGACGCCGTAGCGGCATTCAATAATGAGCCTCAGCCCGAATACTTGGTCCAAGAACTACTCGAATCAACCCCTCAAATAAGCTACCCTCCATCTCAAAATGATGCTCAAGTCTCTTGTCCTTGGTGGCCTTGGTGTTGAGCTGCCGAGCAGCCACAGCCCGGGTTTAGTTAGTGGCTGACCAGCCCGCTCTCCGCTGAGAGTCCCCTAACTATCCGTAGATCCCTGCCAAGAACATCGCCATAGCGGGTCTTAATTGCCAGCGCGGGAATGATAAAGCTCGGGCGAGCTCTTATCACTTCTCCCATCCGCCTTCCATCTCCTTCCCTCATCCGCTTGCTTCCTCTCACGGCAACAATGGATGAAAAACTCGACCTCCCCCCCTATAGCCCTTCGTTGCCTCCGCCTGCCTCCCACGGCAGCTTCCGAAGCCGTCGGAGCTTGCGCCGATCAAAAGCCCTGCGGCTATTTGCCCTCGCTTGCCTGGCCTTCATCGCCTTCTCCCAGTGGAGGCAGACGCGACCACCCGCGCCGAGGGTCAAATTGTCGCTTCAGAAGCTGAACAAGGACCTGGCAACGTGCAAAAAGCTTCGCGCGAAACCTCAAGACCCATTGGGCCTCGGCCGCGACAAGAACGCGAGATACATCACGGGTGGCAAGCCAACGCTGATCAAGAATGCCACCATCTGGGTCGGCGAGCCCGTCGAGGGCACCAGCGAGGAAGATGCGCGAGTCGGAAAGGGTTGGGAGTGGATTTCCGGAGACGTCTTCCTCGAGCATGGCCTCATCAAGAGGGTAGAGACCAGCATCCCCACGACCTCTCTTAGCCATGACACCAATGTCTACGATGCTCGCGGGCGCCAATTGACCAGCGGCATCATCGACATGCACAGCCATGCTGGCGTCTATCCGCTGCCGTCCCTCGACGGCAACGCCGACGGCAACGAAATGTCCGACAACATCACCCCTTGGGCTCGCGCCATCGATGCCTTCTACCCCTTCGACACCCAGATTCGCGTCATCAAATCCGGTGGCGTGACCACGTCTCTTGTGCTACCCGGTTCTGGCAACAATATTGGCGGAGAAGCCTATCTCATCAAGCACGCGGTGGGCAAACCCGACGGCCGAAAGGAGATCAGTGCCGAGGACGTCCTCGCCGACCCGGAGCGCACTTGGCGGTACATGAAGATGGCGTGCGGCGAGAACGCGAAGCGCGTGCATGGAGGCGTCGGAAGGCTACCTTTCAGCCGCATGGGCGAGAGCTACGATTTTCGGCACGCGTTTGAGCAGGCGCGCGAGCTCATTCAGAAGCAGGATGACTGGTGCGACAAGGCCGAGGCTTTTGGTGTTGAATCCCTGGACGAGTATCTGCACCAACCGATTGCTTGGGAGGCGTTGGCTGCTGCTCTCCGTGGCCAAGTCCACATCAACACGCATTGCTACACGGTTCCTGACCTCGAGGCCATGGTTGATCACAGCAACGAGTTCGAGTTTCCCATCCGGGCCTTCCACCATGCTCACCAGACATATCTGGTACCAGAGGTAATCGCCTAGCTCATCGACCTGGCTTTAACTAACAGTGGGCAGATTCTGAAGAGAACGTGGGGTGGCCGTCCGCCAGCCTCGGCCCTCTTTGCCGACAATATGTGGTACAAGACGGAGGCGTACATTGGCTCCGAGTACGCCGGGAAGATCCTATACGAGAACAACCTCACTGCTGTCTACGTCAGTGACAATCCGGTTCTTAATGCTCAACACGTCCTCTTTGAGGCTGCAAAGGCATACCACTACGGTCTGCCGTACCATGCGGCCCTCTCTGGTGTGACTTCGGCCACGGCAGAATTGCTCGGCATGGGCAACAGACTGGGCAAGGTCAAGGCCGGATTCGATGCCGATATCGTAGTCTGGGACAGCGACCCTCTCAGCGTGGGAGCAACACCTCTTCAGGTTTGGATCGACGGCACAGCCCAGTTCGAGGACCCAGTCGAGCTTGCAAAGCCTCTAAAGGCCCCCATCACGCCCGATTCGGCTCTTGGCGAAGATGTTGAAGAGCCTGTCCTGTTGGGCGATGTTTTTTTCACCGGAGTCACCAAGATTCTACTCTCTGACGAGTACGAAGCGGATGGGAAACCATTCAATGTCTTCATCTCCGATGGGCAAATCATCTGTGCCGGTCCTTGCGAGGCCGAGTTCAACCAGGCAGGTGCAGGTGCCAAAGTTGTCAATCTAAAGAACGGCTATCTCTTCAATGCATTCACTGGTGTGGCCGGCACACTCGGGTTGAACGCGATCGATGCCGAATCGTCGACTGATAACGGCGGAAGCAGTGGCGCTTTCTCCCGTGCTGTCGATGGACTCATGCTTGACAACAAGAAGCTTCACGTCGCATACAAGTACGGAGTCACTCGAGCAATTTCTGCACCAAAATTTACCGGAGGGGCGACGCATCATGGTACCAGTGTAGGATTCCTGACGTCGGCGTTGACCAGCCTCCAAGGGGGCGCCGTCTTCGCGTCTGATCTGGCGGTGCACTACACTCTGGATGGCAACTCCAGACAGGTGGGCAGCTATTCTGAAGTCTTTGGTACTCTCCGATCAAAACTTCTTGCGGCCGCTGCATCCACTGAGCCTGAGCTCAATCGTTTCTCTGAGAAGGCATACCTGAAACAGGTGCTGCATGGAGAACGGGTGCTGGCACTTACCATCAACAGCGCCGATGGAATCGCGACGGCCCTCAAGATCAAGTCACAGGTTGAGGATGCCTTGTTGACTATGCGAAGTCGCGAGACTGCCGCCGAGATCAAGTTGGCCATCATCGGAGGTGCGGAAGCCTATCTCGTTGCCGACGAGCTCGCCGCCGCATCTGTCGGCGTTATCCTCGAGCCTCTGCAGTCTACCGGCGAAAGCTGGGACTCTCGTCGCGTGCTGACGGGCGCGCCGTTGACCAACGGAACGACCATTGACGCGCTGATTGACGCGGGCGTGGTTACGGCGATTGGGCTCCGAGAAGACTGGGAGGTGCGTGATCTGAAGTTTGCGGCGGGCACTGCGTACAAGAATGGCGGCGGCCGGCTCAGCGAGAAGGCGGCGTTGGATCTCGTGAGCACCAACATCTACCGAATCCTTGGAGCGACGGATGGCCAGGCAGAGGATCGCAAGCACTTTATCGTGAGCGAGGGGAGTCCGTTGGAGGTAGGACACCGCATCAAGGCCGTTGGATCAGGCAAGGACAAGGTTCTGGTGTTTGCTTAGTTGAGTAATGTTTATTGTTTGATGTCAGTGATACCATCTAGCCTTGGGCGATTTTAATGATGCAAATTGTGTTACGGTCCCTACCAACTGGCAAGGGATGTTCATCTTTTGCTTCGACAAATTGTTCAGCTTCTAGGCGGCGGTCGCATCTTATCTTATCGCGGGTGGGTCGTAGGAGCCGTTCAACATGCCGACGAGATGATATCAGGTGGAGCCAAACCTAAACCCGAGCCACATCGACCAATGAAAACGGCAGAAAAGTGGCATTATTAATGATTGTGGATCAGCCGCGCGGGTATGACCGACATTTCCCAGCGCCTTCCCCAAAGTCAGCCGTGACAAAGCCCCACGAGTCGTCGGATTGCTTCTTTTTTGTCCGTTGGCCGTTGGGATGCGAGCTGACGGGGCTGAATTCGCTGCCGGAAAGTCGGAACCAGGACCGCCCAAAGAGGAAACCGTCGCCTTCCTGGAAACAAACCATGTGCGGGGATTGGGCGGCGCAGAGGTCGACCGGCCATGAGAATAAATAGCTTGGGCGTTCCGCTGTGGTTTGGCTGGTGAGACTCGAGGTACGACAGAGACAAATTCATCTTCACTTATAAGGAGTCATCCGCCCGTTTCCTCTATCCCTACTCGTATCAAAAGTCCATGTCGAGCTTGGTTGTCGCTGCTGCAAGACGACGCCTCGCTACCTGTGCACTCTCCAACACGCCTCGACCTCAACCCTTGTCTCGACTTTACCAGAATAACCTCCTCGGCCATCTCCAGACGTCCAAAATGAGCACTGTCGGCCCCGTCATTGCCCTGTCCCACGGCGGAGGTAAGTCCCACCCTGCTCTTCAGTGCCGCGAACCTTGCAAGTCCCGTAGGGCTGCAATTCCGCCTTTCCGAGAGTCTCCGAGGCCGATGCTAACGCGGACAACAGGCCCCATGCCCGTCCTCGGCGACCCGGCCCACGAATCCATCATCTCGTCGCTCAAGAACCGCGTGCCCAAGCTCCTCAAGCTCGGCACGCCCGAGCAGCCCCGGGCCATCGTCGTGGTCACGGCGCACTGGTCGACCGACAAGCCCACCATCTCGTCGGCCGCGTCGCACCCGCTCCTCTACGACTACTACGGCTTCCCGCGCGAGTCGTACGCGCTCAAGTACCCGGCGGCCGGGTCCCCCGAGGTGGCGCGCGAGCTGCGCGACGCGCTGGCGGCCGAGGGCCTCGACGCCGAGCTGGACGACGAGCGCGGCTGGGACCACGGCGTCTTCGTGCCGCTGCTGCTGGTCAACCCGCGGGCCGACGTGCCCGTGGTGCAGGTCTCGGTGCTGGAGTCGGAGGACCCGGAGCAGCACCTCCGCATGGGCCGGGCGCTGGGGGCCCTGCGGGCGAGCAACGTGGCCATCGTGGGGTCCGGCTTCGCCTCGTTCCACAACCTGCGCATCATGCAGGCGCTGCGCTTCGCCGGCGCGGAGCAGCAGGCCGAGTTCCGCACCGCCTCGGACGCCTGGAACGGGACGCTGACGGCGGCCGCGTGCGAGCCCGACGCGGCGGCCCGGTGGCGCGCCCTGGGCGGCTGGAGGGCCTTTCCCTACGCCGACGTGATGCACCCGCCGCGCGGCGGCGAGCACTTCATGCCGCTGCTGGTGTGCGCGGGGGCGGCCGCCGAGGGGGAGGAGACGAGGAGGTACGCCGACGAGTTTGTGGGCGTCGAGATTAATACCTACTACTGGGGGGCTGAGGAGGTGAAGTAGGTTTGTGTGTGCAATGGCTTAGTTTGGTTTGGGAGCGAAGACTGTAAAAAATCAACTGTTATTTTGCGTCATGACAATGTTCCAACGCTCGTCTCGGCGCCGTGGGGTGTTGATTGATTCGGCATTGGTGGTTTCCACGGCCGGAAGACTGTGACTGGTGAATTTTGCGAGGATCGAGTTACATGTCGAAACGTGGCTGTTCGGGGAAGCCTGGCCGGTAGGATGAGATTGGGAACCTTCATGGAGGCATTCACACGGCTCGAGAGTGAAAGGGCAGATGTCAATTAAGAGAGTGTTTTGCATCTTATTGGCCAAAATATAGGGGTTCCTCTGCAGTCTAAATGATGCCAGTTCTATTTGACATCCGATCAACGACTACCTACTATCTCGGATATCCCACTCGACGCCGTTGACTTGTCTCGAGGTCTCGATGTTGGATGCAAGTGTTTCTTTAATGCAACCCAACGACGAATGCATTGGGAAAGAGTCACGACGTTATACATACATAGCCAGGTAACCTTGAGCTGTAGTGCAATCACCTGTTTCTTGTTGAACCGCAAGCCAGATGACCGTGTTCCCTCGAGTGGTGTCAAGCTACGGGCCCTGATTACGGGATGAACGAGATGGAATTTTTGGATTTGTCGTACACGCATCGCTACTACTGCCCATGAACAGCGTCACATCGCAATCCTTCGTCCACCCGATCAATTTCTCACAACTAGCTCATATATCAGCTCAGGGCACTTTCTGTTAGCCATCTACTCCCTCGCGGTTTCTTCATGTGCCATACATACTCGGGCTTGTGCTCCTCCCATTTTCTGCCGTTCAATGTCCAAGAGACGCATCTGCGAAGCACAAAGCGCACGCTCTCTTCACCGAGGGCCTTCAATCGCGACCAGTGGGTGAACAAATCAAGAGCATGTATTTGTTGTGTTATCTCTCCGTTGATTCTCTTGCCTTTCTTCCAAAAATCCCGTCGAGTTCCCGTCGTGCCTCCTTAGATACACTCGAGTCACCAACCTGCTTGGAAGCTGTTTATTTTTGTCCACCACCCTTGTCTCGAACAAATCAAGTATTATCTTTTGCAGAAACAAGTCATATTCTCTAGCACAACTTTCATATTTAAACTATCGCGAAAACCAAGATCCTCCAGCCTCTCCCTGTGTTCATCCTTGTCTCCAATGCGAAATCTCACCCCCCCCCCCTGACGCCAGCCCTCTACTCACGTCAAATTCAGGGCGCTCGCAGCTCCCACGTCTATCCCCATCGTAACACAGCCTCTCGAAATCCGCGTCGCCTAGTCTCTTCGCCAGAGTAGACATCGGCAAACAGAACCATCAGGGCCACCTTCAGGTTGGCCCCTTGCAGCATCTTACGCGACCTTTTCCTCCGCCAACAATACCGACATCGACGCCTCCCCCATTAACCTTGCTTGGGATTACTTATTGGAGCCTAATAGTCGTCGCTTTTCATCCGATGAGGGCGGGAAGCTCGACACTTCGGTCATCGAACTCCCCTCCCCTCGAGCACGCGCGGCGAGGCCTCCAGCAACAAGTAGGTTGACCTCGAGATTCTTCAGGAGGACTTTGGCCACATCATCGCCATACATCGATGCCATAATGTTAGGACAATCAACCCCCTCATCGCGTGCCTCGGCAGGTCAAGCTGCAGAGGCGGTCGTGGTCCATGTACCAACGCCGGCGAGCTTCTGTTCAGCTTGTGTCTCGGGGCCTTGCAATCAGCGCACACATGCAGGACTGCCTTACGGACATATCATCTTACGTCTCTGTTCTTCCTTCACAAGATCCCTCGATGAGATGCCAAGTTCGCGGCGTGAACCTTGGGGTAAGGCTGCATTGAAAGGGTAGACGGCAAGAGGATCTTCTTGATGCTGGACTATTGACTACGAGATCACGTCGGTTATCCATAATGTACTCTATCTTCTCCATCACCAAAGTCCATGCTACGTTTTCTTGTGATGTTATTGGCATTTTCTTGAGTCGTGTTGGACAATACCTTGCCCCAGCACTGCACTGCGTGGATTTAGAACATGTTACTTAGCACATGTGTCTGATATGAAAGAGCCAGTCTGCCGGAAGACTTCTGGCCGGGAGTCTTCACCAAGTCATCAATTGACCTATATCAACACAAACTATGATATATCCGTGTGAGTTGTTCTTTACTTGGGCGACTCGGAAACTCAGTCACGCCATCTCATATGTCAACTCTAACACCGTGATATTACATACCTCTGTACCGTCTTGAAAACCAATCTGGAGGTTTTCGTTACCAGATGCATCTGGCTCGCTCAGGCAGTGCCACGTTGAGCACAGTGACCGACACCTCCACGGCCGCCATCTAGATATCCCCCAAGACAGCCACGCCCATCACACGACCCAATCTCAAGCCGACTTATCTCTTATCAGTCGAGACAAGCCCGACCCCCGACATCTCGTCGATGCCTCTTATCTATCCCCACAACCGTCCGCATATCTCCAGGATTTAGTTCCCGAACGGCGTGCGACCCCGCATGCAAAGAATGCCGCCGCCGAACAGCCTTCCTTCAACGACACTCGACCCCTCGGCGTCGATGGGAGGCTTCCTCTGGGGAGAAAACCCGTCTTTTGGGCCAGCGCCCTCGTGATGCCCTCGTCAGACGAGCATTGCCTACGTTGTCCAGGATGTGGATCTGCCAGCCCAGAGATCTTCAGGTGACACTCGAGGACCAGCGAACGGGAAGGCTATGGATATGGATCCCTCAACCAAGAAGGATAGCCTAGCCGAAGTTTGCTTGTCAGGAATTACAAAATGCGTGTTTTCGGCTTTGGACAATGACGCCGCGTCCCAAGAAATGGATGATTCATCGATCACGGGCAAAAACCCCTTGGGTCAGGCGACTGTCAGGGGAGGGCTCCAGGAGCACGCTCAAAGGGAACCCCCGTAACGTATCCGCTCAATGATGCAGGCGAAACTGGACGAGAGCTGCGTCGCTTGCAGCGTTTTCAAGGACCGGGGCCAAGGCACCGCCGAACCAAGGTCGCAGCTGGAGTGGGCTTCCGACCGCTCACATGAAGGAGGTCCCGCGGCAACTCAACTACCGAACCAGACTTTGCAGCTGGCAGCTAGCAACTGGCATCTGGAAGCTGCTTTTTGCCCTTCGACGAAGAAACGGTGTCGGCCAGCAGATCAGATCAGGCGGGAAGCTCCGTGAAGGCACCGTCGGTTGACACATGACGGCTCGACCAACCCGCCGAGAAGCCCCCCTCGCATATATTCGGCCTTGGGCACTCACGACGCCATATGACAGGTCTCTTGGCCGTGGCCTGTCACACGCACGGACGTCGCCGCCATGGTCGCACAATGAGCAGATGGGCGTGATGCCAAAAGCGTCTCGACGAGGATCCAGTCGGTGACCCGCCTCGGAAGCCGATGCGATGCGGTTTTCTCGATTTGAGTGCGACCGACCACACCGTTGCCCGTGTCTCTGGCTCGCTTTGGGACGGGGCAATGGCAAGCGACGACGAGAGACTCGCGGCGCCGCATCCCGAGTCGGCTTCGGTTCACGACTCCGTTCCACCACGTGCACCCCGCCGGTGGACGAGCTGACGACGGGCCTAGGCCACGTCTTGCACGTCGAGTATAGCGGAGAGACACGAAGAGTTCATCTCCCGTCAACTGCGTGCTCTGGCATCTGCCGTGATGTGGACCATGCGTGCCCAACTCACTCTGCCGACGATGCATCTCCATGGCATCAATCTCACGGAAATCACACCGCAACCCTGGCGTCCCATCTCGCGAATTGGTACCCAAGGTGTTAAGCATAACCGGCATGAACAACAACTCACCTTGCGGACCGATGCTCACCGCTGGATCCCGGCATCGTCATCATGATCCTCAAACACAATGCGTAATCCCCTGGGATGCCGCCAAGCGGATGCACTCCCTAATCCCACTCGACTTATAAAAAAAGAAAGAGGTTCTAACCGTTCCTCGATTGATAACTCGTCCAAGATGGATTCCATGGGATAATTATAGCGTAACATGTGGCCCGCGCGTGGTCTTGATGCGGCTCAAACAGGATTTGTTGACGAGGCGCAAACACGCCGTGACACAGACGCACACGGAATTTCGCAATCCAAATGGCGGCTTTCTAAACCGACACCCCAATTACGTCCGAGGAACTAGCAGCGACGCGACGTGCTAAGTTACTGTTCGATAGTCCGCGACGGCCCGTTCTGTCGCTCGTCTTTGCCAGCCCGACCAGCTGAGAGCCAACCCAAGTTCGCCTCGGAAGGAGACAGAAAGATTCCATAAAATGGCGAATTTGAAGCATTTCCGGTTGGCTTTTTATTTGAGGCGAAAATAGCGAGTCATTCGGAAGTTCGGAACGTGGCTCGTCATGGGCAAACTCCAGCCACGTTGCACCGACTTTGCTAGTGATTGCACCATGCTCACCGCAAACGGAGACGGCGACGGCGACGGCGAAACAAGAACAAAAACGTCGAGTGACCCCCAAAGGGCGTGCTCCAAGGCCTAGGAATCGAGACAGGGCTGAACCCGAACGAGATGAGATGGGATGTGTTCCAGGCATGGCCGATCGTATGGGCGTCCACGGTTCACGAACGCCAGGGATCTTCAGGCACGGCGAGAAGAGCATTGTGTTACGTACTAGACCGCGTCGAAAGGGTGGGAGGCAAGGGCCAGGGCTTGACGCACGCTGCTCTCTCCTGCGAGTCTGTGACGCAATGAGAGCCGTCGTTGAGCCTCTCACCTCAACTCGGTGTCTGCCGGTGGACGGCACGAGCGTGGGTGGGTGGATTGGTTGGTTGGCGTTTGCATTGCAGCGTGGGTGGACGGCTCTTGGTAGGAGGTACATCGGTTCCGATTCTGAGGTGAAGTGTGGATGCCAGTTGATTGTGGTGGATTGGGTGTGCTGGAGGATGCTTGTTTACATCCAAGGTGAGCAGTGCCGAAAATACGAAGTACATACGTAAGTTACCTCTTCGACGTTGCGTTGTTGATGCTGCTACCTCGGTGAAACGGTGGAGCTCCGCCACCATCATCAACTTCGAAAATTTGAGCTCCCGTCATAGAAAAGCCGTAGAACGCGGCATCGAACGTACAGAATACCCACAGTCCGTTAGTTTGTTCGCCTTTCGCGGGGTGGAAGAAAAAGAAGAGTGAAAACCTGACGTCGAACAACATGACGCGGACCGATTACGATCGCGGTTTGGATCTTGGATCGGCTCGGGGTGGCAAGTTCTAGAAACCTACCCAAAGAGACAGCCGCCAGAGGTTTTGGTGGAGTGTAGGGTGATTCATCAAGTTGATATTGCTAATGTTCGATCAATTGAACCATGACACTGTTCAGAACTTGACCGAAAAGTCTCGTGTCTGTAGGGTAACGACGTGGGATGACTTACACGGTAGACTCTTTCGAATCCAGGACAACTGGCGTTCGACTCAGAAACCAGGCGTCGAAGAGACATTTCTCTAGGGTTGCGCGATAAAGCTTAAACACGGAGAATGGTAGGACCAGTATACTGCACGTGTGGCATCTCGCAAAGGAATTCGAGATTTCCATCCCATCTCATGTCTGACAAGCTTAAAACATCTGTCCAACACCTGATTGTGCCTCGACCAAGTCGAGACAGTTAGCCGCGACCCCTACAAGCCAACAACAACAAAAATGCCTCTCGTCGCATCATCTATGGAGATGTTGCGTCTCACGATGGTAACATCGTCTCTCACCGTGGCCGTTGGCTGGTTCGACATGCGCTCATCATCATCGAGATGACTTGAGGGTCGCGATCGTGAAAGGGGGCGTGCGAACGAGATGCACGTGGGTCTCGAGGAACCCGGGCTCTTGGTCTTGGGTTGTTTGTCATGCACAGAGTACGTAACGCGCAAGTGAATCGAACAAGGCCCTGAGAAGAGACGCGGCCCGCGGCTGGAGAGGTTGAAGCGAACCGAGGACCCTGAGATGGACCGAGACGCTGAGACGCAGGCGGTTGGTGTTCGTGTTAGTGCCTCAGACGGGAAGGGTTCCAATTTCAGAGATTTTCCCAGGATTCAAGCTCGAGTGGATGGTGCGTTTTTGCGAATTGCGCAGAGGTTCCCGCACTGAGCTTGAGGAGCTTTCTCATCGGAGGATGCATCGTCGCCTGGCTTGTGCCAAACTTTCCGATTCTTGCAACGACAGCCAAGCCCTTGGATCCTGCCAATCCAACCAACCAGGCACGAGGAGGGGTCTCTTTCCAGTTTAGACCGCACACCAGGGATCGGGAAAGTGACATGGGTGTCGAGGTACGTACCATCCGGTAGAAAAATTTTCAGGTCCTGTGTTCTTTCCTATTTGCGCTTTCACCATTTCGCCAGAAAAAAGAAGAGACCCACTTAGAAATGGCAGGGAAGGAGCACCAGCTGCCAGAGACTCTTGGCGGGAATCGGACGCACGGGCAGCAGCTGACCCAGGCAAGCAAACCTGGAACAAGCACGCAAGTTTGCTGTCAGACGTGAGAAGCGCGCACCGTTTTGGAGGAGCGGTGGAGCAACGAGCTCGTCGTGGGACCGGAGGATGATGAATTTTTTTTTTTTTTTTAGCGAAAATTCAGGCGTGGGTTTTCAGTGAGAAAAAACTTTCCCACATTTCCGCCATTGCCTTTCTGCTGCTTGCCAGTTCCATGGCGTTTCGAAAGCGGGGCCGGTCCCGGCACCGTCGTCTGGAAATGGAAACGGCAAGTCGGGTGTTGTGGGACGGGCCAAGGTGACTCGAGGGCTGACCGAGTAGGTAAAGAAACCACGAGACTCGAGTTGGCTGGTCAATCATGATGATGACGATGAACCACTGTAGCATTGCATCTACGGGCACACACGCACGAGGATGCGGAGTTGAGGTACCGCAGAGCGGACAAGAGAGGCACATGACGAGATGCCAAGCTGGGGATAGCCATAAGACCAAGCTGCACGCAAGCCACACTTTGCGCCAGCGGTTGGCCGCCTCCGTAACGCTCCCGCTGTGAGACATGAGGCTCCTCCGCCCGTTATTCGTCTTGGGTCTTGGCATACGGGACGAGGTGTGACGGCTTTGGCGAGGGATTGGTCCGCCTCGAGCCTGGATTGCCGGGGTGAGAACTGCTGTTCAACCACCGTCGACGTCTTGGCCTCTGACCATGTTCGCCCCGGATTTGCCATGTCTTGCAAAGAGGACGACGAAGGGAACAGAATCAGATAACAATACCCCGCGCAACGAGAGTCATCTGTTGGTCACTTGATCGGGGGGGGCACCGAGGATAGGGCAGCATTGTTCATCCCCCTTCAATAAACTCGCGAAGCTGCCGGCCCCTGTCCTTGTATTCTCTGGTATGCGACACTGCTCTTCCAGTCTTGAAAAGGCATGAGAACTACATTCAACGCATGAAAATCCAGGTTCAGGTCAAGCAGTCACGGCATGTGAATACGGCCAAGTGCTATCCAAAAGCAGGCAATAACCCGCTGGAGCTCTGTCGTTCCGTCTCTTGCTCCGGCAACTGAACAGAATGCCGGCCATACCCGTTGATAGAGCTCTCCCCGCCGTGTGTCGCCGGTGGAGAAACCGACTCATCGGTCGAGAGTGGAAAATGGGCCCACCGAGAACCTCCAATGCTGCCTTGGAAGTGACCGTCAATGGGATGTTTTCAATAGGGAAAAATTCTCCAAATGACCTCCAGCGCATGTGTGCCTTGGCTACGACGTCCCCTGTGCCGGGAGAGCCATTCAGGTGCTCCTAGGGTTGTTGTCTCTTCCCTCTCGGCGAGGATTACCCGTCTCACAGGGGTGGGACGGCTTCCAGCACCTGATGTGAGGTTGAAAGGGCGTAGTTGGAGGGCGTGGTTGGCTGATGGTGTCGGACCCGACAGTGGCACAGTCGGTTCAGCGAGAAACAGTGGAAAGGGGGGGATGATGTGGCGTTGACTTGGACCGCTTACAGCGGATGAATGCGAAAACAAGGTGAACGAACAGGCAACCAAGTGCGTGATGGGCTTTGAGCTTGCACTACTGTCTGATGAATATGCCTTTTCCGCGCCGCATACCCGAGTTTGAAAAGGCAATTATTCAGCGCCTTGTAGACTACGCCTTTCGTATGGATGTTATTGCCTGGAATCGTCAAGCGCTGGCGCAATCGGCCTGGGCACCGTAGCCGGGCGGCTGGGTGTAAGTCAGGTGGCTCGCCGTTACACCGACGAACAGCGAGCAGCACCGTTTCCCGCGGCCTCCAGGAAGCAAAGGAGTCTGCCCTCCGTTGCCCGTCTCGGGCAGTAAACGGGCATTGGTTGCAGGCTTCATCCGTGACAGCCTGGAAGGCCAACGACGGCGTCCGCAGCGAGTTAGCTCTGCCGCGCCAGCGCCAGCGCAAAAGGCGTCATGTGTGCGGCTACATCACCTCATAGGCTGCTTCCCGTGCGAAATTCCCGAGACGGCGACGGTCTGATAGAAGGATGCCCTTGGCAGCCGTCGCAGCACAAAGCACCCGCCAGCACCCGCCAGCACCAACAGTCGCTCCTTCCCTAAGCCGGGCCGGTCCAGGGGTCGGCTTTTGCGGGTCCCGACAGAGGGAAGGGATGGCACCGCCGACCGCCTGAGGAATGTCTGGAATGGGCGCACCTGCTGTCGTGAGTGGTGGATGTGGCCGACAGCGCCCTGGAAGGTGGTGGCTGTTCGGCGCCTTCCACCACTCACGGCGCCATCTGCACCTTCCTCGGAGCCCCAAGTTTTGGCGATCAAGAGGCACCATCAAACTGGCTTAGACAGGCTGCCGACCTAAGATGGTATTGTCACAATCGCACTCTCGCTACAACGACCAATTCGTCGTCTCAACCCCTTTGCCAGTCGCCGCGGTTCCGGTCCTATTCTCCTGCTCACGGAAACGTTGCCGACCTCACCGGCCACCGTCGGTTCTCCCGTTCCTAGCTCAGCTCCTCAAGGTGTGCGCTCCATGACTGACTCCATGGGCCATGGAGCTCACGATGGATCCAACAGACCCCGTGTCATGTCCTCGACGACCTTTGAGTCAAGAGGGTAGCTCACGGGAATTAACACCTCCCCCTGCGCCCTGGCCTGACCTGGACCCAGGCCACAGAGTCGAGGGTACCAACGATCCACGATCGCTCCAGCGAGATCCTCCGCCTCTTTTTTTTTTCTTGCTCGTCGAGCTCCACCCGAACTCGCCGCAGGTTGTCCAGTCGGCCTGGCCTTCGCAGGGTTATGAGCAAATTCGTATCCAGTCGTCCAGGCACACGCCCACGACGCTCCACTGCATTATTGTCGTGCTCTCATTTTCCCTTCCTTTGTCCAGTCTTGGCCAAGGCACCTCATCACGTTTCCGTTGCCGTTGATCCACCAGAACCCCCATGCTTCAAGCCCTTCTTTGCATCCCGTGGGCCCTGTTAGAGAGCGTATGCCCAGCCCACTTACACACCACGACCTCGTCCCGACCGTTACGAATAAGTCTGGTACCGTTGTACCTGGGACGGGGTACACACCACTCTCACTGCGTTCTCTCTATGCACGCCCAGGCAGTCACACGGGAGCCGCTGTCAGTCCTGTCCACTCCCAAGGCGCCACTGAACAAGCTCGCCATAGCAGGGCGTCGCTCGCTATGACACATCGTTTCCCCCGCCGGTGCAGGAGGCTCGTCGACGCGAACTAACTGGTTGAATGTTGCTTTTCGACCTCCTTCGTGCCGATGCTTCATAAGGGGGCTTGATCTCCTCATCTGTGGAATTCTGATCTCTCCCTTCCGTGTTATAAGATCAACAGCTCTCCCCAGATTTTTTTCTGCTTCTCCAACATTGACTATTCTCCTCTGCCTCTACCCCAGATACTAAAGGCTTCTACACAGCTTCCACCCGCATTCTCAACTTTGCCACCCGTCACTTATACATCACTTACACCACGACGAGCACGCCTTCCCGTCTCGACAGCAACAAGCCATTGACCACGATCCGGACTCTTCTCCGTTCGCCAGTCCCTCGTTCTACTACCGAGACAAGAAGAAAAGCCACTTGGGTGCTCTGAAAGAAAACACAAGAGAGCAGGAGAAAAAAATTCAGGACCGGGACCACACCACCCTCCGCCTTCGGCCCTCCAACTCCCGCAAGACAAACGGAACGAGGCGATCGACCCCAGTACCCCTGGACTCCATTCGCATCGTCATAGCAGGCTGCATCTTGTCGTGTCAGCCGACCACACAATATTTGGCATCGGACCAGCAAGGCAACCCTGTTGTTTGAGGCCGGCCATTATTAACCCATTTACACAATCCATCGCCTCATTCAAGCCAGCGGCGCCGGCGTCGACTTGCTTGGATTGATTTTCCATTACACAAAGTCATCGAGTACAAAGACCCCACCGGAAAGTCAAAAGAGTTCTCCTTCCTCAGCTTTTGCTGTTGAAACTATTTCGCCATGCCCCACCGCGTGGCCAACTTCCTTCGCACATCCTCTGGCAACATTGCGCAGATCAAGAAGGTTGCCATCTCCAGATCGCGCAACACCAGCCCCTACACGTCAGACGGCGAGGACCAGCCCAATGCCCCTCCCGTGAAGATGGCCGACTTTGCTGATGCTGCTCGCAAGCACCACCGCATCTCCCTACCCTTTGGCAAGTCCTCCAAGGACCACCACCCCTCCGCCGTGACGCTAGGATGGAGCATTGAGAGCCCGCCCATCGTCTTTCACGGTTCGCCCGAGGACAGCAGCGGCGCTCTTATTACGGGCCAGATGTTCCTCGACGTCCGCGACGAGTCGGTCGAGGTTGGCACTTTCACCGCCTGCTTGCGACTTCACACCCTCCAGAAGCGACCCTTCCAGGGCCACTGCACGGACTGTCAACACCAGTACACCGAGTTGCAGAGCTGGAAGTTCCTCGCTCAGCCTACCACTTTGCGAAAGGGCCGACACTCTTATCCCTTTTCCATCCTCCTCCGCGGCCACCTGCCTGCCTCCATGGACACGCCTCTCGTTTCCATTGCCTACGAATTCAGTGCCGATGCCCTCATCACCAACAGCAGCTCGTGCTCGCACTCCGGCTCCTGCGACCCGGTCCGCTTCGAGAAGACGTTGACCGTCAAACGATCCATCCCGGAGCACGACCTCCCCCACCACTCTGTGCGCGTCTTCCCTCCCACAAACATCAAGGCGAGCGCCCACTACAGCTCCATCATCCACCCTACCGGCACGAACAAGGTCTCTCTCCGCCTCGACGGCCTGGTGACCCGCAACGAAAAGGCAAAGACGATTGACTTTTGGAGACTGAAGAAGGTGACCTGGAGGCTCGAGGAGACTATCAAGTCGGTGGCTCCCGCCTGCGGGCGTCACTCCCCCGCACCTAATGCAAGCGACCCAGAGAAGAAGGGCCTGCCGAGGAACGAGGTGCGCCTGCTTGGAGAGAAACATCTTCACGAAGGATGGAAGTCAGACTTTACCGGCGTTGATGGCAACGTCGAGATGGAGTTTGACTACTTCGCGAACCAGTACAAGCCGCACTCTCGGGACCTCAAGTACGCCTGCGACACCAAGACGCCCGAGGGTGTCGAGGTGACGCACTCGCTCCTCATCGAGCTCGTCGTGTCTAGGGAATACGCGCCCGAGGGCAAGCCTCACATGGCGACGCAGACAGGGACTGGGCGTATCCTGCGAATGCATTACGGTGTTGTCATGACAGACCACGCAGGGATGGGCGTCAGCTGGGACAACGAAGCCCCGCCCGTCTATCAAGACGTGCCTCCCAGCCCTCCAGCCTACCCGGCTCTGGAGCCCCCGGTTGAGTACGAGGATCTCGAGCCCCTCGATGCTCACAGACTGAGCGTTGAGCCCGCGGACCGACTCTCTGGGGAATCAACCAGCGACCAGAGTCGACGGCTCTCGGCATAAACAGGCCGCCATCAGCCTTATCACGACCACCTGCATTATCATTTTCCTTTCCACTTTTTCTCTCCACGACACACCTGAAAACCTTGCACATTTATTTTTTACACGATGCTACAAAGCCATGCATGAGACACGCGGAGCGTTTTGGACATTTTCTTGATTGCATACATTATACCCACCAGCGTTGATTGGAAGACGATGCTCTTCATTACAAAGGAACGGGAACTACAGGACATTACTGGGAAACGATGACAAAAAAAGGAGGGAGACGAATTAATCATGTATGGTCACATGCCGGGTTGGAAAAGAAAAAAGCGATACCCCGAGTGTGTGTGAATAACGAATTGGGAACAAAAACAAGGCGAGAGGGACCCAGGCCGGGATTCGAGCCGGGCATTTGCATATTCTAGTTGCTCGTTGGATAGCGGGCGGGGTGAAGATCAGACCAAAAAAATACAAACAAAGTCCAATATGCAAGCGTATGCACGTCAAGTCTCATGACCTCTGCCAAAGTGACGATCAACGGGCGGAAGCAAGGGTGAGGGCTCGCACTAGACATGTAGCTTACCAACGGTAGACTTGAATGGGTGTTTTCTGCATGCACGAGGTTATAACGCTCGGTGTGATGGACGTGCGTTGTCATTGCTTGAAGGCTGCAGAGGGAATAGGATGCATCTGGGGACGTGGCGCGGGGAAAGACATGCAAGGGATGCAGGCAAAGGCCGGGGAAAAGGGGAGAGGGGAGGAGGTTCGGATGAAGATGGGTTGGTGAGGGGTGAGGAACTGAGGATTCTTCAGATGTTTGGAATTGGGATGGTGACGGAACGGGTAACGCGTAACGGATTGTTTTGCTCTCCGCTATCGGTGGTTTCACTGGCCAAAAGGAAAAAGAAAAAAAAAAAATTGGAAAAAATTGAAGTCTGGAGCTCACATGTCCTTTCGTTCTCTCGGCCCGGACATGTTGGGTGCGGACGGTCGGCGCCGCATGAGGGTCCCACTGGGCCACGTCCCGAAGTGTTGGAGCCGGCATGTTAATGGGAAAAGAGGCTAAATGTAGGAAGTAGGGGGTGGACGGAGGAGGAGGAGGGGGGATAGTTTGCCTGCTTTGGACGTGGGATGGTGATGCCAGAGGGGGGGGCGGTTAAAAGGATGTGCCTTGGTTCATACCGGGCATTGAGGAAGACGCATTTTTGGGAAGTTGCATTGGTCTGGGAATGGTCGTTTCTTCAACGTCGTCGTCTTGGTCAAAGTGAGTCAATTTGAACACATTCATGTCTATCCGCCGCCTGGAACGATGTTTTATAGAATCTCGAGGCTGCCGGTGACTTCCTGTTGATGACGACCCGTCTGCCATATCCCCGGGGAGCCTTGGGCCGAGTTCTTTGCTAATATCGCAGGGGATCTGCTCTTAATCAGCACCACAGCTTTCCTTTGGCGTATACGAGGTATATGAGCATGAAACCTCTCTAAGCTCCAAAGACCGGACCAGGGCTACAATCTTCCCGAATGAGTGAGGCTGAATGCATGCTCGGCGAGGGCACAGTTGAAGCTCTTCCCGGGCGAGTCAAATCTGCCTTGGCGTGATGTCTGCTAGCGTCAAGTACATTCCACAACAGTTTGGCGTTGGTTCGTCCGACAAGGCTGGCTGCCTGATTCACCTGCGAGGCTGACGCGTAATGATGCCCAAACCGGCGCGATGGTCGCTACCACTGTTAAGTCAAACATGGTAGTAGGCTATGCACTACGATGCAAGCTCATCCGTAAAGTCTCGACTAATTGCCCTATCGCGTGTTCTAGAGCATCTGGTGACTGCGTCTTGGCGATTCTCGGATGCTGCCGGATACGCCTCCCATCTGCCTCGTGGGGTACAAGGTGCAAGGGTTCGTTGACCTGTGGTGTAATTAAGCTTGAATCAAAGACCCGAAAAGCTCGGGTACACGGGTCTGCCTTTTGGATGTCGTTGGAGGAGGAAGGATACACCCTGTGCATAGACTCTTCTCCGTCTTCTTGACCTTGCATGATAAGACGGTGTTCACCTCACCCTTGTTCGAATACACCGAGTCTTGAAGTACATGGCCGGGAATTACTTCAATGATGACGCCTGTGAAGACAGTGAACGAGGCGCGCTTGTCCCCGGCAAGGCATACGCAGTGTCACTCATCTGCTCCGAGCTGGCGCATGGCGTGACTGGACCGCTTGAACCACACCATTTTTCCCGAGACGAAGCCATGAACTATCGAGAGCTGAACACACACACACCCCTGGTTTGCTGAGTGTGATGTGATGGCCCGAGTCAACGGTTTCGACTCAGTCTCTGGCTCGACAGAACACTAACTCGCTGAAAACCAAATCAAAGACTGGCATTTTCTCCCGTGGGACCAGCTATGCGTTAGCATTGGATAGAGGAGCATGGAAAATGAACGAGAAGGCAAGAGGCTGGAACGTGTGGCCCTTGGGGGCACTCGTAAACTCGAACGACGCTACGCCACGATGTTATCCCAACCCGGTCCATCCGCGGTAGCATCGCCAACCTATTCCAGCTGAACCGTTGACTCGTCCACGGCATCTTCACCTCAGGTCGCCCAACGAGATGGGAAGCGGCGCACCGGCGAACCAGAGAATACGGTAGATGGCGTACGATACATCACACCATGCTCGCCGTAAAAAGCTAGCTTTTGCGGTGGCATGCGTAATCGAGGATGGCCGTCATCCCGTTTGCCTGGAGTTGGGCTGGGGGTTCGTAGGGTTGATTGCGTGGGATGCCTCTATCGAGAGATGGCGCAAGACCAGTAACAGCGGACGGCTCGGGGAGGGGTATTAATATGACCATCTACCGTCTATACCGACATACCCGGGGCTTCCAAAGACCAAACACGCAGCGAACCTCGCAGCTCACCATGTCAAACCCAACACCAGACTTCTACGTCCCGCCCAGCCTCATCTACCGGGGCGGCTGGACCAACTGGAACGGCAACGCAAACAGCGGCGGCAAGATCACAATCACAAAGGGCGACGCCGACCTCTTGATGGTCTTCATCGGCATCTTCTTCGTATTTGCCGAGGCCGGCCTGTGGTCGCTCGTCTCCTTTGGGCTCTTCCTCTGGCGCCGCCGGTCTAACCTCGAGCCAGGGGCAGGGGGGGACGAGCCCAAGAAGGCTCCCCGCGACGCCCTCTGGCACCAGCAGCAGGCCGTGCTGCGCAACGCCGGCGACGACCGCGGCGTCGGACTCGCCTACATGTCGCTCTGGCGGACATACGGCTGGCGAGACGCCAAGACGGCGCTGCGCACTCTGCCGACGACGCTCGCGGCCCTGGGCTCGTTCCTCGTCTTCCTCGTGGCGCTGCCCTTCGTCGCCGCCTACGCCATGCTCGACAACCAGTCCGACGAGGTGCTCGTCCGGAGCCCCCGCTGCGGCTGGTGGCAGTCCGACTTCTCGCACGACTTCGTCGTCGCCTCGACCGACGCCGCCAACCGTACGCGCGAGGCCCTGCAGTACGCCGACACGTGCTACGAGAACGACGCCCCCGCCGCGCTGTGCGACGACTTCCTCGTGCGGAGGCGCATCGGCTGGACCGCCTGGCACAACACGGCCTGTCCCTTTGCCGAGGCCGCGTGCCTGACCGGCGGCGCCCCTTTCCCGGCCTTCCAGATGGAGTCGATGCTCGTCGACTCGCACAGGGACCTGGGGCTCAACGCCCCCGAGTCGGGCAGGTTCGCGCTGCGGCATACGGTGACGTGCGCGCCGCTCGACGTGGCGGCCTTTACGGAGGTTAGGAGGGGCCGCATCGCCGGGGAGAACGTCACCCAGGTGTACTTTGGCAACACCAGCTCGACGCCCTTCACGTACGAAGTGAGCAGCCTGCAGGCGTCCCGCGGCATCCCGGGCTACAACCTCATCGCCTACACGAGCTACCCCACGAGCGAAAACAAGTCGGTCGAGACCTTCACGCCCATCAAGCAGCTGCGGCGCGACGACGCCGACGTCTCCGTCGTGCTCCTCAACAACAACAACGTCTTCGTGGCCGGCACCGACGGGCCCTGCGAGGACCCCTTCTTCTCGGCCACCAAGACGCGGTCGCGCCTCTATCGGGAGTGGTACCTCCCCGACAGCCCCCTGACGGCCGTGGGCTGCGCGGACCAGTACGCCCTCCACAACCCGACGACGGGGGCGTGGACGGCCGACACGGGCTTGCTAAAGGTGGGCTTCGACGAGGCGGGCAAGACGGGCCTCTCGGAGCGGCAATGGGGCGCGCGGGGGTCGCTCCTCTGGGCGCTGGGCCAGATCGGCGCCACGGGCCAGCTGGTCGAGGTGGTCGGGGCCGAGGCGCTCCGGGCGGCCAGGTACCCGGGCGTCTTCAACTACTACCAGAACCCGCTGCCGGACGCGCAGTGGAAGAGCGAGGCGGCGCACTGGTTCGCCGCGCGGCTGGCGCTGCTGCAGCTGCAGTTCGTGCGCGTGGCCACGGGCCCGCGGGACCCGGCCGCCTTTGTCGACGCCATGGGCTCGGCCTCGGACGCAGCCGGGCACGACTTCCGGGCGGCCGTGTGCGGCGCGCAGAAGATCCACGACGGGGAGTACAAGAACTTCCACCGCGGGGGGTTCGTCGCGCTGGCGGCGGTCGGGGGCGCCTTGATCGTGCTGCCGCTGGTACTAATCCGGGGCGTGCTCTTCTGGGGGCGGCACTGGGGGAAGCGGTTCGTGCTGGACTGGGCGTCGTACGGGCATCTGCAGCTGCTGCGGATGGCGCACGAAGGGGCCGGGGTCGAGGGCTGGAGGGGCGCGGACCGGGAGATGCCCTGGGTCGACGGCGGGGAGAAGATTGCGAGTCTCGATGTCGAGGCCAAGGTCGATGGGGCGTTGCGCCCGCGCTTTGTCAAGGCACGAGCTGCGAATGGCGTTTCGACGCCTGCAACGACTGCGGCGACTACAGACGCAACGCAGCAGGGAGGTGGGCAAGACGACGGAGAGACCGGAGGGCCTCGGCGTGGGAATACCTTCCCGCTGTTGGATATCAACGTGCAACGTCCGTCGACGGAGGACTCGGGGGCTCCCGCCGCCGCATCAGCTCGAGTCCCATCGAGACAGGCAACGTGCTGATACGAAGGTGCGTCCATCTCTTGTTATAGTAGACTGCGTAGTTGCAACTCTGGGAATCCTACTGAGAGGGTCTGGTCAGCAAGGTCTCTCCCAAATGTCAGATTTATATGCCAACTTTGCGACACGGTTTCCATCAGCAGCCTCGGATAGCTCCGAGGAACCATCCGGTATAGTGTAACGGTTAACATATCGCGTTTTCAAATGTCTCACTGTCCCGCGAAGCTCGGGGTTCGATTCCCCGTACCGGAGTTACAAGCACCTCTTCATTTTTTGAGGTTTGTCTCTTTTTACCATTCATCTCGGATTTGTTGACGTGGAGGGAAACGGTTGGAGGAGTCGTTGTGGTGAGGCAGTCGTATGTGGGTTTGCATGTGCAGGAAATGTTTTACTTTTTTTCTGGGAAGGAACTTGGTTTGAGATGTGTGATAATACTGGCAGGTGCGTCCGCACAGTGTTAAATGCGACAGTCGGCGCTCACAACGCTCTTCACACTGTACATCTCGCGCCTGAACATTACATCTGTGAACACCTCCAACCTATTGGCCTTCCTCGAGGCCTTTTGCGTTTCCATGAAGTGGCGTATTCGACTTGAGCACTTAAAAAAATACCTCAACATAAGCGATTGGCGAGAATTAAAAAACTAGATGTGAGAATGGAGAACGGAACGAGTCAGATCGAGCTGAAGCATCCTCCTGATTTCGCATTTGTTTTAAGCACTTTCACACAGGCTTCATTGTATCAAGTCATAGCTCCCGATGAAAAGATTGAACTTGATGGTTACACATCTTTCCTTAGAGTTGATGCTTCGTCGAGTAAAACTGCAAGTCGAGTATACAAGGTACAACCTTGCTCCCCTCTCGAGGACTCGTCTCCCCTGCTCTTCAAAAGCTCAAAGCAACGGCTGGTCCCGAAGGCAGTTGGAATACCCGCAATTAAGAGAATCGAAGTCGGGTCGCATTGCATCTTCTTCCGCATTGCTCACACGCATGGGACACGCCGTGGGACTTGCATTCGTCTGTGTGCATTGCTGACAGCTCGAGTGGTTTCCTCCAGCTGCCCGGGATATGCTGGTCGGTGTTGGGGGAGACTCGGGAGTTGTCGATTTGGGTGGCCAGTCAGGGTACACAGAAACATATGCATGTTCTAGGAATGCCTTGGTTCCTTGACTATTGCTTGACACTGTTGGTCATCTGAGCACTTGGTAAAGATTGTAACGGGGCTGGGTAGATTGGGCTCATGGTCCAATACCGAAACTAACAAACCCCAATACAAGAGCTCATCCCAAAATTTACCCTCTTGGTAGTTTACATTCAAATGCGGCAATAGAAACGGTGCTCGAGTTGCAGCTTCCTGAGCGACCCTTCCCCAGGCAGAGTCAGACGAAACAGTTCCGCTCTGTTGCAGCTGCCTTGACGCCATTGATGCACCGGTTGAGCCCATAAGCACCTAATCTTAAGGATTGGATATTTAATCTATGCATCAAGATATTTAGAGAGGTGATGGCCCCGTACGACATGTGTAGGAGACTGGCAACGAGTCTTGGAGTGGCGCCTTGTTCACGGCGCGACTGCCTATATTGCTCACGAGCTGGTGAGGAACATTGGACACGTGAGAAGAGTCTCGTCTCAGTACGTACTCGACACATGTCGCGCGCACAAATGTGTGGAAATGACTATTCGGTCAAGGCCTCTTTCGCTGGTGCGCTAGAAATCACAACACAACATCCTCCAGCGGGCGTTGTCGGATGAAATGCAGCGAACCTATAAGTGGTCGTGGCTAGGAATATGTCATTGAAGGTACGAATACGCATTCTCATTTCAGGCGCGCGAATGAGAGGCCAAGAAATGGCAGAGCAATGAGGCCAACCGTCTTAGCGATGATGTTAGTCTCACGAGGCGTCAAGGTGACATCAAGACGTAGTGCACGAGAACGGGACCAGGCGTTCCAGGCCTCCTGGAACAGGGCGCCTGGGCGATATCAAATGCAAATAAGAGGCTGACACCAATGGGCTGTTTTGGCAGGGGCGTGAACAGATTGCCGCGAAGGGTACTACTTCTCGTGTCATCAACTGCGTAGCATTTTTGGCACTCACACGACGCTGGATGGAACGTCTCGCAACGGCTGGCTTGTCGCGCCCCTGCCTCAGACCTTGCCCCCGGGAGACATGGCGTGTCGGGGACCTACCAGAACTGACCCTGAGAGCGACGGGCAGACTCTGAGGCTCATCAAACTGGTCGACGCGTGCTTCAAGCCGCCAGCAACGGGCAGCAGCGTGGCCTCGTTACATCGACCAGCACGGTCGCACTATCGACAAGACAGCAAAAGCAGAAGCTCGTCGACGGAGAAATTCAGGTCCTTCCAGGCCAGGCCGGACATGGACAAGTTTAACAATGCCTCGGCCGGCGTAGCATGAAGTGTTCCGACAAAAAAGGTCAATGGGATGTTGGTCATCTCATTCTCGGCTCCAGATGCGTGGTTGAAGGGCAGGGGCGGCGAATCTTGCGTGGTGTCAGATCAAGGAAGCGATGTCATCCAGAGATTTGTTTCTGGGGGAAAAGGAGACAGCTTGATTTCACGACATTTGCGGAAGACCAATCGCTTGGGACGCATCCGCGCGGCACGGTAATGAAGACACCATCTCAACATCGGAGCCGCAATGGAACTTGCAGGGGACAACAAAAAGTCAGTTCTGGCGAGCGGACGGATCGGCAGTCGGATATCTCTTGGGGTTCGGCCGGAAGAAGACGCAACCCCAAGACTTCTTCATCCCCCCTCCTTGTCTTTCCCCCCCTTATTCCCCCTTGTTGCGGAGAAGCGGGGAAATGGAATCATTGGAACCAGGAAATCTGAGATATGAAAGGGATGTCACACCCCGCGGGAAGGAAAACCAGGAACCAGATGAGATGGGCAAAAGGAAAAAAAGGGATGTGTGTCGTATTCTGTGTGTGTGGACAGTGTGGTGTTGCTTTTGCGACGATGAGAGGTCAGGTTGAAAAGGGGGGGCGAGGGGATTCATGGAAGAGCCACCCACCAAGAGACGCCCTGGACTCGGTACCTGTGAATTACGTGCATTGCCGCCTGGAACGCGGGAACCACCCTTCGCCGACGCCCTAGAAAGCAAGACTCCCGCTCATGCATCGCCAACTCGCTTCCAGTCCAACTTGCGTCCGGAAACGTAGCGATCGACACTCTCACATTCCCAAGTCGTCCAGCGGTTCCTGTCTGACAGCAGCCCGAACGAGTTAGTCGCGTAGGGCTCCGAGACGAAACAATGACTCGCCTTGCGTGCCAGCGTGCATCGTCGAACTGCTTCAAGAGTCAGGCTGACTGAGGGCCCGTCTCGTGCGGACTTTGAATCCCGCCGACGTCATGATTGTTTCTCTGGGGTAAATCTCTGCCATGTTCGCTTCCCTCTTCCTTCCAAGATTTCGCAGTCCTGGGGGGTCCTTGTCAGTCGACGCCATCAACGTCCCCGTATCTGCAGCGACATTTTCTTCCCCCCATGACGCCCAACCCAACGCAATGCAACGGGCCAACGCCAACCACCGGCAAACCAAGAGTCACAATGCGGGAGCTCCGGATGCGGGGGGGGAGGACCAGGGGTGACGCTTTTGAGGCCGCCCGCAAAAGCGCACAATCCGGGGGAGGCTATCTATGGCTACTCTGCCATATCACGAGACACTCGCTCAAGGGTCCGTTGGTTCCAGTGGCCGTGAATGGGGAAATCGACGCGAGACTACGAGATGTAACCCTCCTTCACGAAGTCCTCCTCCCTTTTGCTTTTTTCTTCTTCAACTCCCGCTCGCCCGTTCCCCCGCCATGATCCTTGCACTCTAGCCCTCGCGCGCCGAGGAGCGCCCTCGAGTTTTGCTTTTTTTCTTCCTTGCTTGCTTTTTCCTGCCTTCCTTTCCCCAGTGACAATCAGATAGATCAAGACCTAAGTGGGAACCGGCCTGGGACTCCAGCCTTTGGTCGTATTTGTGCCTGCAGACAGAGCTGAGATGTCGTCGCTGGGAAACCCTGGCTGCAAAGTCTCACCGACAACCGATTCACTCAATGCAAAACGCACCGTTCAAGGCAGATTTTTTTCTTTGGGTATCCAAAAGCGTACATGCTCATTACATTATTAGCCTGCTTGCCGGCGACGCTTCCTAACTCTATTATATGGTGGTGTAGATGTATATGTATGTGTATATGTATTTTTGCCTTGGTAAAAATGAAACCACAGCGGCTGAACCTAGCGCGTCCGCTCGATGGTGTAGTGCTCCTGCAGCTTGGTCGAGCTGGCCTCGCTGACGGCCCGCTCGTGGTGCTCCGAGGGCACGTCGTCGTCCTCGCCGTTGGGGCCGACGCGCGTAATCTCCGTGACGACGGTCTTCTTGATGCCCTCGAGGTTCTCGCGCTCCTTGAGCTCCATCTCGTCCTCCTCGCCGAGCTCAATGTGCGTCCGCGTGAGCGTGGCCCCGAACCGGCTGTGCTGCGCCCGCGTCGCGCCCGTCGCGTGCGAGCGCGACCGCGAGCTGTAGTCGTTGGAGCCGTCGGCGTTGCTGGCCCGGACCACCTTGCTGATGAGGTCGGCCATGTTCATCTCAATGTGCAGCTTGAGGAGGTAGACGAGCGGGTGGAATTGGACATAACTGTGGTGTGTGAGTGAGGGAACGTGGTGAGAGGGGCCGGGGAGACGTACACAAAACTGTTGGGCAGAGACATCATGCAAATGAGAAGAATCTAGCGTCGAGTCAGTACGTGAAATTGCGGGTGAGTCGTTGATCAAAAAAAAAACTCACATCGAGAGCGATGGAGATTCCGACGAGGAACAAGTTCATCTGATACAGCCGGTTGTACTTGTGCAGGCCGTTGGAGATGAGGCGTTTTTTGACAACGTAGATGAAGTAGAAGTTGAGAGCGGCGTCCATGATGGCAAAGATGACCTTCTCCATTCGATCCCAGATGTTGTTGATGTCGATGAAGCGCTGGCTAATCTGGAGACGGGCCGGCACCCAGATGCAAAAGACGCTGATGTTGATGGCCAGCAGGAGGAGGAAGCACAGCCACTTCAGCTTTGTCGCGTTGGAGCGTATCACCATCAACAGGCCTACTCGGTTGATGATGATTTGGATGAGGCATTGCACCTGCATGGACCAGAAGACGACTGAGAAACTTGTTAGCACACATACACCAGCCATGCCCTCAAGGAGGTCTCACTAATGAAGAAGTAAAAGAAGAAGCTGGGCCCGAGCATGCCGCGGAGGTACAGCCAGACCATGACGCCCAAGATGGTGCTGGAGATGACCTCGATCCAGATCAGGGACACGTAAAAGGTCAGCCGCTTCCTCCTCTCGATGGCGGCTTTGGACTGTCGGAACGCCTTGGCGCAGTTGAAGACGGTGACGCCCAGTGACAAGCCCCAGATGATGGACGCAATGTTCATGTCATCTTCCGTCGGCGGCTCCTCCACGAAGTGCTCAGGCACAAGGAAGCCTCGTCCCATGGCTGCGGTTTGATGGTGATGGGGTTTTTTTTTTTTTTTTTTTTGGCTGGTGACGGCCGGTTGGTGTTGTTTGCTTGTTCGACGCCTCCCTCTCCTCCTTTATTCGATGGGGCCCTTTTGAGGGGGGCAAAGCCTTCTTCTTGTGTCGCGCGGTGAGCGTACGTATGAGTTGTGAGAGCCGTCCGCCCGGGGGGGGTGGTGGACCAGAGAGAGGTAAGAGTTGGCCCGGCGAGAGACTTGTTGAACGATGCAGGAACACAGGCAGAAGAAGCAAATAATCCCCGGATCCGACCAGCTCCCTGGGTTTTAAAAAACGACAGGCTCTTGCAAAAAGAAAGGAACGGATGGGGCGTTCGTTCTGGACGTGGCGAGTGGAGGATTTTTAGAAGAAGAAGAGATTCAATTTGATACGTAGTGTCGGTCGTCTCCAGGCATGGCGGGCTTACTTACACACAGACAAACGCCCCCTCCCCCCCCTTCATCGTCGCCATCGACGACGGCGTCCCGGGGGATGGAGGAGGGGGCCCAAGAGCCAGCCCAGGCTCTTCCTGGAGAAGCCCTGACATGTCTCTCGAGGCGGGCGGTGATCCGAGTCGTGTACCTGGAAAACCCGGTCGGCCTGTCTCCTCAGACACACAAGAGGCCAAAGAGCTAGGGCTCCAAGTGCGGGCTGACCAGGTTCATGGTCCGGAGATGGACGACGCCTCCAACCATTACTCCACCCCTCTCCGCCGAGCACCAGTGCGTTGGGCATCTGCTGGATGATACGACCGGGGGGAGACGCTAGGGAAATGCTGAAGAAGTTTAGCAAGACGCAAGAGGTGGCAAACCAGAGGGCGAGGAGGCGTTCCAAGAGGGGTGCCCTTTTTTTGGGTTTCCATGTCGGCCGAAAGCATGTTCGGCCGCGAGAGGCGTGAGGAGGCGTGAAGAGGCGTGAAGAGGCGTGAAGAGGCGTGAACATTGCCGCAAGCCGCACTTTCTGGAATGAAATTGGAAAAACCCTTCTTCTCCCCTTCGCTGCAGTCATGCCAGCCACGGCTGCAACGGCGAGTAAGAGCAGAGGGCCTCACATCCAAGGGTTGAATCATGCAAATCCTCCTCCCCCGGAATCCAGAGTCCGTCTCAGCGCAGCCGGGTTGCACGGCCTCTCCTGGTTTTGACGTCCTGCGACAGGGAACGCACCCCTCCCCTCAATCTGACTCTTTTTTTCTCATCTCATCTGCGGCGCGCGCCCTGGAGAACTCCGGCAACCCGACTCCTCCCTTCACAAAGAGGAGAGAGAGAGAGAGGGTGTGCCCTGGTAAAATTGGATGCGCCCTCGGCCAACGCGTGGCTCTGGCGGGCGCGAGTCAGTGTCTCGCAGTTCCCACAGCCGCGATCGGCACTAGGCCCGCACGCTGCTTTTCCAAAGGGCTTTTGCCTTTTCTTTTTGCGGGACGTACGGATGGGCGAGGAGGCAGAGTTGGGGGAGTGTGGAGGATAACGCTGGACATCTGCTTGGCTGCGGTACGGAGAGAGAGAGAGCTGGCCTCGGCGAGGAACGAAGATGTGCGTGCTACAGTTTCAACGTCCTCCCTTGCCCGGGGTGCCGCTGGGATGCAACCGTGCCAAACCACCCTCTATATTGCGAGCGAGATATGGGGTCAGACGGGCATCATGGGCTCACTTTGACTTCATGGTACACAGACATGTTCCAGATTTCCCCGGAACCCCAGATGAACCCCGCGAAAGGGCACAAACATGCAGGTTCTGGAGAGATAAGACGGTTGCCTTGTTCGCGAGAGCTACAATACACAACTTTGGACTTCGTACATACAGCGCGTGCATAGCCGACCCGGGTCGACTCTCTCCCGGGCGATCACCGTGACCATTCCCGCGCCACGCTCCCGAGCCTCGTCGGCCCCGTCCAGCTCGGAACCGCTGGACACTTGGAGGAAAGGACGCTGGAGGTCCCCTCTCTGCCTCGGAGAACTCTCCAACTCCCCAAGACTCCTCTCCTCTTGGAGAGAGAGAGGGAAAAACGCAGAGGCCGGGGGACGACCCAGGCTGCTTCCGGTACCCCACCGGCCGGGCCGAATCTGAGCGTCGCCCGTCGTGGTGCTTCTGGGAGAGAAGGCGTTTCCCCCCTTCTCTTGGACCGGTCTCGTCCTAGAGGTCGAGTCCAGACAATGGAACTATCGGCGCGGTGGCTTGCGAGATGCCACTGCCCAGACAGGACAAGAAAAACAAGGGTCGATTTCCTTGCTGCTAGTCGCATCGCCCGTCATCTATTTGCGTGCCTGGTCTAGCAATTGCATACGGATAGTGTCATGGAAGATTGGGCCGGCACTTGTGGTTGATGGGGTCTAGCCTCGTCACTATGTACCGCTGGCCCTGCACTCTTTCTCGTTGTGTGCGACGGACGCTCACGGCGACTGCTTATCGTCTGTGTATCACTTCACTGGCACTGCCGTCGATCCCAATGGTTCGACGGGGGGTGGGCATCGTTCCACAAGAGTTACGGCATAGCTTGTGTTGGTTGACTCGTACAACGACGACGTTTTGTTATTTCGGAAGCGTGGACCAGGCCTAACGGCAGAGGCTTTGCCACATCAGCGTCCGATCGCCAATGGCACTGGGGGGGAGGCATTTCATAAACAAGGCCTCTCTTCGAACCGGCTTCGAAGCCGGCGCCGAGGGGCCCCCTCCTCTGCAAGAGATGAAATCTCTCTCGGACCCAACTGACCCGAGCTGATAACAACTGGAAAACTCTTCCGCGACGGCATTGATAACCTCCAGGATAGTGAATCAGGGCGGCCACCCCTCGGTCAGCAGGCATGTCCCCTGCGGGCAAGGGGGACAGGTCAGCAGCGAGTCGGGCAAAGGAGAATTTACTCCACGATTCATCTCAATCGCGGTGCATAAGCAGCTGTTGAGTCATTCCTTTGGGTGAGTTATTTTCCGAGATCCGACAGCAACAGCAAGAGAAAAGGTCGACCAGCGAACTTGCGTAGTGGTTTTGATATGGCGTTATCCTGAGGGAGCCCGTCCGCCCATCTCATGATGCCATAATGGCGACGAGAAGAGGGATCGACGAATGATGGACGGCGCAAGCCCCTGCGGGACTTGGGAAACCTTAACGAGACTACGGCATTTTCAGGGACCCCTCAGGCTCTCTCTCCCTCTCTGTCCCCCTCTCTCTCTTCCCTCTCTTCCAAGCGTTTCGGAGCCTCAGCGTTACGCAACTCGAGCGGCGTTTCTCCGTGTTGGCGGCAGCGCCAAGCAGTTGCTAAGGCAGCGCCAGCCCGAGCGCGAAGAGGGTGGTTGATGCGAAGTGGTACGAGTCTTGCAAGCCTCCTTTCCACTGCAAGCCCTCCTGCAAGCCTCTGCCGTGGCGTTCGTGCGTGGCCTGCTTTCTTCAACGCTCCCCCCCGCGGCTGTGCGCCGACGTTTTCCCAATCAGGGCATCGTGATGCAAAAGAAACAAGGACTGAACTGCGGCGCGGCATCAATGCGCGTTGACTGCGTAATGCGCAGAGACAATTATGTAGCAAAAAGGGGGCGGTCTCCCTCTCTTGACACATTGAAATCAGACGACGGGCACCGAAAGGGGAAAATGGTGATGCCGTTCCATTTCCCTTCTGTTGTTGCACACCTTTCGTCGCTCTCCCACCACGTGCGCCGAGCCTCCCCTCGACCATCTTTGATACGCCTCATGTCAGATTTCCCACGTGTCCTGACTCGCAGGTCGATGTCGAAGCGATCGGCCTTCGCTCAGGGGGCAACTTGGCAGCTTTTTCGTCCTGAAAGGGTTGAGAACGGGCTGGGGGAGGGCTGCTCAAATGGGCGACATGTTCCCCGGCGCAGAACAGGTTTCACGCCGCCAGCTTATCTCGCCCATCATCAGTCGCCTATCTTGTCCCCAACAGGAGCCAAGCCCGTCTCTTGCTTCGTCGACGCAGCAAACCCCCGTGAGGCGCGCGCTAGAGGGCTGGCGTTCCAACTGTGCCGCGACGCCGTCTGGATTCCAAGTGCTCCCGCCCGCCCGGCTGGGTTCGACCGTTGCTCCGGGATCCGGACATTGCCTTGTTGAATCGCTTCGAACGATTTTTCAGTCAAAAGGACCGACTGCCTCGTTTCTTGGGATGGCGCGGATGATCGTTTTGGAGAAATTTGGAGAAAAAGGGCTTCTGGCCCCGAAATGTTGATGGCGGGTGGCTTACCCCCCCTGAGAACGAGAGGGATGAAGGGAATTGCCCAATCGCGTAACATCGGCGTCTCCCATGGGCGCGAAGAAGGGGTGAAGATGTAACGTCGGCAGATGGGAGTCTGAGTCGCGGCGGAGCAGCCGAGAAGAGTCCTTTGCTGACGCTGCTGATGATGTTGATGCTGATGCGGAGAGGTGCCCGACGAAGGTGCCTGGACCAGCGTTTGGCAGACGCTTTGATAGTGAGGCAGTGCGCATGAGTCGCAGGGGATTGCAACCCCAAGAAGGGAAGTTGTTCCCGTCGTCGGGGTTTGACGTGTCCGTATTGCGAGATTGTGTGGGAGGAGACGCCATGGCGAGGCGAGGCGAGGCGAGGGCAGTGAGAGGGGGGCATGTTTCAGAGACCATTCCTGCACGCGATTAGGTGCTCCGAATAAACGCTAGAATGATTTGTCTCAGGCTGTGTCTCCAATCGCTTGAAGTCGTCGTGGTGAGAGTTTGAGAGCCCACCAAAGCTATCTATCTAGAAATAGAGCACCACTCGACAATCAATTCGGGCGAATGGTTTAGTGGTATAATACTCCCTTAGCATGTTTCGTCTGGAATACTTGGGAGTGGTCCAGGGTTCGATTCCCTGTTCGTCCATTGCAGGTGGTTAGATTCCACTGTTATACCTTACTTTTTGCTACTTCTTTTATGTTTTCGACTCTGCTTTAATGTGATTTCGATGCGATTGGCCTCATTCTAGCTGGATATCAGTCACCTCTGTGTTCCTTTTTGTCGTCATAATGTAATAATGAAGCTTAACCCCTCCCTCCTAATGTTTAAAAGTCGGAGTTACTCCTGTCCTCGACATGACTTCACTGGGCTACCAAACTGGCAACCAGCAACGAAGGCGATGTAATGGAGGCAGACACCGTATCTCAATTTCACAACCATACACATCACATGCATGAATTCATTTACCATCTTGTGATACCGCGGTCTTCGATAGAGCCCCCCGCATCTCTCCGGCATCGGCGTCTGTGTGTCTGTCTGTGTCTCCAAGCTGTCTCATTGTCCAGTCAAAGCAAACCCATTTCGCTGCGGACTGTTTAATATCTTCCCGACATGTGAGAAAAAAACCCAGCTCAGAATACACGTATGCCGGCTCGGCCCGAGCCCAAGCACTGTTGCCCGGCACACAGAACTTCGTCAGAGGCGAGCCGAGGGCGTCTCCTCTCCATCTTCGTCTCCTCTGTCATGCGCGGTTGACCAGTTGGCAGAGGCTTTGGTTACAGACGGCGAAACATTGAGGTTTAGGTAAATCACTGGGTTTGAAGAATTTGACGTCTTATTTGGAATTCCCCATGGGACAAGATGATCCGAGACTCCTCGTAATTCTCAAGTAGACTCAGACGGCATCTCAGATAGGGTAGCCTGCGCTGTACGTGAAGCACTCGGGAATTCGCAAGGCAAACGACGAGCAACAAAGACATCCAGAACGCACCGTGGGCCAGTCCAGTGTAGAGATGAAATATTGCCACGAGTTGCAGTGGTATTTGCCTCAGGAATGCCTTGATTGAACATTCGGCTTAGTGTGGTGAGCTTCTCTTCGCCTTCTCGGCCGGCTCACGTCTTCTCATAACCACCCTCTCAGAGTAACGTTCATCGGCAGCGCACATACTCCGTGTGCCAAGCTGGGCCTTTGCAAATACATATATCAAAAGTTTTGGATTAATTGCGCCAATCGACCGAGCACGACCGACGGAGCCGCCTCCCCATATTGCCTTGTGAAGGCTCAAACAACGACATGAAAGACTTACGTAGCTTTAAAATCCTGGTTTATTGGACGAGGTTCTCCGTGTCAAGCGAGATCTTCTTTATCAGGGAGTGCCTGAATCCGCCTTTCTGAGACATCCCGAGAGACTTCAATCGTTGGCCACAAAGGGCTTATTAATATTTCCATACACAAGCCACAGCTAGCCACCACCCCAACTGTCACTAGCCACGGATGATCAGGCTGGAGGTATTTAGGCAACCGTGAAACCACTTGTGGAGGTCCGGGTGAGGCGTATTCGTAGACCTTCAATCCACGCTCTTTCCCCTCCAATATACCGCCCGCTTTGCACCATGTCCCTTCTACGATTGCCACCCGAGACTCTCAAACAAATCTTTAATCTTGTCGGCCCGTCGTTCTTCCAAGAGGACGTGGGACGCCTCGCAGTCTGCAAGCAGTGGCTGGCATTCGCTCGTCCCGCGTGCCTCAAGTCCATCACCGTTTCTCAGGAGAACCTGCCAATGCTGATCTCTTCTGGGAATATAAAAGACATCTCTCCGCTCAAAGACAGCCTGGAATCCCTACATCTTATCCTGACTGGGCATCAAGAGTGGATCTCCGCACACCATCTTCAAGAATGGCTGGAGGAGGCAAGCATCTTTGAACTGCCCGCCATAAATGAGACTCGTATAATCAATTCACTCGAGTGCTGGACAAAGGACCTAGATCATGACCTCGCTCAGCTTGCCACGATGGCTCAACAAGCTCGCAAGCTGCGTGTCCTACGTGTGCGTGCCTCTCACTCTCCCGTCCACACGCTTCACGATTACCTCTCGCTCCCCACGATGCAAGCCTTGCTCTCGGTGGAGAACTTGAGCGTTCTGGTGCTGGACCTTCGTGTCGACATCCTGGTTCCGCCAGGGGGGCAAGGGGACGACCATTACCTTTGTCCAGCCATCAGCGCGCTTCTTCCTACTCTCAGAACCCTTCACCTGCGCATGCGCAACATCTGCCCGGATGCTTTGAGGCCCCGAGACCCCAGTCGGAATCTACGCTTGAGCGAGGTGGTCGTCAACCTGAGTCTATTCGAGAGCCTGCCGGGGATAACGTCGGCGTCTCACTCCACACGATGCGGTCCTCCGCCGGGCGGAGGAGGATTGCCTCGATTGAAAAAGGACATGTGCGAACAGGCAGAAGCTCTCGCGGGCCGGATGGCGTCTCCAAAAACCGTGAGGGTCCTGACTCATCGGCTTCCGCAATTCAAGATACAGTCGCTGGACGTCTTGACCGGCAAGACCATGAATCTGGACGAGGATACGCCGTGGAACGCAGACGGCGAGATTGTTGAGGACTAGTCGGAGCCTGGATCCGAGATGTCGGATTTCTCTTCTTTCTCGGATGAATAACGCTGTTATCAGGGCATGACTGCTGTGAACTCTGCACAATGGATTGCAAAAGGGCCAGTTAGGGACGCAGTTACTACTCAGTTACTCGGACATTGGTCCAAGCTCGCAGCCTCAAAGACTCTCCTGTTGCTTGTTCGTCAGTCTGTCGTTTGCGCTGGGGGGGGGCGTCTTGGGCCCTTGAACGAATCTCGTCCCGTCAGCTCGCCCCCAAAGTCGCTTGCTCGAGTGCCGCAGTCAAGGCATCCCGTCTGTCCCATTCACGTCGAGACTCAACTCTTCCGCTCTCTTGATAAAGGAAATTGTTTTCGGGAGCCGAACGGCCGCGTCTTGTTGTCGCGTCCTTGTGCTCGGCACACCTCATGGCTCCCCATCCACAATTGGCACGGCAGAGTAATAGACAGTGCTTGGAGTGAATGGATGGACGAGAGCTGAGATGCCATGCTACTAATCAAGGCCTCCCATTCTAACGATTGAGCTAGTCGAGCATTTGCAGCGTTGCGTTGAGATTCAGCCGCATGGGACCCAATGGTTTCGACATCGTTGAGTCGTGGCCCCGACCTCCTCTGGTCTATCTCTCTATCGCAGTACCATTACTCTCAGAGGTGTTACTGAGCCGCTTGTAACTTGACACGGTCACAAAGTCAAAGAAAGTAGGTCTAAATCGAGACGTAAGTGTGAGTATATGATCAATATCTCACTGCTCTCGGTATGCCAACTTCAGATGACTACCTGGTCGGCCATTCATTTCTATTCTATCAGAATTTCACCTCAGAAGCGGCTAGAAGGGCCTCATTAATTATAATGCCGGTGACTTCATAGCAGAGTTCGCGAGGTTGTGTCACTAAGGGACTCTGGCCGCTGGCCTTGCCGCCATCAAGTCTGCTTCAGCTTTCATTTCGCATTTGCCGTAGTGGTTAATATAACCCAATCTCCATCCCTCTCCCCAAACTATTTAATACCGTGTCTAGCTCTAGATCTCAACTGGAGACCATGCTGCCTTTTACTGCAAGCAATCCCGCCGTCTCCTACCGTGTAGACTATGTAAGTCCGTCGTAACTACTGCTTTCATCATGCTCCTTTAAGATGGTTCCGCATCCACAGTCAGTATTTTCCTCATCTGTAGCATCTTTATCCAGAGAGTCAAGCTCAGTCGGTTCGACGACTGTAAAACGAAAAGTCCTTGAGGCGAGACGTCAAACGAGCTAGTTGAGGTCAGAGCAACAAATACGGATACCGCTTAACCTCAGCTTGGAACCTTGTCGGTCTAAATGGACCCTAGACAGATTATTCTTGATTTTCACAGTAAGTTTAATTAGTACATTCCCCTTGCTATTGTCTTGGTGGTTGGTGTGCTACTGTCGTCTCGGGACTGCCCTCGATTCCTCGACGTAAATCTCCGACTTAGTTTAAGAATTCAAATATACGGGATGCAATAGTGGCTGAGAATATCGATATTTTGAAAAACGTGTCTGCTCGAGAGCATTTGATGTTTGTCTTTGCGTGATGCGTTCAAGGAGGGGTTCAAAGGTCCCCCTCCACAGTATCAGTCTAGGAAGAAGTGTTATCGAGACGATCGGTTAATGCATTTCCAAGCTCAAAAGCGCCATCTAGATACAAAAAACACCTCGAATAGCAAATTCTCAAATTCTAGTACCAGGAGGTCAGCCTATTGAGGACCAAGCCTGGATCTTCTACTCGGAACAAAAAAATTTGTTCAAGTTCAGGGTAAGTAGAGCGCTCCTGTCTCTTATCACATCCCTTAATCTTTCTTATCATTATCTCCTTATCGATATCGTATGGTTATCGATTATCACCCGTCCGCCGGCAATCTTCCGCCAAACACTTCAGCAAATCGACGTCACCAACCATCTTGTCGCATCTCCCGCGTCGCCGTTTGCGCGGAAGTTCCCTCAAAGCTAAACGCCCTCGCACGATTACTCTAATAAGCCCCTATGCAAAAAATACTCTGAGATGCGCGAGTTCATGGACTATGTCCACAGCGCCTTCTACGAAGCCACGGGTTGGAACCGCGACAACTCGTACGCGGCGCTGAATTCGACCACTGATGGTGAGCATCCCGGTTCGCGCATTGATTCCATTTGCTGATTGTGCTCCCTGATAGCTCTCCTGAACTTCCAGACCCCTCGTGGGCTCCGACTCACCCTCTCCGCCCTCGCGAGTCCGAACTTTGCAACCTCGTACCAACTCGGTTCTGTCGGGATTGTCGACGGCTCCATCTCGTACCTCTTTTCCTCGGTCCCGCTCCGACTCCTCCTGACGCCCCAATCCGAGACTGTATCCCTCCCCGATCTTCTGCGCTCCTACAAGCCCCTCACAGAACTCCCGCAACGGACCGAACCATGGCTTCAGACTCCACAGGACAGACCGGAGTCATCTCTGCTGTACGGCCGGTTATACCTACCCCAATCCTTGCTCGAAGCACTGGTGGTGAGGCGATTCTCGCCGGCGCTCCAGGTCCAGCTGAGCGCGGTTTCGGCCCAGCACCTTAGAAATGGCGGAACGGTCTTGGGCCTGGCTCAGTATGACGTGGGGAAGTATGCGCTCGAGGGGCTCGCATCCTCCGACGGGGGACTCTTGGGAATCAGAGGCGTGTATAATTTCGGCGGAGACGCGGACATGCAGCCTTCACCGAGTCCCACTGAGAACGGAAACGGCGAGAGAGAAAGAATCTATGGGAGATTCAGCACGGGTGGAGAAGTTTATTACGGAACGCTGAACAAGTCGGGTGGGATCAGCTTCGGGACCAGGTTTGCGACGCTCCCGTCTCACAAGGGGACGCCGCTGTCTGCAACCCTCACGCTCAACCCCCTGATGGGGAACATCAGTGCAAGCTACGCCGTCGTGGCCGGCAAGCACTGTAGCCTGGCGTCGCGGCTCGAGTTTAACGTATTCAGTTACGAAAGCTCATGGGCCATCGGCATGGAGCTCTGGCGGAAACCATTCGTGAGACCTGTTCTTGATGACGAGAGTACGGGGCTCCAAGTTCAAAAAGACGCAAAAGCCCAGAAGGATGACAAGGCGCAAAAGGATCAGAAGGACCTGAAAGATCCCAAGGAGCGGCAAGGACGAAGCTTCCAAGCGAAATTGGAGTGGCGACTGGATGATCCTGAGCCAGTCATCAAGCCTGTGATTAAACCTGAGCCAGCTCCGAAACCAACGGATGAGGAGAAGCCCGGGGAGGAGAAGTACGCCGGGGTGCTGAAGACGCGACTAGACCAGAATCTCCGGATCGGTGTGCTCTGGGAGGGGCGCGTCAAGTCACTCCTGTTCAGCCTGGGTAGCGGAATCGATCTAAGGAAGCTGGACAAGCCGTTTCGAACACTTGGACTAGAAATTCAGTTCTCATCATGAACCAACACGAGGACGAAAGCTCATTCGAAGACGTAAAAGAGTCGACAACAAGTGCAATGACATTGACCGAGTCGGACCACACAGCTGGGTTCGCATGAAGACGCCAGGGGCCACCAGGTCGGCATGAGAGGCGCCAGCCACGGCCAACGACGCTGGCACCAACGCGGGATGATCCACCACGGTCAAGACCTGGCCGATGGCCTCGTTGACGGTCCGTCTGGAGTCATCAGGTGTTGATGGCGCCCGTGGGGTGTCTCCGGAGCCGTCTCAAAGTACGTACCTTGCTGGGAGGTCTGGAGATTGATTTTGGTATATGGTTGGATAGTATTCATCAGCCCATCAAACTGCCAAATATTGTCATAGTTCTTGGCACATGAACAATGGGCATCAACTGCACAAGCACCTGGGCCTGGTTTGAATTTAAAAAGGGGTGAATTGAAGCGTATTTACGGATCGAGACGTGGAAAGATGCTGATACGCTTTAAACATAAGATTAAGAACACTCTCTGCATGAACATGGATTTGAATTACTTGGGACGAAACGGAGAAAAGGCAATGGTTTGCATGGTTGTTATTTGTCACGCATGCTAGCTCTATGCCGTAAGTCGCTGCAAATGGGAGTGTGCTCGCCGCGCATGACGATGAAGTCTTGGGATGAGTGGTGGAAGATGCGTCACTTACACGCAAGGCACCGTGACAAGCGCAACAAGGGCGCACACCGGCCTGACTAAATAAAGTAGCGCGAGGAGCCGAGGACAGTTGAAAACGCTGGTGCCAAGAGAGGGGTGGTGGTGGTGTTTGCCGCGAGATCCGAGGGGTGGACGGGTTGCTTCTCTTCTCGAGCTGACGACAGGTGGGATTTCGACTGATGCCGCGAGAACCTTGATGGCCTCGTCGAGGGGTCTCCCACGCGGGTGTGGCTGGTGAGCCGCGGGATTGGACAGGGATGGGTGGGCGTGGCGAATCAGGCGAGGGCAAAGTCGACCGAGGGCTTCGAAAAGGGAGCTTCTGAGAGGCTCTGGCGGCAGCGGATGGAGATGGAGGGGTGGGGTTGAGGCATGGACGGGCGGGCGGGCGGCTGCATTTGCGGCGTTGCGCCACAGCTGAGTGGACGACGGCATGGATTCACGGCGGAGAGTCAATCACCCCCCCGTCACTTTTGTCCTTCACCGGTGTGGACGTGCGGATACAAAAGGTTCCTCACTGGGACCACTGCGCGTGAATGTGGAGAGGAGACGGCTGATATCAGACAAGAGTGGTTTTGCGAGGAAAAAGGTCTTGACGCAGTTGGTGGCGGCTGAATCAAGTTACGACTCCATTCCATCCACGACCTATCCGAGACATGCGCTGAAGGTCACGCTCATAACAATTTTTCCTATCTGACCCAGACACACTCTCCAGCACAAGACAATGCTCTCTTTACTTCGTGTCCTCGTCGCATTATCGTCAGCTGTCGCTAGCATCAGCCACAGTGCCCCTGCTCTCACGCCGGCGAATCATAGGCCGGTGCGTTGCAAGGCTCCTTCCCAGCGGCGGGGATGCCCTGTCCGGCTCGAGGCCATCAAGGTCCTCACCTTAAAATGACCCACTCCCTGACTCCCTTTGTCCCGCTCTTGACGCCGTTCGGCCTTTCCGCTGTCGACGTTTTCTTCACGGACGTGGATTTTTTTTTTTGGCGTCTTTGTCGAGATAAGGTGGTTAGCGATGATGCACGTCTTGTCCAACGTGTTCGTGACAGACACTCCAGGAAGAACGTGGTTCATGTCGTAGTTCCGTCCCGTCGGGAATGCCCTCGAAAGATGTTTGACACCCGTGGACCACCCAGCTCCGTCGCCATACGATAGACTCGTAACGACGTCCCGGAGCAGAAAAAGCACCGTGCGCCACCGATTTCGATTTGCAACCGCTATCGCCCTCTCCACCATCTCCGTCCCCCCTCCGAGATGGTTTCCTCTTTTCTCTCGTCCATCGTACCTCACATGTGCGACTTTGCGCCGTCCTAAGAACCTGCTCAGGGAACCAGCTTCCAGATTTTCCTCGCTCCCTCTTCCACCCCCACGACCCTCCTAGAGAATCTCCTCCCTTCTCCCTGTTATCCTCCCCCCTCCCATCCCGTTACGTTTTTCTGGACCTAGGGAGCAACTTCGGCCTCTGACCGGGCTACCATTCTCGCATTCCTCCCCCTCCTCTCCAGACCGGTGTTTTTATTAGTAGCCCATTCACATCCGTCTCCCTTGGTCTCTCGAACCAACGTCGAGTCCATTGTCGTCTAGGGTCCCGGTAGCTCTCTCGAGTCCCGCCTGATCGGTTGCGCGTCGCTCGCTATCCCATCCTATAAATCCGGCCACGCCGCCGCCATCAAGGTCGTCTCTCGCAACCTTGCCCGACGAACCCCAGTGCGACGGGAATAAGAAACTGTCATCTACCCACGCGCCTTCACCTCCATCGACCTCTTGGCGACGTATATATCTGTCGCTCGCTGCAGGCCAAGACGAACACCTCCGAGTGGCACAGACAGCATCAGTCGCTCCCGCCCTCGCTTCCCTCTTGGCCTCCTTGGCACATTACTGATCCTTTCGATCGACGCGGCATAGGCGTACTTCTGGCAGCTTGGCGCTTCCCGACATCCTGGTCCAAGGTCCTCATCTCTTGGCTATTGGAGTAGAACACGCCGACGACCTCGACATTCTTTATATCCCTTGAGCTCTGAGCAACATCACTAGCAACCCACCGACAACATGGCGGAAGCAGACGCTTGCAGCGGCGATGCCGTCGACGTTGGCCGACGCGGCCTTCGAATCGCCTCCATCTTCATCATCATGGCCGCTTCGCTCCTTGGCGCCCTTGGTCCCATCATCCTCGCCCGACAGAGCAAGATCCCTGTCCCCAAGTTCCTCTTCTTCATCTGCAAGTTCATCGGTACCGGTGTCATCATTGCGACAGCTTTTATGCACTTGCTGGTTCCCGCCATCGAAAACTTGGGTGACGAGTGTCTGCAGGATAGACTGAAGGGATACGACTGGGCGGAGTGCATTGCCCTCATGACCGTCCTCGTCATGTTCTTTGTCGAGATGTTGGCGATGAGGATGGCCAACGAAAACGACGAACACAGCCACGAGAAGGACTTCGAGCTCGACCCTGCTATGGACATTGTCGCGGCCAAGTCCAAAGGCTCCGACATCGAGCGTGACGGCAACGGCCTCGCCCCTGGCGGAGAGGAGCACCTGGCTCATCGACGCGAGCACAAGGATGACGACTCTGGCATCGGAAGCCAACTGGTTGCCATCTTCATCCTCGAGTTCGGTGTCGTGTTCCACAGCATCTTTATCGGTCTTACCTTGGGTACGACTGACGATCTTACTGTCCTCCTCATCGTTCTCGTTTTCCACCAGCTCTTTGAGGGTCTGGGTCTGGGCTCTCGACTGGCCGTCGCCCCTTGGCCGAGCAACAGGCGTTGGGTTCCCTTCGTCTTGGGCATCATCTTTGCCCTCTCGACGCCCATTGGCATTGCAGCCGGCATAGGAGCCAAGCCCAACAACGCCAACACCCAGAAGCTGGTTAACGGCATCTTCGACGCCATCAGTGCTGGAATTCTGATGTACACTGGTCTTGTCGAGCTCCTCGCCCACGAGTTCATGTTCAACCCCTACATGCGCCGGGCTCCCCTGAAGACGCTGCTGCTGGCCTTTGCATGCGTGGCATTCGGCGTGACGGTGATGGCCATCCTCGCCAAGTGGGCGTAGTGGCACGGATTCTCTGACTATTGGTTTTCCGGCATCTTCTGGTTACGGCAGCTGGGTTGGATGGGCGAAACAAAATATTTCCTTCTTTTAATGCTTATAGGCCTCTGTCATAAATGATACCTCTTCTGTTTGCATTGAGTTCCTTTGATAATATTTAGCCAGAAAGGACTGGTAATAGATTGGTGGCTATTCCAGTACATCAGGTTGTTTCATACGCATGGTTGATGCTGCGCTGTTTGGCATGGCTTGTCCCTGGCCCCATGACTCCTATCTCATGTCGGGGTCAGGTTACATGGAACCTATTGATGTGAAACCAGGGTTGAACAGGTGAGCCTTCAGCTGGCCACTTCTCATCTCAGCCGCTGAGCGGTAGCACAGTAACGTTACGGCAGGGGGCTTTGTGTTACTGCCTCGCCTCTTGAGGATATTGATGTCCATGCAGATTCCTTGGCGGAGGTTGTCTCGATTTGGTAACCATCTTCAGCTGCAGCGGGTGCTCCCGCCTTGCATAATACTGTGCGCATGAGCGAATAAGCACTGTACATACGTACTGTGACAGTGCCCTGCTTAGTCACCCTCGTTTACGCACCCCGCCCCTAGGGCCACAAACCCTACCGGAAAAAAAGTTCCCCATTCGAGGCCGAATTGCAACACCACGAATTGATTGAGCTCTTCAACCTCACGTTTCGACAATCCATCCTCCAACGCACCACCTTCTCTCCCATCCCCTACAATACCGCAAAAATGGCCGGCGGAATTACCGTTCGCGATGTCGATGTAGGTGTTCCCTAACGATAAACACAAGACGAACACACACAACCCTCCGAAACCCTCGAATTACCTTCGACGACGCAACGCAATCTTCCAACAATAAATGCACTTCCGCAACGAAGGCGCTCGCCGCTTCGCAGGGCGCGTTGGAGAGTCAAGACTTTGACACGCCGTGCGATTCGGCCCGTCGACGGGGCGGAGAGTGAGAAATAAAATGGGATTTTGAGGAGCAGGCGCGAGGGAGTCGAAAGACTTCTGACGACGGAATCATTGCTAATGGGTATCGTGTCGCCAGGCGCAAAAGTTCATCATCGCCTATGCTGCGTTCTTGAAGCGTCAGGGCAAGCTGCCCATCCCTGGTAAGTATCTGGCCGATTTTGCTTGTGAGAGGACTCGGTCGCTGACACTTCAAAAGGTTGGGTCGACACCATCAAGACCGGTCCCGCCAAGGAGCTCCCTCCCCAGGACATTGACTGGTTCTACGTCCGCGCCGCCTCCATCGCCCGCCACGTCTACCTCCGCAAGACGGTCGGCGTCGGCCGCCTCCGCAAGGTCCACGGCACCGCCAAGAACCGCGGCAACGCCCCCTCGCACCACGTCGACGCCTCGGGCTCTGTCGACCGCAAGGTCATGCAGGCCCTTGAGAAGATTGGTGTCCTCGAGCAGGACGAGGACAAGGGCGGCCGCCGCATCACCCAGGCCGGCCAGCGTGATCTGGACCGAATCGCCCAGACCACCGCCGAGGCTGAGGAGGAGGAGGACGACGACGAGTAAAGAAAAAATCATGGCGGGATATCCTGGAATTTGGGCGTACGGGTCATAGATTTGTCATGTATGAATGAGATTCCCCGACATTGGGTCATTCGGTCTGTTCAATTTCGACCCGTCCAACTTGTCGACCCTTGCTCTCCTCTCGCGGTGAATGTGGCCTCGCGTGGCCTCGGTCGGCCTGTATTCTGCGTTGATGACTGGTGACTCTTACTTGGGTATTAGGCTGGATGCCTTTTGACCTGTCACAGCAGTGATAAATCGCCTACCTTGCCATCTATTCTATCGTTGGTCGGCCCTCGTCCCACACGGTTCCAGTCATACCTTTGTTTGGCGAGTTGGTCTTCACCCCAATGGGAGTGTGCAAACACTCATCCCCAAAACCTGCGGCCGGCAACCTGCAACCTGCATTCCTGAACCATCCTCTTGCCCAGTCGCATCCATCTCAACTTGGCTTTCTCACAGGCCGCTCTTCTCAGCATCTACCTTCCCTTGACCCGGCATGTCCCCCCTCTCTTAGGCCGTGTCTCGTCGGCTCGCCTCAAACGGAGGAGCTTTTCCCACCGTGGCGAGCTATCCCAGCTCTCAGTTTTCGCTGTTTGGCCTCGTTGTGGGCTCGTGGCCGTGATTCAAGCCCGTGGTTCGTCTTGGGGCCAAGGGGAGTGAGGGTTTCCGCGGGAAAGCTCCCAACATTAAAGTTCAGTGTGAAGGACATTGTGATCCCATCATCCTTCACAACTCGTCTTGTTATTCAGGGTGTGCAGGTTTTCAAGGTACCATCTGTCCTGGAGCTCAACTCTTCTTCGCTAAGGCCCATAAAAGGTACCATCATGTCGAATGCTCAAGAGGATCACGGTCGTATCCCGACGTTTATTACATCGAACAAAGCCGAGTCGCCCCATTTCTACTTCCGCCACATCATCAACCCCGAGGACACTACCCTCAAAGTCGAGGTCATTGGGCCCAACCTGGAGTTTATCTTCACACACTCGCGGGCCAAAGAAATCCTCTCGGCCTCCCGGATCCGCCACCAGCTCAAGCAAAAGACGGCCGGCTTCGTCGCCCACGTGGCGGCGAGCGGTGAGCGCGTGGTCCTCGCAGCCGCCGAGAGCGGCCACGGGGCCGGGCGGTTCGGCGACGTGCTCGACGCGGCGCCGGGCGTCCTGGCCAACGCGACGTGGACGCGGCGCGTCGTGGCCGTGGGCCGGCTCCTGGGCGTCAACATGCGGCGGCCCTTTGACAAGTGCCCGGGCGTCACGGTGCGCGACACGGACGGCATCTTCCAGGGTTCCCACGTCGAGGTCAAGCTCGCCGTGCACGGCGTCTTCGCGCTGCTGGACGCCTTCGCCATCGCCGCCGACTTTGACCGCGTCGGCATGCGCCACCTGCTGCGGCTGAGGACGGCCCGCTGGGCGGACGGCAGCCGGCCCGCGCTCGAGGTGTACTTTTCCCGCAAGAACTGCGCCTGCTGCGGGCAGATTGCGCGGGCGCTCGCGGACGCGACGGGCGTGTCCATCAAGCTGCTGTGGAAGCACCGCCTGGAGCTCAAGGAGTACGAGCGCCGGTCGATCAAGGTGCTGGGCGGGCCTGGGAGGGCGCGGCGCGAGGCCGATGCCAACCTGGCCGTCGTTGTGGATGATCAAGACCTGGATTTTGGCGACGGGATCTCGAGGGAGGAGGAGTCGGATGTGGACACTGTCGGGGAAGAGGGCTCAGTGGACGACGACGACGATGACGAAGACGATTTGCGGATCCTCGACACCATCGACCTCATTTCCCACCCGGCAATCTCAATCAGCCCCAGCCCGCCCGAAGAAGAAGAAGAAGAAGCCAGCAGCAGCCCCGCGCCGGAACCCCATCCCGCCGACGACTACCTGGACGGCCTGGCCTATCGGGTCGGCCAGCTCGAGTCGTCGCCCTCGGGCGCCGCCGACGCCATTGTCCAGTTCGCCACCAAGATGGTCGGCACGGGCGCCATTTCCTGGGGACCCTCGACGTCGCCTCGCCCGGACCCCGGACCCCCGAGCGCAAAGTCGTCGTCGTCCAGCGCCGTCGCCAAGCCCCTCCCCGCGACGCCCGCGACCGAGCCGCCGGCGTGGATGTTGGGCAGGCAGCTGAGCAAGGGGAAGACGGAGAAGACAAAGAAGAAGAAGAAGAAGCCGTCGGGTCTGCGGTGCCAAGACGGCGCCGAGAGCAGCGAGAGCGACGGGTGGGAGTTCCCCGAGAGGAGGAGGAAGAAGAGGAAGGCGAGCGGGTCGCCGAGCGAGCGGGCGGCGTGGCGCGGGAGCGCGGTGAGGGAGCGGTCGCCGAGGAGGTATTCGACGCAGCCCTGCGAGCGGACCGTCGTGGAGAGGAGGCCGTCGCGCATCAGGGTTGAGATCCCGGCGAGGCGGAGGGTGTGAAGGTCGGGCGGGTGGTGAGGAGATGATGAGTCCAAGGCTGGGCAAGTAGCGAGGGAGACGTGTTGAAGACAATGTACGGCAAAGAGCCTGTTTTAAAGCGCCTATATGCCGTGGTATTCGAATGTATTATAACCAGTCCGCAAATGCCCGCAACTTATCGTGTTCTGTTACTCCGATACATGATGCCCATTGTGACCTTTGCGAGTCTATGTACAAGTCCAAGTCGCCACGCCCAAGCCCCATCGACTTTCATCGCGTTTCGGCCTCCTGGAGCAGCTTCCGGAACCCGTCGCCCAGCTCCTTGACCACAATGTCAACGTTGGGGGCCTCGGGGCCCTCGCCGAGCCCGACGGCAACCTCCCCGGCCTTCTGCGCCCCGGCGACGCCCTTCCCAATCGCCACCCGATCCTTGACGTCCCTCCCGCAGCGCAGCGCTCCCCTGGGCGTGCCGGGCGTGATGGGCGTCGAGTTTAGTAGGCTCTGCCACTTGGCGAGGTACGTCCCCGGGCCGTTCATGCTGGCGGGGCGCGCGCCCGAGGCGCAGCTCGAGCCCGAGTGGGAGCTGGAGCTGGATCCCGGCCGGGACCGGGAGCTGCAGCTGGACCGGGCCCTGGATCTCGTGCTGGAGCTGGACCGCGACTTGGAATGGCTGCTAGCGGCGGAGGGGGAGGGGTCGCAGGCCGAGGAGTCTACGATTCGTTGGAGGCGGACTTGGGAGAGGGCCGAGAGGGATTTGAGGTATGCTGAGTGGGCGTTGAGCGCGGCGAGGACGGGCTGGCGCGAGGACTCTGAGAGAGAGCCGAAGAGGTTGTTCAGGCGATGTTCCATGACGCTCACTTCGACTTCTTTCTCCATCGTCTCGGTATCGGCCTGATCTTTGCCTGCATCCTGCTTCGAATCCCCTTCCCCAAACGCGCCCCGAGGCTTCGACTCCTGGTGAAACTTGGTCATGGCATCCTTGCACCACTTCCTCATCTCCTCCCAGACCTCGGGGCAAGACTTTGCCACCGAGTGCACCAAGTTATACAGGAACATGCGGTTCCTCGTGAGCAGGTCCACGTAATCTTCGACGCTGGGCATCTTTTCCGGCCGCTTGGGCTCGTCGGTCCTCATCCACCGCCAACCGCCCGTAGCCGTCTCGTCCTTTTTGGGCTTCCCCGTCTTGATGAAGTCGTCGATGAACTTCTCGTACGCCTCGAAGTGCTCCTGCCGGTTCAGGTTGGAGTGGAGGGAGCGCATGATGGGCTCCGAGGCGGTAAAGACGTCCTTGACGGTGGCGGTGAAGAGATCGGGCGGTTGGCGACACAGCGTGGTGGTGATGCGTTCGCGGTCGCGCACGGAGAGGAGGGCCGAGTAGTACTCGAGGCACTGGGCGTGCTTGTCGTCGGGCAGGTTGGCGTTGAGGTCCGGGTTCGAGGCGTTGAAGATGGCGGTGATGATGGACTGGGAATGCTCGACGCTGGCGGCCCGCACCGTCTCGTGCTCGTCGCGGCCTTGGGCGACGTGCTCCCGGATGGCCTGCAGCATGTCGTCGCCGGGTCGATCCTTTGCCTTTTCGATCTTGTCGGCGCCCTTGCGGAACTCGCCCGAGTCCCACGACAGAACCATGCTGATGATCCTCTGCAGCAGGTTCATGCCGTCGTCGGCGTTGGCCGTCAGCCCGACCCAGTTTGTGATGCTGGTGACGCTCATCTTGGCCAGGAGCAGGCGCATCATGGCACTAATCATGACGGTGGCGTTGCCGAGCCTCAGCGTCTGCTTGATCATCTTGTAGGGGACGAGGTTGTGGATGTTTTCGAGGAGCTTTAGTAGGTATTGTCCCTCGGGAGAGTGGACAAAAATGTGATGGATGAATGTCGAGAGGCTGTCGACTATTAATACAGACATGATGGAGCGGCGACATGGACGTACTGGATAATAGCATATTGGGCCGCAGCCTTGATGGCGGGGGAGTAGGCTTCCAGGTCATCCGTCTCGCCGAAGTAGTCAAACATTTTTTCCACGAGGTCTCCGTAGACGAGGTCCTGGACTACATCGTCCCACGCTCGAGTGATGTCTTCGGCCTTGGCGAGGTCGTAGGCCTTCTTGGTGTCGCTCTCGGAATACTTGCGCTTCACGCCTCCGAGAGCCCCTCGGCCGATCATCTCGAGGAGGCCGCTGGATCCAGTCGACAGCATCTTCCTAGTGCCCATAGCACCCTTGTCGTAGCTCTCGGAAAGATCTGCCTCGCCGAACCTGACGAGAAGCCCCTGGATCCTCACAGACCAGAAGTCGCGAGGCAAATCTTTCACTCCGGGGAGTCCAATGACGAACTTGGAGAGCAGCGACTGCAAGAGCGGCGACGTCGACGGCCCGGCCGCGTCTTCGTCCCTTCCAGGCTCCTCGTCGACCTCGGGTCCCTTGGACTTTGAGGCCGAGCGGAAAAAGGAAACGGGGGTCCTCGCTCGAGGAGTCACGGGTCTCGAGGGGACGGGCGAAACCGGCGTCGACGACCACGTCTTCCGGCCCGAGTGCTGGGGGGCGACGGCGACGGTCGTGCGGGCAAAGGGGAAGCCGTAGCTAGTGACGGCGCGGGGGGACTTGAAGCCCTCGATCTCCGCGTACGTCTCATGATGGGTGAGGATGTCGAAGAGGGCGTGTGTTTGCTCTGGGGTCAGAGCGGCAGCGGACGACATGATGCATGTGGGGGAGAAACGGGGGAAGAAATGGGGGCAACGGGTGCGGGAAACAAATATAAATAAACAAACAACAAAGAAACGATGCAGTCGCCAGTCTCGACCCAGCGAGAGGGAGGTTTCTGTTCTCCCATCACGACCTGACGATGGAGAACCGAATGGGGAATCGGATTGCTGGCACAAGAGATGGAGACCCACTTTCATTCGCCACAACCAGTATCTATTCGCCACAGCAGTTAATCATCAGCCACAGGGAGTGGCAATTGAGGAAGAATGATTCAGTCAAGATTTTAACTTTTCAACTACTATTCACCGACAAGTTACTCGGTCCAACTCCGCATCAATCATAGTCTAATAGCAGCCGAGGAAGATGCGTCATGTGCGTCGAGATACATGTCGTGTCTTGATGACTGCATGAGACCCCGTTCGTCCAATACGCAACCTACACGCGGCAACATTCAACAATTCCATTCAACAGTTCGACAAAGGGACACAAGATGAAGAAACTAGTCCGCCCAAGCCAGTCTGCGCATATTGGTCTTTTTATCAGTGCGAATAAAGCGAATAGCCATTCAGTTGGGGCCAATTATAACATTAACCTCCCTCCCCACAGTGAGACTGCCATCACTCTTCGGCGATTAGATGGCCAAGACTGCATCTACTCATCGAATGGATGCAGTAGCGAAAGTGTGAATAAACTCCAAATATTCGTGAAGATTATTTATTTACTCCCATTGTCACACCTTTGTCAACCAGGAGTTGGTCACCTACGTACATAGATACGCAGTCAGTCTACCCTACATGCGCCCAGAGAGTCCAGAAACTTGATCTCATCTCCCACATCTACTCAACTACTTCAGCTGACTTGGACAGAGTTCTTATTTATCCAGACTTGGATGCGTAAGAGCCCGTCCTTTGCCTGATATCATCTGGCTCTTGGATCTAAATGTCACATTGAGCCTCGGATAAGATCACTTGGATGGCCCATTCAGCCACGGATCAACCCCTCGTCAAGCACATTCATCCCGAACATGAATATCCTTGACGTATAGCCCTCTTTCCCGGATAAACAACAGCAATATCCGTCTTCGGACCACAAGCCCACCCGAGTTTCGTGTAAAATCATGGTCCCCATGTCCGAAACAAAACAAGCCAAGCCCGTAAGCGATGGCACACTTCAGGTGAAAGATTCCGCCGGCAAACAAACAATACTAGGCATGGTGTAAAACTTGTACAGTTTCGGTTGACCGTCTCTTGCAGCCATGTCCCAGATCTTCTCTTCGATGTCGCGGCTATCCTCGCTCCGTCTTGCCATTCCTCCACCAATGGCGCATTTCTCCCATGCGCTGAAGGTGAAACGCTGGCATATGCCAAGATGGTGATTTTTCTGCGCAACCGAGTCTGAGTGGCGGGTTTATTCCTGGGGAGAAATGTTCCTTTATTCTATCTGAGGTGGCATGACGACTGCTTCTCACAGAGGCAGCATTTAAGTCATGGCCGCCTTCTCTTCATGGAGCATCAGACCAGTTCTCACACCACAACGCCGGCCGTGGAATTCTTTATCCATCTTCTTTTATACTCGGTTAACTTACAATGCGTGTCATTGCTTCTCTTCTCTCTTTTGCAGCGCTAGTCGCTGCCCACGGCTACGTCACCAACGGCACCATTGGCGGCGAGGAATACGAGTTCTACCAGCCCTACACCGACCCCTACACGTCGCCCGTGCCCGACCGCATATCCCGCAAGATCCCGGGCAACGGCCCCGTCGAGGACGTCGCCTCCATCGACCTCCAGTGCAACGGCTACTCGGCCGGCGGCACCAACGGCAGCGAGCCCGCCGCCCTGCACGCCACGGCCGCCGCCGGCTCGACGGTGAACCTGCAGTGGACGCTCTGGCCCGACTCGCACGTCGGGCCGACGCTCACTTACATGGCCCGGTGCCCGGATGCCGGCTGCGACGCCTGGCTTCCCGGGTCCGAGTCCGTGTGGTTCAAGGTCCAAGAGGCCGGCCGCACGGGAACCTCTAGCACCTGGGGCGCTGTAAGTCAACTTACTCTCGAGATCTGCAATAGCTAACAGAAGCAGTCTTCCCTCATGGTGTCGGGTAACAAGGGCGTCGACTACACCATCCCCAGCTGCCTCAAGGCCGGCTACTACCTGGTCCGCCACGAGATCATCGCCCTGCACGCTGCCTACCAGTACCCGGGAGCCCAGTTCTACCCCGGCTGCCACCAGCTCAAGGTCACCGGCGGCGGCAGCACCGAGCCGTCGGACCTGGTTGCCTTCCCGGGCGCCTACTCGGGGGATGATGCCGGCATCACCTACGACGCCTACCAGTGTAAGCCGCGTGAATTCCTTTTGTTTTGAGACTCTTGGCACTGACGGATTTGTAGCTACCGCGTACACCATCCCTGGGCCTGCCGTCTTCTCCTGCTAGATGACTTGCCGGTAATGGGTTGAAAGGACTGACTGTACATGCTGGGTTTCATTGTACATACAACTTCATGTATATGGGTTGGAAGAACTTCAAGTAAATACTACCTAAAGTAAATACTACCTCGCCCGCTTGCGGGTTTCTGACATGTCCAAGTTGCTATTGAGTGAATTACTGCATTTCTCAAGTTGTAGACGTGTGCCGAGATGTACGTGTCTATTGAGGCACGACATCTGCCAGACAACTAATACATTAACGATTCGCAAATCAAGTCACAACTATATTATACATGGTATCAAATATGGCACCCAGTCACAATAAATAAACCCTCTCACGACGAAGCCTTCCTCCCCGAGTTGCTCGAGCTAAATGTCGCCGTCCTCGCCTTGTTCACCACCTCGACAACCTGCCCCTTTGGCGAGTCGGTGTGCGTCCACCAATGCCATACAAAGGCCAAGATGGCGGTGAAGACGGTCAGCGGGATGGAAACCCACCACATGGTCCAGAACAGCGGCGTGGCCAGCACGTCCCAGCCGTCCCCCTGCTTGGCCTGCTCCGTCACGAACAGCTGCGACCCGACCACCGTGGCCACGCCCGTCGTCGGCAGGAAGATCATGGTGATGGCGGCAATCACCTTCATCGAGTTGGAGTCCTGGATCATCACCATGGAGTCCTGCTGCGTCACCAGGTTAAACGACAGCGTGATGGCGTTGTCGATGCGCTTCTGCAGGCTCGACAGCCGCAGCTGGCTGGACCGGAGGAGGGACCGGCGGTAGCGCAGGCACTCGCGGAGCTGCCGGTCCACGGAGATGTTGTCGTCGCCTGTGGATGTGTGGGCGTGGGCGTGGGCGTGCCCGTGGTGGCCCGCGTTGTCGAGGGCCGCGTCGACGAGCATCAGGCACGACTCGATGGCCTCGGCGATGTGGATGATGTGCTTGGCGCAGTTGTGCAGCGCCGCAAAGGGAATCTTGGAGCTCATCTTGCGCCCGCCCTTTGTGTTTGCGTACTCGAGGATCAACTGCCGAGGGGTCAGGACGAAGCACCGGGAGATGCAAAAGGCGACTTACATGCTCGAGCGGGCCAAAGACGGTATTCATCTTCCACACCGTGTCGTCCACCTCAAAGTACAGCCCCTCGAAGACGAGGTCGAACAGGATATAGGGGTCCTGCGCCACGTCCTCCCACGCCTTGGCAGCTATGAACTCGTTCAAGCGATCCCTCACGCGCGGCGTCGACCCAAAGCACGTCAGCGTCACGCCCCCGTCGACGCCGACGTGCAGGAAGAAGCCCGCGCGGTGCCAGCTGTAGTCGGCCTGCGGCAGCGTCGAGACGTGGTAGCCCATGGCGGCGGCGCGGTTGTCCACCTCGGGCCCGCCGCCGCCGTCGCCCGGCCGGATGTCGATGTTCTTGCAGAGGAAGTGGAACCACGAGCAGGTGCCCGACTTGGTGGTGCTGCGGCCGAAGCTGTGGCTGACGGACTGGAGGCGCTCGCGGGCAAAGTCGCCCGGCACGCCGAGGATGGCGAAGAGCTCGAGCGTCTGCGAGAGGGCGTCGCGGCGGGGGAGGTCGAGGGGGGCGAATCTTTGCGAGGGTTAGCAGCTGGATAGATGGGAGGCGAAGCCTGCGACTTACACGATTCTCAGCTTCGCCTGGCCCCGGAGGTACCTGGGATTCGCCTGGATATGCCACTGGCCGTCTGGGAACTCTGAGACGAAAGACCTGGTCAACAAGGGGAGAGAGAGAAAAGGGAAGAAGCTGCCTGACCATCCGACACCTCGAAGATGTTGAGCATCCATTGCGGGAAGGCAACATTGAGAGGCGTGTTGTTTGCTGCGTCGATGAAGGGCTGGTAGGGGCTCTCTCGATTTGTCCACGACATGATTTCACACGGTGACTTGGATGAGCGTTGGGAAGGGCAGATGGTTGAGTGTGTGGTTGCAGAGGTGACTGACTGGGTTTGGCTGCCAAAGAACTACACCGGGTTGCCATCGTGTCCAAGCCAGTTCAGACATGGCATCTCAACCACCACGGTACGTACTCAATATCCGTATCTGTACGAATACTCCTAGCTTCATCATCCCGTTCACACAATCTAATCCAGGGGCGGGCACCCTCAAGCGGGCGCTCTCATCTCTAGCGTCGGATACGTCCAAGACCCGACCGAGTCCTAGTTAGGACTCTCCTATGTCGACTCGAATCAAGCCGCAGAGCTCAACAACAATACGACTCCCATTGGAAAAAAAAAACGCGAAAAACGTCGCGTGTGTGTCACCAAGAATGACTACTTACTAGCCGAGCCCGCGCCCGAGTTCTAGACCCGACGCCACTCGTCTCACGCCGTCTCAAAGGCAGTCGTCGTCGGCGTCTTCTAAGTGGCCGCCGGCCCAAAACCGTCAAGGGCTTGGCAGAGTTTAACGCGTCTTGGCTTCAGCTGGAGGATTTGAAAAGGAGCGCTGGTGAAGATGCAACAGGGGGGAGGGGGGTACCACTTTCAGGGCTGAGCTGGTCAGGGGCTTTGACTTTGACGGGGGTTTTGATCTTCATCATGTGAGCTCTCTAGGCATCCTCCTCCTCCGCAGGGCGTGCTAATAAGAGCCCGGCAACGAGACCCAAGCTTTCCCTCCTTCGTCTGCCGGCTCGGCATGTGGAAAACAAGCCTTCCCCCCTGAAGGCAGATGCGCCCGTGGGCCAGTGACCACTACGAATAAGGTGCTGAGTCGAGCAACTGTAATCGCACTTCAGATTTCACCCCTGGCCCAGCAAACTAGCGTCGTCTCCCGGTGCCCTCTCGCAGTCTGGCTCAAGACTCTTGCATGCCTAGCCCGACGAGCCAAGCAAGATCAAATATGAAATCTGCTACTGATGCACCAGCTGAACGCCACGCCGCACCTCGTCGACCAATATCGACGTGTCGTTGCCGCGCAGCTTTTCGAGCCGACCTCGCGCAGCTTGCCGTTTCGAATGCTCACCGCGATCCAACAACAACCCGCGACAAAGGACTTTCTCAGCCGTCTCTGTTATGCAAGGAGAGGGAGAGGTCGTCACATGAGCACACCTCGTTTGAACACAACAGTTCCCCTGGTGTAGTGAAGCCCACGAGTCAAGCGCCGAGTTGAGCTGCTCGCCCCCCAATGACCATGTCTTGGCTTCCGATGGCGTCCCACGCCTCGTAGGTAGCCGGCTGGTTTAGCAAATGGACGGATCCGTGCCGTATCGACGTCCAATAGGCCAGGCTGGACATTTCCTGAGCCTTCAGCTCATTTCGGCTCGAGGAAGAGAAGAAAAAAACCTCTGTGCCACCATTCTCCTGATGCCTACCTCGTACATATCCATCTGTCCTTCTTTGACGAGAGCACTCTGCACCCATCCAGCCCAACCACCTCCCCCCTCTCCCCATCCTCGCTCCCCCCTCCCCCCTCCCGCCAAGAGGTAATTTGGATCGCCTCGTTGCTACAGCATCTACTGAAGCCATGGTAGGTGGCCGCTCTCCCCGAGTAACATGACGCTCGCCCGGCTCACACTTCCTTTCCTAGGCCCACTTACACGGAGGCTACTTCGACCCCAACAACCCGAGCAGCGTGAGACTCGCCTCCTCCCCAACCCCAGGACCTTTCTTTGCCCTGACCCTTTTCTGTTAGCAGCCGCCGCAGATCCCGCAGACAGGGGGAGGATACTCGGCACACGGAGGAGCCTACACCCCAGGAAGCTCCGTCGTTGTAAGTGACGCCCGCCCGCCCCCTTGCCCGAGCTCCTCTCCCGGCAGCGTGTCTCATTGTTTAAGTAGTCGTACCAGAACCAACCCTACCAGCCTCCGAGCCAACCCGTCTCGCCCATCTCTCCCCAAAGCCAGGTCTTGCCATACCAGGCTGCTCCTCTCGGTCACCAGCAGTACCCGCCGCCGCAGGTTTACACCCAGTCGAGCAACCCCCAGTACCAGCAGCAGACCATGGTGAGTCTTCCTTCCCCTCGAGGACCTGCCTTGGGACGCAGCTGACGAGACCCAGAGTTACAACCAGCAGCAGCCGCAGCCGCAGCCGCAGCAGCAGCAGCAGGGTGGCTACCCTATGCAGCAAGGGTCGAGTCAGGACGATGGATTCATGGTAAAGCTCTTCCGCGGATGCTGGTGTGTGTAGGTCTCGAAATTGAACAGTTCCTTTTAGCAAACCAAAGGCCCGACCTCGGGCGTCGAGCTCGCTCAGTTCACTCCCGTCGACGATTCGACCCCAGTAAATGGTCCTCCCAGTGATGTTGTCGTGTCCGCCTGCTAATGGACTCTCCCCCCCCTGCCCAGAAAGCCGACAAGGAGTTCCCCGTCTCCCTCAAGGGAAGCATGCACTTCAGCGAGCCGCGATCGACGTGGCGACTGCGCAACCCGCGCCTGTTCCAGCAGCCCGGGTACGTCTTCAACGACGCGGAGCGCCTGTTCCGCCACCGCGACTACGCTGGCCGCGTGGCGCACAAGCCTCGGTCGGATCGATACCTGCACCACAACGACGGCTACCTGCGCAACCTGTACGTGGCCTGCACCGACGACATCTACACGGGCGCCGGCACGTCTACCTGGAAGCGCACCTACGTCCGCAAGGTCGCCCCGTTGAAGGTCCGCATCGCCACCTGGGTCATTGACTTTACCTACGACCCCGAGAGCTGGCAGGACTGGGGCATCATGATCCTTCGTGCCCTGCCTGCTGCCATCGCCATGAGCCTTTGCGTAAGCCCCCCCGCGGCCGTCCGCGTCGAGACCACGAGGCTGACTTGAGCAGTTTTGGGACAGCAAGTCCAGGTTCTACCAGCGTCAGCTGTGCTACGCCCCCGTTCTGTACACGTACCACGGCGACGCCAAGGTGTGGAACAACACGCTCGAGAACCGCAAGGAGAACCAGCTGCTGGCCCGGAGCAACGAGGTCTACCGCCAGCTGCGCCCCCGCTACCTGTGCTTCCTCCGCGAGCAGTTCAGCGACCAGAACAAGGGCGTCGACGTGCGCGTCGTCGAGGACTGGGAGCGCACCCAGGAGGCAGATTGCAACCTGAACTACCTCTTCGTCGCCTACTCGACCGAGCACTTCTCCCACGCGTCCGAGCAGGACATGATGGCCCTCCATCACATTGCCGAGACGGCCTGTCGTGCCGCCAAGTTGCCGGCGTACTGGATTGCCTGCAGCTGCATGCGAGACCCTGCCGAGTTGGAGTCGGATGTGAGTATCTCCTCGCCGTTATCGAATAATGACTAACGGCCGCAGGTTTACCGCATCTCGGATGTCGTGCGTGGCGCTCACACCATGATCATTGCTGTCGGGCGAGGAAAGACGGCCATGTCGTCCGGCAAGGTCTCGACCGAACGTCTCCTCCAGGAATGGGGCAGCCGAATGTGGACGTTCCCCGAAGTCCTCCTCAGTCCGGGCCGTAGCATCTTGATCTACACGCGCGATGGAGACCTCAACGCGCCCCTGAACGTGGCCAAGAACCAGTTCCCGTCCCAGGTGTGGCCGTACATGGACTCCAGCGTCGCGAGACACTTGATCGACCACTACCTGGGCAGCATCTCGCTCAGCCGACTGGAACTCGCCGTCCTGGCCTTGAGGTGTCTCTACAGCCGACACACGACCGAGTACTTCCCCGGAGACCAGGCCTACGCCCTCATGGGGCTCCTCCGGATGCGTCCCCAGATCGACTCGACCGACACGGCCTTCCAGGCCTTTTCCCGCCTGTCCCTGGCCAACGACTCGGACAAGCTCCTCGAGCGCTACATCTGCACGCTCCCCACGGAGCTGACGCAGCCGTGGTACAACATGGACGACACGTACAAGTCGTCGCTCTGGGACATTACTCCCCACTGCGAGGTCGCCGGCATCGCCGACAACGACACCGTCGTCATCGACGGCGCCTACGGCGTCTCGGTGCGCTGGAAGACGTTCTACTCCGTCTACTGGTCCACGGGTCCCTCTTGGAAGCGCTTCGTCTCGGAGCTCCTGCTGGAGTGGAACGGCGGCATCTTCATCGCCGCCATTGCCCTGTTGGCCCAGGGCGCCTCGTTTGGGGCGTACGGCAGCGGCATGATTGGCGCCGGCGTCGTCTTCCTGCTCATTTTCCTGTACGTCTGGGTCATGACGCCCAAGCTGGTCCGCATCATCTACGGAGGCAAGTTCTGCGAGACGCAGGCCGAGATGTTCGGCTTCGAGGGCCACCTGAACGCCGCCACGATTGAGAGGTGCATCTTTGGCGGCAACTTTAGCCGCTTCACGTGGAGCGCCAACGGCAGCCCCCTCAGCCGATCCGTCATCAACGAGCACGGCGAGCGCGTGGGCATCGACCCGTACAAGGACCCCGAAATCCGCATGAAGGTCGAGGCGGCCAAGCAAGCCGGCCCGGGCCAGATGAGGGTAAGTCGACGACGCCTGCCGGCACGAGATTGGACAAAACGGCTAACAACGACGCAGATCTTCACGCTCGTCGACACGTACAACATGCAGCTGACGCTCTTCGAGGCGGTCCGGCCGCCCGTCACGCTCATGTTCTGCGCTTCCGAGGGCGGCATGCAGCGAGCCATCGGCTGCTCGTACGAGTGGGAGACGCAGACCATGTATCGCGAGACGGTGCTTCGGCTTCCCACGACGACGTTGAACCGCATGGACCGAGTCCCTCGCTTCAAGATGGGTATTCAGCGCACCACGTATGCCTCGAGCCCTCGCGCTGGTCAGGTTTGATGAGGCAGTCCATGGGAGCGAGACGTGTTGGTCAATGGGGGTGATGTGAGGATGGGTTGGTGTCTCGTTGTGTTTTTCTTCTCCGTTGTCCGTTGTTCTTTTTGACCCGTATGGTTTTAATGTGTTGGAAGCAATAGTAGAATTGAAACGTGTTGCCAGGTGAAATTGGTGCCTCCAAGCTGGGTGAGCTGGATCGATTTTCTGACAGGCTGGGACAGCACGTGATTGACTTGTTAGAGGGGGTTGATTTAATCCAACCGACACCAATGGGTAGTCTGTTTCATTATCACAGCTCAGCTGGCTACTGCATATAATGGCTTTGGAAACACTACGAGCAGATTCCTTTTCTTGAATCAATTGATCTACGTCACACACTCGAGAGGTGCGACCATTGTAGAACTCTAGCTCTTATCGATAAGCCTGTCCACCGTTAGTGCTCAAGCGGGGCAGCCTCCCTCCGCTGCCTCGCCTTCACCTCCGCCTCACGTATTCGTACAACCTCATCCCTCTCCCCTCCATCACCAAACTCCCGCGCACTTCCCTGGAAGAGTCGGGCCGTCAAGATGGAGGCGTCTGCTCTAAAGTCATGGGGTGCGTTGTCCCGAGCATCACCCACCTCGCCATGTGACCTATGCTAACTCGTCACAGAGCTGCACAACAACATTCAGTTGGTTGATCCGAAGCGGGACGCACTCTACAACTACGACGCCCAGGCCCAAAAGACCTTTTCCGACGCGCGGCCATGGGTTGCAAACGCGAACTACTTCAAGCACGTGCGCATCAGCGCCGTCGCCCTCATCAAGATGACCATGCACGCCCGCTCCGGCGGTAACCTCGAAGTCATGGGCCTGATGCAGGGCTTCATTGACGACGAGACCTTTGTCGTTACTGATGCTTTCCGCCTGCCCGTCGAAGGGACCGAAACCCGAGTCAACGCCCATAGCGAGGCCAACGAATACACCGTCGAGTACCTCGACCTCTGTCGCGCCCAGGGACGCCAGGAAAACGTCGTGGGTTGGTACCACAGCCACCCCGGCTACGGATGCTGGCTCAGCGGAATCGACGTCGAGACCGAGGCCATGCAGCAGAAATACCAGGATCCCTTCCTTGCCGTCGTCATTGACCCCGATCGCACCATCAACGCCGGCAAGGTCGAGATCGGAGCATTCAGAACCTACGGCGAAGACCACAAGCCCGAGAGCGGCGGCGCCAGCTCGGACCAGGCCGTACCCCTCGCCAAGGCAGCCGAGTTTGGCGCTCACGCGAACCGCTACTACAGCCTGGAGGTTTCGCACTTCAAGAGCTCTCTCGACTCGCACCTCCTCGAGCAGCTGTGGCACAAGTACTGGGTGCAGACGCTCAGCCAGAGCCCGCTGCTCACCAACCGCGACTACGGCAATAAGCAGATGCTGGACCTCAGCTCCAAGCTCAAGGAGGTCACCAGCATGACGTGGAACAGGTCATCGCATGCTGTCTTGATGGGCGGGAGGGCCAAGAGCACCGATAAGGCGGTTGAAAAGCTCGCCAAGGAAGCCAATCTGATTGCGACAAAGGAGAAGTCGGGGTTGAAGGCTGGCCAGATCAAGGCCAATGTGTTCAACAACCTGGGGGCAAGGCCCTCGGCGGATGAGGACGATGTATGATTTATGGATGACGGTCGCCCAACACTAGGTAGTAACGACACCGAGGGCGTTTAGAAATGAAGCATGACGGTCTACACGGCTACATCCAATCTACAGTTTCCCTTCCACCGGCTTTGCCAGCATTTTCCTCACCCACGCCCGCCTCGCTTCAATGGATGCTCTCGATACAGGATGCTCGGGAGCTAACAGGTCAAACAAATGAAACCCCCCAGGCCAGATGTGCAGCTCGGCCTGCACGCCGGCCGCCCACAACTTTTGCGCATACTCGACGCTCTCGTCGCGGAACAGCTCGGCCGATCCGGCGCAGATGAAGGCCGGGGGCAGACCGGAGAGGTTCGTGGCCCGGGCCGGCGCGGCGAGGGGACTCACGCCCTCTTTCCCGACGGCGTCGCCCAGATAGGCGGCCCAGGCGGTCTCGTTGGAGCCGCGCGACCAGCTGCCCTCGCCGACAAACTGGCGGGCCGAGGCCGTCTCCATGCGGTCGTCCAGCATGGGACTGTCGAGCAGCTGGGCGCAGATGCGCGGCCCGTGGCGGTCCCGGGCCATCATGGCCAGCGCCGTGGCCAGGTTCCCGCCGGCGCTCTGGCCCGCGAGCATCAGGCGGTCCGGGTCGACGCCCAGCTCGGCGACGTGCTGCCACACCCAGGCCAAGCCCGCGTAGCAGTCGTCGAGGGGCGCGGGGAACGGGTGCTCGGGGCTCAGGCGGTACTCGACGGTGACGCACACGGCGCCGACGTCGCGGCCCCACGACAGCACGTCCTTGAAGCCCATGAAGCGGTTGGCGCTGACCATGCCGCCGCTGTGCGCGTAGTAGATGGCCGGGCTGCCGGAGCGGCGGGCGGGCGACGCGTTGGGCCGGAAGATGGAGAGGGTGACGAGCCCGCGGGGGCCGGGGACGACGCGCTCCTCGTGGGTAAAGGGCTCGCCGGCCAGCGTCGTCTCCAGCGTCGAGCCGGCGTTGAGGGCCTCGCGGAGGACGGGGAGGGTGTCGGGGAGGATGTCCTTGGGGCCGGTGAGGGCGTCCAGGTAGGCGGCGAACTCTGGTTCGTACGGGGGCTTTGGGATGGGAGCGGGCATGGTGAGGTTGGGCTTCAGTCTATTGGTCGGGGAGGGATGATTCAGAGGCAGGACGAAGACGGTATATAAGAGAAGCTATGATACAGAATCAGGACGAAGAGGGCATATAAGGGAAGCTATGATGCAGAAGCAGGACGAAGAAGGGCATATAAGAGAAGCAGCGTCTTGGCGAGACAAAGGTGTCACAGGGCATTTTGGGTCTACTGGTCTATAATCTCACTCGCATCCAAGCTACTGCACCGAGTCCCGTGGAGAAGCTTCGCGCTCGTGTTTCCGACGAGGTGCCAATTGCAGTGCGTCGTGCCGAATGACCTCGGGCCCGGAAGACGGAGGACGGAGCGGGAAGCGGGTCTGCTCCCGGGGGCTGTCTTTGTGACGAGCTTCGGCTTGCTTCTCTGTCAAGATTGTTACTTTTTATTTGAGACGTGATGCTCTTTATCGAGCACGCTTCAACAAGAGCATGGCATGGCCCCTTCTCACAGCTGATTCCTGACGTTCTGGGTCTCCCAAGTTTTTTTTGTCTGGTCGCGCGACTCCAAGGCAGGGCATCCCCGCCCGACAAGGAAAATGTCTTCCGCAGCTGAGCTCGAGTCGGGCATATACGACGGCCGGGTGCAGGAATAGGCTCCGCGATGGTACTTCCGGGCTCATGCTTTATCCGCTGGCATTGCATCGAGGTCTGGAATGGGTGAATCTGAGATCGGAGGTGGGCTCATGTGCGGCGGTTGCATGGTTTGAAACCATTCTTGGCGAGCTGGAAGAGGGTTGATGAAGCGCTCGCAGCGGGGATTGGTTGGGGGGTGGAAATGAGAGGTGGCCTTTTTTGCGTGTTGCATTGTTTCTTCGTGTTTATATTGTATTACAGGGTGGTGGTGTACATAGGTGCCGTGATGGAGTCTCGCACGTTGACGTGGTTCTCTAGATGCGACAGTTTTGGGGGGGGGGGGGGTTCACGACATGTTTTTTTTGTTCTCCGTCTTCGATAAAAGTGCGACAAGGCGGGAGTGTGGAACAATGAGGTGGACTATAACAGTTCCAACCGTCAGACAGAACAGCCTGCAAACGGTTCCATCCCCCGCGGATACGGACAAGTCTGGGTTGGCTGAGTTCACTTTTATGTAATGACACAAGTTCTCTCTCTACCGGTTGCGCGCTCAGACAGGCGACAGCTTGGAAGGCGTTTGGGGGTATGACGGGATGGAAAGCTTCGCTTCATGGTTTGAACTCTCGACGCGGGCTTGGAGGCTAATTGAAAAGGGGGGGAGGAGGGGAGGAGGGGAGACTAATAACGACGAGACGCGACGTCACAGGGAAAAAGGTGATGAGATGGGATCATCATAATAAGGAAGAGTTGGAGACGGATGGGGACGGGACAGATGGGGACAGCTCGCTGCTGGAAACAGCTGGGGACAGCTTTCCCCTCAATTGATCTAGGGATCCATTTCAGCTGGTCAAGGTCTCGGCATTATCGACCATTTATCAAGACGGCGTCAATGATGGCATGGCATAAGTTACTAGGTTGTTAACTTGGTCTTGGTACTTATCCCTGGCGATACACAATGCGAACACAGGCCCCAAACCAAGAACGGCAAAGGATGGCTTGACGTCATGGATTGCCATTGGGTGTGATCAGCACATGGCAGCTATCAGGGCACCGACATCAACATCGATTGCGTGGTTGGGGTGATGTGACGAGTGTTTCGAGACAATGGCTGAGAAGCAATCAAATGTCCAAGATGCATCCGAGACACGAAGAAGAAAAATCTTGCAGCCACGTCTCTCGTGCTCCTCCTCCCTTCGGCACTTGAGGGCATCTGGGCCTAGCTTCAGGTCTTCGTCAGCTACGGCGTCGAGGCGCAGGCGAAGGGCGTGAACGGCCGAGATCCACCACTAGGGAGACGGAGGAGATGGATGATACAGTACTTGTTCTGTTGATGAAACCCTTGCCCAGCTGCAGCGTCAACAATGGCCTGGTTGGTCTGGCCTGGTCTGGTCTGGCCTGGTCTCGCCTGGTCTCGCCTGCTTTCGCCTGCTACCCGCCTGTTCTGCTTCCAACTCCCGAGTCGCTACTACGCGCGTCCCCATCCGAGAGTAACGTTATGTACTAAGGAAGGTACTTACCTACTGGTACCTACCACTGAGGCGTGTCTGTACGAGAACAGACTTTTATTACACCTACATTCGGCGTAGAGCAACCCATCTGCTACTCGAGCCGCACCCGCTCACCACCCGGCCCCCGTCCCTCTCCTGTTAGCACCCGCGTACTCCTCCCTCCAGCTCGCACCCCATCCCCGATGACGTCCTCGATCAGCGTGCTCCGAGCCCGTCTTCGCCCTTTTGCCCAGCGTCACTCCCTGGCCGAATCCAGCTTTGGATACACGCGAGCAAGGGTGCCGTGGCTGCCAGACGTTTCTGCTTCCAACAAAAAGCTTCCTCCTTGACGCCCTCCAAAAGTATATGTAACCCCCTTCATCCTCCCGTCTTCCCGCGTGCTCTGCCGACTGCTTTGCCCCCCTTCCTCTTTCCTATTGTACATCTCGTGGGAATCCCTCCAACTTCTTTATACCCAATACCTCAATTGTCTTTGTGATACCCAATTCGACCCCCTCACGACCTGGCCCTATTCCCTACTCTTTAATACCCCTCAGTCGCCCGTTCCGTTAATTCACCATGGCTGTCAATGTCAACAAACCAACCGACCCGGAGCAGAAGCAGGCCGACATCAACCGCAAGCTCCAGGTGTACGGCATCGCCAAGGCCTTTCAGAGCGGCAAGGTCCCCTCGGTAAGCTCCGTTGCAAGCGTCTGCTGGACTCCAATGCTTACAATGGCTGTAGAATGACCAGATCGACATCGCTCTCACCAGCTTCCTCCAATCCAGCGCCGTCTCGAACCCCCCCGACCAGCTTTCCGCCGACGGCAAGACGCTCGTCCAAGACGCCCGAGATGTGGTCCGGCAGGCCAAATACCTGCTGCTGTCCAAGAACGAGGGCAACCTGATCCAGGACTTTGTGTGGGAGACGACCAAGTTCGATCCAAAGAGCGTCAGCACGCCCAACGCGCCCATCACCAAGGATGCCGCCAAAAAGGACGGCGAAGATGCCCTCCAGGGCCTGAAAACCCTCGGCACCCTGCTCATCACCAACGGACAGTTCCGCAAGCTGCTCAAGGACAGCAGCGTCTTGGTGAGGGACATGGCTGGCGACGCCGCCACCAGCGCCGCCTCCCGCGTCCGCCCGTCGGAGGAGCAGCTCGCGCACATGGACGAGCCTGCCGAGGACAACACGTGGCATGAGAAGCCCGACTTCTCCAAGGCCAACCTCAAGAAGCAGGCCCAGGGCATACGCCCCGGCAAGGCCAAGAAGGACGCAAAGGATACCGTCAACGTCGCTCTCGACGCCGCTCAAGGTCAGGACGGCCGTACAGATGTTGCTGCTGGCACCAAGGCTGCCGTCGGCGCCGCCCAGGACAAGCTGGACAAGAACGTCGACGAGAAGCAAAAGAAGAACATTCTCCAGATCAACGAGGACTACCGCCGTCGCGCCCGCGAGTACTTTGACAAGAAGATGCCTCAGGATCGCAAGGACCAGACCATCTTCCGTCTCAAGAAGATGATCCTGGAGTGTCAGCAGCACGAGGACTACTCGCAGGCCATCCAGACGCTCCTGCGCCTCGCTGAAGAGTACGGCAAGCATGGCCGCGCCTACGGTCATGGATCCGCCGATACGACCAAGCAGGCCCGATCTAGCTTCGCCGCCGCCGAGGCTGACTTGCGCACCCTCATTGAGCGATTCGCCAATGGCACGTCCACCTCTGATCTCTGGGAATCTATCGCTCAGATCTACAAGGATGCCGAGAAGGATCCGGAGCTGAAGGACTGGTTCAAGGCCATGAACTCGTACATTCGACGCTGCCTCCTCGAGCAGGGCTACATTCTCGAGGACTCGTCGACCCAGCAGTGGGATCAGCTCTACGAGAGGGGCCGATATCTGCTCCGCGACAAGTACCGCGCCCACACCGACCGCGTCATCGACGAGATCAAGTTTGTGGGTGATCAGTTCGACAAGGATGCCCAGAACAAGGCCTTTGCCCAGTCCGTAAACAAGCTGTTCAAGGACCTCGGCACCGACGCAGACGGTAACGTCGTCTTCAAGGCTCACCTCATCAAGGACCTTACCGAGGTCATCATCCCCTCGGTCCTGACCAACATTGCCTACATTCCCATCCCCCGCATCGAGTACTCGGATCCCCAGTTCGATGCCATCATTGAGAACCTCGTCCTCGAGAGCGACAACTTCACCCCCAACGTGTTTGAGATTGCCAGCGAGAACTACTTCCGCTGGGGCCGCAAGAAGATTGCCAACAAGCACCACCAGACGTTTGAGGTGCAGGTGGCCGGCATCCAGATGGATCTGCGCGACGTGAGCTTCCACATCAAGCGCAAGAGAGGCTTCCCCGGCATCACCGACACGGGTGTCATGGACATTCTGCTCCCCGGCAACGGCTTTTCCTTCAAGATGAAGGTTGCCACGGCGCACAAGAAGGACCGCCAAAACTTCTTCAAGGTCGACAAGGTCGACGTTGACTTCAAGGGGCTCAACTTCAAGATCAAGCAGTCGAACCACAAGCTCCTGTACGCCCTAGCCAAGCCTATCGCCCTCAAAGTGATGCGCAAGCCCATCCAAAAGGCCGTCGAGAAGGCCATCAAGGAGCACTGCAACAAGCTCGACGCTCAGCTCTACACGGTCAAGCAGGAAGTCGACCGCGCCGCCACCGAGGCCAAGGCCAACCCCGAGAACGCGCCCAACGTGTACCACCGCTACATGACTGCGCTCAAGAAGGAGTTTGGCAAGAAGAAGGAGCAGGCCCAGGCGGCCACGGCGGACAAGAAGGTCAACGTTGCCTGGGTCAAGGAGGACAGCATCTTCCCCAACATCGACCTGCCCGGCGGCATCAGCACCAAGGCGTCGCACTACAAGGAACTCGCCGGCAAGGGCGAGAAGTGGGAGAGCCCCGTATTCTCGGTTGGCTCTGCCGAGAAGAGCACCGACATTCCGGCTGCTCCCAAGATTCAGCGAAAGGCGCACTCGCTGACCACGCGCAACGGATCGACGACGGGCCACGGGACCACGCACGGGACAGGGCTGGGCACCAACGGTTCCAACGGCCACGGCATTGTCAACGGCGGCGGAAGAAAGCCCGTCAGCGGCAACGGGCTTCACCACTCGAACGGTCATCAGATGAGCAACGGTCCCCTTCCCGCCACGGGCCAGACCGTCTAGAAGCTTCGGGCATGATGGAGGTAATGATGAGGGATGGCATGGTTCACGGTATACCCTTAGTGGCTGTTTCTTTGTTGACGCTTTTTGATACCACGTTGGATGTAATGGAAGGCAATGGCTAGGCAGTGTCGAGTGTGGCCATGACCGGGTTTCTTTTGTGCGATTATAAACGGTTGACAGCTCCAAATTGATGATTGAATGGAATTAAGCTCGACGTTGATCTGGTTGCTTCTCAATGGGTTCTTTTGATATTGTATACAATGGTGACTGGATTAGTTTGTGTTCAGGTCTATCGCCTCACAGTTCACCACAAATATTTCATTAGCCGTCTCATCCAGCTCTTCATATCAGGCCAACATGTCCTCTCGAAGTTCGTTCTTCCATGATACATCCTTCTTTCCAAGTACTACTTCTTCCGAGTCATCAGCTGCAGATTGCCAAGACTGGTCATGAAACGTACGACGGCTTGTTTTACTTGCAACAACCGACCTTGTCGACATGTAGCAAAGACGGGTGGCAAAACTATCGTCACACACATCATCAGTTTTGCCTACTTTCGAAACACGCTTCGACGGGGAAACGTACCTTCTGGGATGGCGTCACCGTGGGCGTACACATGGGGCCTGAATGTCTTGCGTCGTCGAGGCGAGCGAGCCACGCCAGGCCGTTCGTTCGAACCTGGGCCCTCTTTCCGCGACCGCGGCCGAGCCTTGACCGCCTTGGTCTCTGACGGGCGGTGGTGGTGGTGGTGGTGTGCCTTGTCACTCGACGCCGAAAATCACGGCATGGGGACATGGACGGCATCACATGTCGGGCGGCAGGGCCCGTGTCCGCGTTCGTGTTCGCACACTCTTGCCAGAAAAGAAAAAGAGGTGGCATCAGCCTACTACTCATCATCTCTCGAAACCGCGGCACGTTCCTTTTTTCATCGCACGGCCCGGCGCTGCGGCTCCGTGGCCTGTCGCGAGAGGCGGTACCCCGACGGGGGGCTGGTGGTGCCGGAGACGGAAAAGGCTACCGAGGCGGAGGCGGAGGCGGCGGCGGCGGCGGCGGCAGCGGAGGAAGAAGCGGGCTCGTAGCCGAGGCTCTTGCTGCGGCCCTTGATCTTGCGCCGGCGGCACATGTCGGCCACGGCGCGCGACACGCGCAGGAAGTTGAGGTCGTGCGGCGACGGGAACTTGTTCATCTTGATGTGGTCGGCCTGCAGGGGCACGCGGTTCCATCCGGGCACGCAGGCCGACTCCTCGGGGACGACCAAGCCGCGCACCAGGCCCGGGTATCCGAAGCGGCGGCCGTAGTCGGTCTCGTGCTGCTCGTAGAAGCAGCACACGGGAATGGCCCAGGGCAGCTGGCCGAACTCGCGCAGCTTGTCGCGCAGCAGGTGGGCGTCGTGGGTCAGGTCGCGCAGGATGCCGCGGTGCGAGCCGGCCAGGAACATGAGGCGCGGGGCCACGTCGACGAGGCCGCGGCTGCGGCTGCTGCTGGTGGTGGTGCCGTTGAAGGGCGTGCCCAGGGCCACGAGCCCGACGGTGCGGGCGGCCAGGTAGCGCAGGTCGTCGCGGCGGTCGGCGTAGAGCAGCGCGTGCTCGACGACGTGGCCGCCGAGGCTGTGGCCGATGAAGAGCAGCGGGCGGTCGCGGGCCGAGGACGAAGAAGAGTCGCCGCCGCGAAAGTCGTGCAGGTCGCGGGCGAGGTCCTCGGCGCACGACTGGATGCGCACCTTGGGCCCGTTCCACGCCCGCCGCGTGCCGTACGTGTAGGCCAGGATGCGCGCCTGGGGCACCGCCGACGGCAGCATGGACGCGTCCTTGAGCCAGTTGACGGGCGCCCCGAAGGTTTTCCGGTCGCGCCACGTCCAGGACCAGTCGACGTCGGAGCCGAGGCCGTGGACGGCGACGATGCTTACAATGGTTAGCTGCCTGGGAATGGACTTGGTTTTTACAAGGGAGAGAGAGACCTACTCAACCTCGACCTTTTCCGGCCCGGGGTAGAGCACCTCGAAGGGCTGGCGGTCCTGGCGGCCCTGCTGCAGGCGTCAGCCGTGCCACTGCATCGGCGGGAAACAAATACAAACATTCAGGCCAAGATCTGACCATAGACCATCCGGGGCGAGACTCGGGCGACGGCCGCCGGGCTGGACGCGGGGGCCGCTCTCGCGCGACGCGGCGTAGATGCGGAACCAGATGTAGGCCGAGAGGAGCACGAAGGCGAGGGCGAGGACGTGCAGCGTTTCCATTCCGATGGGGGGCGTTTTGCTGGTGGTTGGTGGTGGTGGTTGTGGTGGTTGTTTTTGTCGGTGCCCAACAAAGTGCCGTCCATGTGCTGTAAGGGAGTGGAGGGGCTGACGATCGGACGTGCTGACGAGCTGAGGCGCTTGAAGGAGGAACAAGAAGGGGAAAAACGAAACAGAAACGAAGCAGAATAATATATGCAAAAGATGCTATCACGCAAAACATGTGAAATTAAACCTCTTGTTTTTGTTTCGGCACAATGTTGGACCCGACCGCGACAGTTCATGAATGATGCCAGCCCATCAGACCACGCCATTCCAGAAAGCGGTGGGCAGGAAGAGAGAATGCACTTCATGCACGTCCAATGAACGCATTCCACAAAATAGGTAGTCCACCTACCGTTCATGCTCGTTCGCGGGCAGAGCATGTTGGACCTCGACGTATTCGCTTTCCCGTGGAGGATGGACTCGCTTAGGGAACCTATAGGTTGGGTTCTTCTGAGATGACACCCATCACCAAACTCGTCCAACATGGATGGATGTCGACTGCCACGGACGTCAACTACTTGCCCAAGTACCGCGGCATCTTGCCAAGACGCCCGGCAAGGATGGGGCTGCTTACGTCGTTTGGCGGCTGCAGTCAGCAAAGGCGAACAGACCCAGATGCATCCACGCATCCAGCATAGAATACAGCCTCACACAAGACCGGGCTCACACCCTCGACGGACTGCCCTCTCCTCGCAAACGACCATGATCCTCTACACCATCACATCCCCAGCCCAAACGCCTCCCCCAAGCATCATCCCAGACACTACCCCCCTCGCCGTTTGCTCTCCCGCCCGCAGACCATACTATAAATACCGTCCCCCTATGTTCCCTCCCGGCCAGCGTCGCACAGCCAAGACGGCCTCGCCTCCGGGCCACTCGCGGCCGCGACAAACGAAGCGTCGGATTCTGTCCGTCTGTCGTTTGTCGATTCGCGCCACAACGGGCGCCCGCGATGCAGCCTGCCGCAACTTACCCCGCGTCAGGCTCGCTCTCCCTCCCTCTCTCTCTCTCTCGCCCGTCCCTGTATCACTCGAGCTTGAGAATTTTCACAGCACGTCTTTTTTTTTCTCTTCCTCGCCGAGTATAAAAAGATGGACGTCTCTCCGCCGTCGAGTTTCTTCTCTCTCTTCTTTTGTTGGCAAGCTTTCCCTCGGTGACAACCTGAGAACCAGCTCCCCTTTTCTGTTTGATACACCATCCATCTATTCCTCTTACACGCACGAAAAAAGAAGACGACTGTGATATCAGTCCCCCCCTCCTCATCGCCTCGAACTGAGAAATCCTTCGAGACGCTCAAAACATCCCTAGGTCCGAGTCCCTTCATCGAGCCTCCCCCCCTGAAAGCTACAACTCCCCATCCCCAGACACCCCCTGTCATCATGCTCCCCCCCGCCCTCAAGAGCGACTACAAGGAGTACAAGATGGACACAAACTCCATCGCCTCGTGGCTCGCCTCCACGGCCAAGCTCTGCGGCCACTCGCCCGGCTCGCTGTCCCAGCAGACGTCGGCCCCCGCCGGCCGCCTCAAGGGCAAGGCGCGCAAGGACGCAAAGGACAAGGAAAAGGCCGCCTCGGCCTCGACCTCGACCTCGTCCTCGTCCTCACCCTCGTCGGCCGCGGCCCCTCCCGCCGCCGGCCTCCAGAAGCGCATCATCGCCATCAAGGACTTCGTCCCGCTGGCCGAGTTCATCGCCGCCTCCAAGAAGCCCGTCGTCGTCGTGCCCGTCGCCCTCATGAACACGCTGGCCCGCGTCATCGGCGTGCGCTCCCGCTTCGGCGTCCGCATGGCCCGCGCCGGCGTCCCCGAGACGGACGAGTCGGCCGCCAGCCACGGCTACTTCATCGGCGTGCTCGAAAAGGTCCAGGCCATCTTCCAGGCCCGCCTCGACGCCGCCCGCGCCGCCCCCGGGGCGTCCGCGGCTCCGGGAGCTCGCGGCGGCGGCTTCGGCGCCCTCAGGGTGTACGAGTCGTCGCAGGCCTTTGAGGAAGCGCCCGGCGCGGCTGTCCGCCGGCCCGAGAAGGCGGCCGACGACAACGTCGTGTACGAGGCCGAGCCCCTCGCGGCGTGGGAGGACGCCGTGGCCTCCTTCGGGCTCATGATGCAGGACTTGTCCCAGATCCGAGGGCAGATCATCGACATGTGGAAGCTGCACATGACCGACTGCCGCGACCTCGCCGCCGTGGCCGTGGCCATCAACGCCGCCATCGACTTCGCGCGTCTCGTCATGGAGGACGCCGAGCCCATTTTCAAGCAGCACGGCGGCGTCATGACCGTCGTGGAAAAGTTCACCACCACCTTTGTCATGAGAAGAGCCCAGGCACTGGCCATGGCCCAGGTCGACAAGGTCGTGACTCCCGACGGCAAGGTCAAGGTCAACATGCCCTTCAACTACTACGACCTCTCCAGCGAGTTCTACCTGGGCAGCGGCCAGTTCATCACCGAACTGGCCGGCTTCACCATCCCGGACCACGTCCCCGCCTTTCGCCGCAACGTCGTCTCGTACTACGACCCCATGCTCAACGAGGCCGCCATGCGCCCGGATCAGAAGTTTCGCCGGGACAAGGCCATTCTCGAGATGATCTGGTCCGACGCCGCCGTCATCGCCAAGCGGGTCCCCGAGTATCCCGTCGAGGACGAGTTCGTCCGCGGCATCAGGGAGCTGAACCGTACCGGGACCCTTCCCTTCATGCTCATCTTTGCGGGCCAAGTCCTCCTCGACATTCATCAGATGTCGAGGTACAGGGTCGGGTATCCGACCACGAGCGTGCTGTGGGAGGTGAATAACCTCAAGGCGTTTGTCGACAGCTTCTTCGAGGTCCACGGGGACGTCACCACTTCCCGGTGGACGGGAACCAAGGTCAAGGCCCTTCGAAAACTGCAGTACTCCGTCTCGTCCTTTCTGGACGACCCCGTCCTCAAGGCCAGACAGGACGGCGCCGCCAGGGAGAAGCACTACGCCTTGAGGCAGAACCCGCTCCTCGCCGGGCTCGTCCTGTTCCACTTCCGCGCCGGCGCGCTCGAGAACGGCCTCGGCGTGGTCAACTCATGGGGCACGCTGGTGGTGCCGGCCCATCTCTACAACGCCATCCGCCAGGAGAAGGTCTCGGACCGCGCCTGGCCCGACATGGAGATCCTGTTCAAGACGCTCGGCGAGTCGCGCTTCTTTCTCGGCGGCAGGCCCACGCAGAGGGACACCTTCTTCGACCGGTACGCCATCCAGATGGGCGTGTCGGCGTCGACCTTTTCGCCGACGGGTCGCGCCGCCGAGAAGAGGGCGCGGAACAAGAAGACCAAGGTTTCCGATTTGTTTGCTAAAAACGGCAGCCGGAAAATCGAAAACGTCGCGCCCGTCTGCAGCATGTTCATGGACAGGTACTGGCGCAGGACGGGTCAGCTCGCCTGGACCCCCGAGCACGTCGAGGAGGTGCTCTCGTACAGCCAGTTCGACAACGACGCCGACGGGGACGAGTTCCGCGCCCAGCGCATCGTCGACGTGCAGAAGCTGCGCGAGCGGCGCCGCGGGAAGCCCAAGGGCGACGGCGTCGAGGTGACTCCGGCCCAGCTGGCGACGTCGCTCCTGTCGGCGCTGCAGAGCGAGGCGCTCGAGTTTGCGTTTCCGTACATCTGCATGCACCTGATGAGCGCCGACTTCCTGAAGCGCATCTCCAACAAGTGCCAGGAGGATCTCGCGCTGCCGCTGCCGGCCGCCGTCGACCAGAGGGAAGGCTTCATCACGTACCCAACGGCGGCGATCCTGAGGCTGGCCCAGGGCGTCAACGGCCACGTCGACCACGAGGGGCTGAAGATTGCGGCCAAGATACTGGAGGCCGAGTATCACAAGCGTGGCTGTATAGCCTGCGCCGTCCTAAAGGGAGGCGTGGCTGGCTGGAAGGGGTTCGGGGAGGTCTCTGTCGGTGAGAATATGGTCATATCGAGCCTGGTTCACGGTAACCCTAGGCGATGATTGAGAGCGTAGATGAAATGTCGACTCGGATCAATTTGTCAAGCTGGTAGATTGGAGGATTCCGCATTGAAGGCAGCTGCTTGGGAAGATTCAGTGAAGAAAGAAAATTGGTTTGGGTGATGATGTTGCATGTTCAACTTGGTGACGACGACCAAAATTGACAAAAAGTATGGACACTTTTTAGTCCTGGCCGTACGAAGATGGTATCCTCAGCTCAACCAAGAAGACCCTTTTTCTAGAGATGAAATGTCCCATCGTCACCGGCAAGTGCATATCTTCTCTTCCGAATCATGAGTCTCTCGGGACGCAATGACTCGGTTTCAGACGCAGTGCATGCACCCGTTCGGCCCGGTCGAAAGACGCCAGTAACAAACGATGGCCCGGAGTTACATCAGATAACCTCTTATCCGCGCAAAGACGCTCGGAATTATCCCATCCAGGGCCGAGTCAGCATTCTCGTTGTGGTCTGACCGCGCTCCGTGGTCGGAGTTATCATTTAGCGTTGGCGGCTTCACTGATCAATAAAGCCAAGCTCACCAACGAACGATACTTAGGTAGAGTCGGTCCCCACAACTTCGTCACCCCACAACTTTGGCATTTTGCTCTCTCATAAAAGCTATTATTTAAAAAATCTAGATTAAATAGAACTAAAATAGCTATAATAATATAGTTTTAAAATATATATAGAAAATTAATTAGAATATATATTTAAGAAGTTTATTATATTATATAAGTTTTTATTTTAGTTTAAGTAATAAATTTTTAAATATTTTTTTATATATATAATAAAATTTAAATTATTTAAATTAAATATAAATAAAATAACTTAAAATATTTAACTTTAATATTATATATATTTAATATATAAAGCTTATATATATAAATATAGATATATTATATATATATTATATATATATTTATAAGCTCTTAAATATATAAAGAAATAAAATATA